>VZQC01015082.1:1163718-1568718 GCA_009823505.1 Rhizomys pruinosus
TCTTCAGTCATTGAAAAACCAAAGAAGCTGGAGTCTGATGTCAGCTAAGCATGGTGCAGCATAGATGGTGGAGCTCACTCACAGAAAGTGCAGAAGGCAGGCAGGCAGCATAGATAGTGGAGCTCACTTACAGAAGGTGCAGGAGAAGGCAGGCAGCACAGATAGATGGTGGAGCTCACTCACAGAAAGTGCAGGAGAAGGCAGGCAGGCAGCATAGATGGTGGAGCTCAGTCACAGAGAGTGCAGGAGAAGGCAGGCAGACAGCATAGATGGTGGAGCTCACTCACAGAGTGCAGGAGAAGGCAGGCAGGCAGGCAGTATAGATGGTGGAGCTCACTCACAGAGAGTGCAGGAGAAGGCAGGCAGGCAGGCAGCATAGATGGTGGAGCTCACTTACAGAGAGTGCAGGAGAAGGCAGGCAGGCAGCATAGATGGCGGAGCTCACTCACAGAAAGTGCAGGAGAAGGCAGGCAGGCAGCATAGATGGTGGAGCTCAGTCACAGAGAGTGCAGGAGAAGGCAGGCAGACAGCATAGATGGTGGAGCTCACTCACAGAAAGTGCAGGAGAAGGCAGCCAGGCAGCACTGCATTTCCCTCAGTCCTCCCTGCTAGAAGATGCTGCCACTCTGAGGAAGAGTTTTTCTCCCCTCCGTTAATCCTTCTTGGAAACAGCCTTGCAGACCCACCTGGAGGCATGTTTCTTATTTGATTCCTGATCTCATTGACAGTCAAGATTTACCATCTCAGTGGATCTTCAGGTTTACCTGTGTTTGAGGTTTTCAACACGTGCTGTGATAAGAAGAGTCAAAAATCAAATCTGTTTGTAAGGGATGGATTTTTTGAATAGTTTGAGAATCTATATTAGTTTCATTCCTGATGCTATGATAAAATAACTCCACAAAGCAACTTAGGGAGAAAGGAGTTTGTTTGGTTTACAATTACAGGTACAATCCATCGCATGGGGGAAAGTTAGTGTAGCAGGAGCTTGAAGCAGCTGGTCACATCATAACAGTCAAGAGCAGAGAGATGAGGGCATACACACTAACTACTCGGCTAGCTTTCTTTACTTATATAGTTCAAGAGCCCCTGCCTAGGGAATGGTGCCCCTCATAGTGGGCTGTGTCTTCCCACATCAATTAACAATCAAGACAGTCCTCCACAGATATGCCCACAGGCCAACCTGGTCTAGGAAATCCCTCACTGTGCTCTCTTCGCAGGTGATTCTGGGTTGTTTCAGGTTGACAGAACTAACCATCACAGTAGCCAAACTAGGCCAGGAGAGATGAAAACCAGTGTCAAGGTTATGAATAGTCAGCATAGGTTAGAAGTCTTGATGGGTCAAAAATTGGTGGTATGAAATGTTATCTGGGGCTGGAGAGATGGCTCAGCAGTTAAGAGCACCAACAGCTCTTTCAGAGGACCCAGGTTCCATTCCCAGCTCCCACATGGCAGCTAAGAACCATCTTTAACTCCAGTTCCAGGGGAATCTGACACCCTCTTCTGACCTCTGTGGCATTGCATGACAAAGGTGCACCAACCTACATGCAGACAGTACACTCATACACATAAAAAATAATAAATAAATTTTTAAAAAATTAAAAAAAGAAATGTTATCTATTATTTATTTATTTGTTGGTTTATTTATTTTATTTTATTTTTAGACAAAATCTCTGTGTACCTCAGCTAGCCTAGAATTCAACTATATAAACTAGGCAGGCCTTGATCTGCCTGCATCTGTCTCCTGAGTACTGGGATTAAAGTTATGTGTCACCATACCTGGGTTGGTATGAACTGTTAAGAACCAGATTTGGGCTAGCTGAATTACAGTGGAAGTTAAAGGTCAGGGATTTGCATGTAGGCAGGTACTGGCTAGAAAACTCCACCCGAGACTGAAGTTACAAAGAGTTTGTAGAACTTGGGCAGGACATGAAGGTAATGGAGCAGCTCATTATAAACAAACTGTTTACTGCTGCCATCAGTAAAAAAAAAAAGGAGAGTGTTCAGGAAGTTAGAGAGTGATGAAAAGATGGAGGTATGACAGATAGGAAAAGGATTAGGAAAGTACACTATACAAGTGTGAGGATCTGATTTTGGAAACCCAGCACCCATGTAAAAATCTAGGTGAGGTACGTTTGTGACTCTAGCATTGGGGTGGGCAGAGACAGATGGATATTCAGAGCCCACTGACCAGCCAGTCTAGCCAATTGCTGAGCTCCAGGTTCAATGAGAGACCCTGTCTCAAAAAAATCAGGTAGACAGCAATAGAGAAAGAAATTCAATGTCAATCTCTGGCCTACACAAACACACACACACACACACACACACACACACACACATGCATACACGCAAACACGAACACACATAAACCACATAATATAAATAAACTGAGGGAGGTATGGAGGTGGTAGAGTCTGATAGCCACTCACACTGTGGAGAGAGGAAGCTGGAGAAGGGATATGGGAGTGGTCCCTAGGGATGGAACTTGGTTGGTAGGATGTCTGCCTAGGAGGCACAAAGCCCTGGGCTCAGTCTCCAGTGCTGCGTACACTGGGCATTTGGTGTACTCCTGTGGTCCTAGTACTCAGGACATACAGTTAGGAAGAACAGCAGTCCTTAGATACACATCAGCTTTGGGGTCAGCCTGGCCTACATGAGACCCTGTCTCAAAAGAAAAAGAAGTGGCCTTTAGGAACAAAGTCGGAGGAGAGAAACTGTCTCTGTCTCACAAGTAGAAAAAGCAGCTTCCTGCAGGGATAACCAGGTTTGTATTCTGACAAGAAAGTAGCAGGAAGGCTGGGGATGTAGCTCAGATGGTAGAGTGCTTGCCTAAGCATGTAAGAGGCCATGTGTTCTACCCTTAGAACTGCTTAACCTGGCGTGGTGGCACACACATGTAGTCCTAGCACTTGAGAGACGATAGCAGGAGGATCAGGAGTTCAAGGTCATCCTCCACCACACAGGGAGCTGGGACCAGCCTGAGCTGCATGAAACCTGGTTTAAAAAAGAAAAAAGGGGGATTGGAGAGAAGGTTCAGCAGTTAAGAATACTGTTTCCTTTATTGAGGAAGTAGGTTCGGTTCCCACCACCAACATGGCAGCTAACAACCATCCATAATTCCAATTCCAGGGGATCTGATGTTCTCTACTGACCTCTACCTGTACTGTTCAACTAGGGTGCACCTACTTACATGAAGGCAAGACTTTCATTCACATAAAATAAAAATAACATTTTTTAAATTACTTCTTTTTTTCATTTTTTAACAATAAGTAATAATTTATGAGTACAAGCATCCTTCATGTAAAACCAATTTGCAAGCAGTTGTGCCCAAACCCACACAGCCCATGGGTCCCACCATCCAGCTGGGGGGTGTTTGTATGTTCAATCAAGTTGATCAGATGAGTGTCCAGACTATATTGCTGTAGTTTCACCATTCACCCCAATCGCAGCCCTTACATTCTATCACGCCCCCTCTTCTGCAGATTGTTCCCTGGGCTTAGAAAAGGGGCACAGGTGGACGAGAAGCAAAACAGTCTACTTTCTCTGGAACTATTGTCTTGGACTCTGGTCAATTCTGGCTGTTTTTTTCATGGGCTGACAGTTTGTCCAGGAATAACCTTTCAATCCTGCTAATGAAGCACAAGCAATTAGATATATGGGTATTTAAACAGTACTAATTGTTATGGTAGGTTACTTTGGTATAGACACAGATGTTTGGATGGTATGTTAATCCATGAATTACTGTGGCTTATAACATCTCCTAACCACTAGAGGATGCAAGCTTGTGGCATCAGCCATGGGTTATTCCTCCAAGGAGAGAGCTAATAGCCAATTAGATTTGGGATATAGAGGCATATGGCTGCCACTGCTGCACAGTATTTCCAGGCAGGTGAGGTGTAGCTGGTGCTGACGGAGGAGTCTTGCTTGACTCAAGGAGACCTATATTTGCTTTATTGGTTTAGTGGCCTTTGGTAACACTCTCTGGTATTCCAGAGACCATCTGTACACTTGCAAGTGTGGTCTCAATGCATCTTTCCCATGCTTACATCTAGTCTTCGACAGCAGGGCCTTATCGCCTCTCTTCTTGCAGGTATCTCAATTTACAGACAAGAAGCCTTTACCTTTTTTTGGGGGGGGGGGGCTTGGATCCCCTGGCCAACATCTCCTTGGAAAAATAATCCATTGCTGATATCAGAGCTCTCCTGTATTAATATATAATATATATATAAGTACATAGCTTTGTCAATTGACGACTTTATTTCTTGTGCAGTGCTGTCTGATTTAAGAAGTCTTTTCCTACACCTACGTCTTGTAGTACTGCTGCCAAAGTTTCTCTTCTATCACCTCCAGAGTTTTGGATTTCACGTTGAGGTCTTTGATCCATTTGGATTGACTTTTGTACAGGGTGAGAGGTAGGGGTTTAATTTCATTCTTCTACAGGTGGTGATCCAGTTTTGCCAACACACTTGTTTGAATGATGCTGTCTTTCCTCCAATGTGTCTTCTGGCCCTCCTTATCAATATGAGATGGCTGAAATTGTATGTGCACAGGTTTGGATCTTCAATTTGTTCTATTGGTCAACTGGTCTGTTTTTGTGCCAGTACAAGCTGTTTTTATGACTATAGCCCTGTAGTATAGTTTGATGTCTGGTTATAGCAATCCCCCCTGTATTGCTCTTTTCGCCCAGAGTTGCTTGGCTATTCGGGGTCTTTTGTTTTCCAAAATGAAATTGGAGGATTTCTTTTTTCCAAACATGTAAGAAGCTCTTGGGGATTTTGATTGGGATTGCATAAACTGTATACAAGATTTGGAAGAATGGACATTTTTTACTATATTTATTTCCCAATCCATGAGCATGGGAGGTTTGTCCATCTCCTGATGTCTTCTTCAATTTCCTTCTTCAGACAAATGGGACCTCATTAAACTCAAAAGTTTCTGTACTCAAAGGAAGCAATAAAGGAGTGAAAGAGAAATCCAACAGAATGGGGAGGAAACCTTCAACCAGATACATGACAAAGCATTAATCTCCAGAGTATACAAGCTACTCAAAAAACAAAGAAAGAAAGAAAACAAAATGAATCACTCAGAAGATGGAGCAAAGATCTGAACAGAACTTACAAGAGGAGGAATTAGAGATGGCTGAGAAAACCCTAAGAAGTGTTCAACATCACTAATAATTAGGGAAATGCAAATTAAAAACACCTTAATACCACCTTACTCCAGTAAAACTGGCTGGTTTAAGAAAACAAATGATGCCAAGTGCTGGAGAGGGTGGGTGGGGAAAGGGAACACCATCCATGCTGGTGGGAATGTAAAACTTGTGCAGTCCACTGTGAAAAGCATGTGGAGAACCCTTAGAGACTCAAATGATCCTGCCATTTGCCAGTCATACCAACTCCTGGGTATATACCACAAGACTCATCTTACTGCAGAGATACATGCACAGCTTATTTATTGCCACTCTGTTCACAATAGCAAAAAACTGGAATCAACCCAAATGCCCCTCAACTGACGAGTGGATAGAGAAAATGTGGTACATGTACACAATGGAATTCTATGCAGCAGTAAAGAAAGACAACATCAATGAAACTTTGCAGTAAATGGAATGGATCTTGAAGACATCATGTTAAGTGAAGTAACACAGTCCCAGAAAAACAAACGACAAAATGGTTATCTCTCATATGTGGATGCTAGTAACCAAATAACCCAGTTAATAAATATTCCTTGTGGAGAGAGATGCATATAAGAAGAACAACAAAGAAAGATTGCATCAGAAGGCTGACTGAAATGGTGAACTCAGGAAGGGTGGGAGGGGGTGGGAGAGGGGCACAGGGTGTATATTCGATTGGTGAATTTTAATTGACGTGAGTTCAACAAGTATCCCAGTTTGCCCAGACTCTGTCTACAGGATACATACGGTGTTTTAGGACTTAGTAAAAGTAAATATGTGCATATTGGACAAAAAAAAAAATAAATAAGTACACTGCTTAAGGAGACTTTAGTATTATAATTTGGATCTGAATAGAGACAATAATCCTTTTCACAGTTCCTTTATGTCTAACATTGTACATATTACAATGTAAAGGAAGCAGTTTTACCAGTTTTATAAGAGATTACCTCTATAAAAGTTGCTCCAATTTACAGTTAGAGAACGACCTCATCATCATCATATATTTCTCCTTGTTCTATTGGGGGGGAAGGTAAGAAAGTCTCTCATATTAAAACCTTGCGGCACCTAAAGGTAAGTTTCATTAGGACACATTATAAATGTTGTTACAAGTAGGATACACTGAGGGGTTTGATGTCTGTAGCAATCTGAGGCTTTTCTTCCTTTTAATGTTCAGATGGGCCAACTTTCTGCTGGCACTTCCTGGTACACCTACACAATGCAAAGCTGTATCTTTTCTTTCTCAGCAGTCATGTTGGTGACATTTTATACCTGTTGGAACATACAAATCTTTTCCCATAGTTAGTTTTAAGATTTGAATTGCAAGGTTTTTTGCAAAAAGGTTTCATATCTATCTGTATCTCCCTTTTTTATTTTAGGTTTTTGTTTTTTTGAACCCATGAGTCTCAAAAGGGCAGTTATATTACACATACCTATAGGCTGGAATCAAGTGCAATTTACATCAAATTCACCCATGCTGTTTTGGGTGATAGTATGTGGTTAACTTGGGAGAAAACTTAAATTTTTTTAAGTTAAATATAGTAAAAGAGAATGCTACAAGTGATACGAACACAGAGAAATTATAGAGAACTTTGTTATGTGCGTCCATTATGCCAACCAAAGTTATTGTTATATCAGATTTTAAGTAAAACAAATGTGACAACAACAATTTATATTTCCAATTAACTCAGGTGCATTACCGTTTTTATCAGAACCTTTAAACCAATGTTGTTTATATACACATATTTTTACTTTTTAAGTCCTGAACACCATGTAACCTGTAACAGAGTCGGCAAAATTGTATACTTTTGAACTCACGATCAATAAATATATTAACTGAATATACACTCCTCTGTCCCTCTCCCGCCCTGCTCACCTTCCTGATTCACCATTCAGTCAGTTTTTCTGATGCAGTCTTTCTGTTGTTGTTCTTTTAATATCATCCCTCTCCACAAGAAATATTTATAACTGGGTTTTGGCGCTAGCATCCACAATATGAGGGATACATTCGTCATTTGTTTTTCTGGACTGTATTACTTCACTTAAATAATGTCTTCTACTCCATCCATTTACCTTGCAAAGTTCATGATGTTGTCTTTTCTTTACCTGCTGCATAGAACTCCTTGTGTGCATGTACCACATTTTTTCTATCCACTCGTCAGTTGAGGGGCATTTGGGTTGGTTCCAGCTTTTTGCTATTGTGCAGAGCTGCAATATATATAGCTGTGCATGTATTTCTGCAGTAAGATGAGTCGTTGTGGGTATATCCCCAGAGTGGTATGACTGGGTCAAATGGCCAAGCTCATTTTGAGTCTTCTAAGGGTTTTCCACACTGCTTTCCATAGTGGTTGTTACAAGTTTACATTCCCATCAGCATGGATGA
The DNA here is from genome assembly GCA_009823505.1 of Rhizomys pruinosus. Classification (NCBI taxonomy): domain Eukaryota; kingdom Metazoa; phylum Chordata; class Mammalia; order Rodentia; family Spalacidae; genus Rhizomys; species Rhizomys pruinosus. Next base: position 1,171,266 of record VZQC01015082.1, read on the forward strand.
GTTTTCCGCTTTCCCCACAACCTCTCCAGCACTTTGATATCGTTTGTTTTCTTGATCCTGGCCAGTCTTACAGAGTGAGATGATATCTTAAGTGGGTCTTAATTTGCATTTCCCTTAATTATAGTGATGTTGAACAGTTTTTAAGATGTTTCTCAGCCATCTCTAATTCCCCTCTGAAGTCTCATTCAGTTCTTTGCTCCATCTTTTGAGTGATTCATTTGTTTTCTTCTTTGTTTTTTGAGTAGCTTGTATACTCTGGAAATTAATGCTTTGTCAGATGTATCTGCTGTGAAGGTTTCCTCCCACTCTGTGGGTTTTCTCTCACTTCCTTTATTGTTCTTTTGATATACAGAAGCTTTTGAATTTAATGAGGTCCCATTTTATCAATTGTCGATCTTATTTATTGCTGCGTAGCTGCTGTCTGATTTAGGAAGTCTTTTCCTACGCCTAAGTCTTGTAGTCTGCTGCCAAGTTTCTCTTCTATCACCTCCATTATTATTAGTGTGCTGAGGTTAATCTGTGCCTTGAGATCCTGAAGAATTTCTTTATAAGTTTGGTGCACCGGCATTTGGTGTGGATATATTATGTTTGTGAATCTTCATCGTCAATTTTCCTTTAATAAAGATGTAATGGCCCTCTTTGTCTTTTTTTATTTTCTTTTGCTTTGAGGTCTATTTTGTGCTGATATTAGAATAGCAACACCTGCTTTCTTTTTGGTAAAATTTGCTTGGAATACTTTCTTCCATCCCTTCACCTTAAGTTGGTGCCTATCCTTGAACTGAAGATGGGCTTCTTGTAGACAGCATATAGATGGGTTTTGTTCTCCTAATCCATTCTCCCAGTCTATGCCTTTTGATTAGGGAGTTAGCCCATTAATATTTTTTTTTTAATTTTTTTTATTTTTTTTATTTTTTTTTATTATTATTTTATTTTTGCATGTGTATGAATGTATTGTCTGCATGCAGGTCTGTGCACCCATGTCGTGCAATGCCGCAGAGGTCAGAAGAGGGTCTTGGATTCCCCTGGAACTGGAGTTCTCCTGGAATTGGAGTTACAGACGGTTCTTAGCCGCCATGTGGGTGCTGGGGATCGAACCCGGGTCCTCTGCAAGAGCGTCGGTACTCTTAACCGCTAGGCTATCTCTCCAGCCCCAGCCCATTAATATTTAAGGTTATAATTGAAAGATGGATGTTGCTTCCTTTCACTTTATTATCCATTTGGACTTCTAGCCTCTGATTTTACTCCCATGGTTATGTTTTTATTAGTTTCTTTTCCTAGGTGTTTAAGGATTGTTGTTCCTCTCTTCTGCCCTTTGAATTGCTTCAAGTATTTTATAAAGAGTTGGTTTCCCAGACATGTATTCCATCATCTTGTTTATGTCATGGAAGATTTTTCTCTCTCCTTTAACTATAGTCAACATTTTTGCTGGGTAAAGTATTCTGGGTTGGCACTCCATAGTCCTTTAACAACTGGGAATGCTTTGCTCCCATGTTCTTCTTGCTTTCATGGTTTGTGCTGAGAAGTCGGTTGTAATTCTGATGGGTTTCCCTTTGTATGTGACTTGTTTTGCTTTTGTAGCCTTCAGACTTTTGTCTTTGTTTTGGCATCTAGCATTTTAACTATGATATGGCATGGGAGTTTCTTTTCTGATCTCATCTATTTGAGTCCTTGTGCTTCTTGTATTTGTATGGATTTTTTTTTTTAGGTTTAGGGGAAATTTTCATTATTATTCTGTTGAAGATCTGATCAATACTATTCTCTTGAGATCTTCTCCTTCCTCTATTCCTATGATGCAGAGGTTTGATCTTTTCATAGTGTCCCATATTTCCTGGTTGTTCCACTTTTGTGTATTTTTTAAATTTTTCATAATCTTTATTTGAGCTTTTTTGTTGCTCTGTGTTACTTCCATATTATGATATTTTTTGTTCTGCTTCTCTATTCTACTTCTGAGGCTTTTTCTTTCCTTTCTTTTTTTTTTTTTTTTTTTTTTTTTCCTTTTTCATTTCATCCTGTGTTTTCTGTAGTATTTCCATTTCCTTTTTGAAGCTTCTCAATCTCTTCTTGGTGCTCCTTACTTTGTTGGTTGACTTCCTTTTTCAGTGTTTCTACTTCCTTTCAAGGGTTGTTTTTTTCTCCCTCTAGTTCTTTCTTTAGGGAGTTTGTCAATCTGTTCCTTTAGTTCTTTCCAAAGTTTGTCATTGTATCCCTCTAGGTCCTTTTTGAGTTTTTCATTCTCTCTCTTTAGTTCTCTGAATTCTTCTTTATTTTCTTTAATTTCTCTGCATAGGTCTGCAATTATTCCTCTAAGATCTGTTCCTTGGGTCACCTCCAAGGGGATCCCATTGTAGCTATCTCCTACAGGTTTGGTAGAGCCTGGTGCAGGATTATCCTGCACCTTTCCCATGTTGTCCCTTCGTTGTGTCCCTGGCATGTGGGTTTCCCTTTTGTGGTTCAAATCACAAATGTCTTTTCACTATGTTAGCAGATGGTTTTGCTTGCCTCCTTCTGATGCTTATTTTTTCCTTTCCTCCTTGTTTATGGAGTATTGACTTGTCTAGGTTTCAGGCTTTCAATTTTGTCTATATATTGGATATTGGAAGCCTAAGTCACTCTTCTCTTCCTGTTCTGAAGGTTCTCCAAAAAAATTCCACTTGGATACTCTCTCACCATTTCCCGTTGGCAGGGGGGTGGGGGGGATATGCCTGACCTAGCCCACCCCGGTACCTGCCTGAGTGACTTCCGGGTTCCTGTGCCTCAGGAGCCGGCACGCACAAAGCCACAGAGGCACCAAACCCAAACCCGACCTGCTAGTCACCGGTTGCAAAGGCGAAGGGTGGTCCCTCCCAGACGGCCACCCCCTACAAGAGGGCCCAGAGTTGTGACCCCCTTCCAGCAGCCCAGGAGACAGTCTACACCAAAATCTATCTGCCTGAGTGACTTCCGAGTTCTTGTCAAAAATAACATTTTTTTAAAAAGAAAAAATGCTAGAGGAACAGTTAGAAAGGAGTCCGAGAATGTGGAGTTGGGAAAAAGATGGACAGTGCAGGCGAAGAAGACTCAGGATGCAGAGGGATGAGCAGAGGAGCCAGTAGATGAGGGTCGTATGGTTGGTCGAGTGCCGGAGATTGCTACAAAGCCTCTTAAAAGAATCAAGTGCTTATTAGTGCACTTGCATTATGAGCTCCAAGCTTTGGTGAGTCAAAAAGCATGGTGTAACAGAGTGTGTGCAGTCTTTTCTCATTTGTTTTTATGAATGATGCTTGTTTAGACATATAAAAGACTTCTGCAAGGACAGAAAGAGGACCAACATTAGGATCATCTCCCCTCCAACAGAGGGGCTAGGGACAGGCAAAGGAACAAAATTGTTTTATCCTTTCAGGTGTTTCCAATCTGCAGCTCTGCAGGCTTTGAGCAACCCAAGGAAGCTATGAGTGTTGCCCAGCACAAAATCACAAACTTATCTTAAAACATGACGGTTTTTTTGTGATTTGTTTTGTTACCACATTGAGCAGTTCTGGGTCAACAATTTTTAAATTTTTATTTTTACTTATTATTATGTGTGTATGATATGTGTGTGGGTGCACACGCCACGGCACATGTGTGGATGTCAGAGGACAAACTCTGTGGAGCTGATTCTCCCCTAGCTTTATGTGGGTTCCAGGGAGTGAACTCAGGCTATGAGGCTGGCATAGCATGTGCTTTAACTCATGGAGACAACTCTCCATCCCCATGGGTGACAATTCTTTCATTTGATATGGCCCAGCGAAACTCAAAGGTTGGACACCTGTCCTGGTTGGTTTTGTTAACTTGACACAGCTAGAATTGTCCTAGGGGAGAAGGATCAATGGAGAAATTGCCTAGGCCAGGTTGGTCTGTGGGCATGTCTTTGAGGGTTTGTCTTGGTTGTTGTTAGTTGATTTAAGAGTACATGGTCCAGGGCTGGAGAGATGGCCTAGCGGTTAAGAGTGCCGACTGCTCTTGCAGAGGACCCTGGTTCGATCCTCAGCACCCACATGGCGGCTGAGAACCGTCTATAACTCCAATTCCAGGAGAGCTCCAGTTCCAGGGGAATCCGACACCCTCTTCTGACCTCCGCGGCATTGCACAACACGGGTGCACAAACCTACATGCAGACAGTACATTCATACACATACAGAAATTAATAAATAAAATTAAAAAAAAAAGAGTACATGGTCCACCATGGGTAGCAACATTCCTTAGGCAGGTAGTCCTGGGTTGTGTAACAAAGCTAGCTAAGCATGAATGCATGAGTAAGCCAGAGAGCAAGCTGGTGGGCAGCGTTCCTCCATGGTTTCTGCCTCCAGGCTGCCTTGAGGTCCTGTCCTGACTTCACTCAGTGATGGACTCTAGAAGTATAAGACAAATAAAAACCACCTTTTGCTCATAGTGTTTTATCATAGCAACAGAACGGAAACTAGAACAGCACCCTGCATGTTTAGGCCATTGCAATACAGTAGACTCCTGATCAGGGGGCTGGAGAGATGGCTTAGCGGTTAAGAGCACCGACCGCTCTTGCAGAGGACCCGGGTTCGATCCCCAGCACCCACATGGCGGCTGAGAACCGTTTGTAACTCCAGTTTCAGGAGAACTCCAGTTCCAGGGGAATCCGATGCCCTCTTCTGACCTCCACAGCATTGCACAACACGGATGCACAAACCTACATGCAGACAGTACACTCATACAAATAATAAATAAATAAATAAATAAATAAATAAATAAATAAATAAATAAATAAATAAATAAAATATTAAAAAAATAAGTAGACTCCTGATCAGTCAAGATGTAGGAGGCTAAGAATGTAGCTCTGCCTTGGAGGGGTTTTGGTTGCTTAGCATGTGTTAGGCCCTGGGTACTGTCCCCAGCATCAAAAACAAACAAACACCAAAGTGAAGATTTGCAAGTGAGAGGATGATATGGATGGAAGCTGGGAGGAAATGGTGGAGGGTGTGGGGAGAAATGAATGTACCATGTGGAACTTGGCCAGGCTGAACGACATGGGAATTTAACGCCTGTCTTTGCCAGTTTTAGCCCTGTGCACCTTGTAAGGCCACAGGGAAGGACAGCTTCCTGCTGCTGTCAGCTGCCAGGGCCATCGGGACATTTGCCATGGAAGGTACAACCTGGCAGTCTTTAGGAAGCCTCTGACGTTCTGCATAGATCGCTGCACAGGTGGGGCCCACGCAGGCTCCCCAGGCCCAGCTGTCTCTCTGGGCCACCCGGCAGCTCACTGAGAGTGCAAGGTGGAGGCAGATGGGAGCTATTGCTCACTTTCACAGGCTTTTCCTTCTGCAACTGAGTCACCAAAGCAGGCTAAGATGTTCTCTTATTCCAAACGTTCCTGCACGTGGCAGGATGCTAAGGGCGTATCAGAAAGTGAACCCAAGAGTTCTAGAATGGGTTTTCTTAGAAGTGCACAAATCCTCCACAGGGCTTCCAGGTGAAATGAATGGGAATACTGGTCTGCACCCAGGGAGCCTACGTTGCTCTCTTTTCCAATTTGCTGAGCAAACGACTTGGCTTAAGAACTCCCAGCCAACAGGATGGCTCTGATGGTGCCTGCCCCTTTGATGCCTGGCATCAGCGTGCATGTTTGTCATGTTTGGAAACAATCCCAAAAACTAAAAAAAGAAAAGAAAAGGAACTGATTCAGGGCTGATGAGTTGGCTCATTACATAAAGGTGTTTGCTGCCAAGCAGGACAGCCTGGGTTCAATCCCTAGGACATACATGGTGGAAAGAGGGAAGTAGTTCTCTAAAGTTGTCCTCTGGCTTCCAAATGAGTACCATGGAGCATGCACACCCCTCCCAACAATAAAATAAGTGTAATAAAAAATTGGCAAAAGAGAAGCAACAAATTCTGTAGACAGAGGATGGGTTGGTAGTTTGATGTGGGTTCTAGTTTGGAGTCTCCACAAAGGCATGTGTTACATACCAAGAACGCTTGAAAACAGCCAGCAGTGTCCCCAACTTTTCATGGGGTGTTTGATCTGGCCCTAAATCAGAAGCTCTGGGGACATGACTCCATTTACTCCACGTTTTCTAGTGCTCTTCACTTTACAAAACCCTTGAACCTGTTTTATCTCAAGAGCAGAACCTGAGCTGGAAGACTAAATAACTCCGCAGGTGCCCTCAATGCCTGCTGGGCTCCGCTGCATAAGGGAGAGCCTTTTAGGATAATCTGAGCTCACCTGCCTTCAATAGTGGGTTCTGTCTTGCCTGAAGCCAGAAGGGAATGGTCTCTGCTTTCAAAAGCCTTTCAGATGTTAAAAGGATACCGGAAGCCTGCCAGGACACAGGCATGGTGCTGAGTGTAGTGTGTATGAGAAGGGGTTTCTTCTTGGTCATTGTTCATTGCTGAATTGTGCTCTTTGAAGAGACAGATGAAATGAAACAAAGCATGGGGGCATTTGCCTGTAATCTCGGCCCTTGGGAAGTGGAGGCCGGAGAATCAGAAATTCAAGCCATTCTTGGCGATGTAGTGAGTTTGAGGCCAGCCTGGCCTACATGAGACCCTGACTCAAACAAATAAAGAAAACCAGGGCTAGGGAAAAGGTTGATCCAGCCTTTACAGGTACATTAAAACATCTCCCTTTCCATGGTTTTCTCAGGGTGATGGAGTAGTCAGAGTTAATATGTGTCTGTCTGCCTGCTGTGTTGCTGTAGGACTGTTTAGCTTGGATGACACCTCTACAACATTTGTTCTGTGTCATCTTCAGCCAGGAAATGCTTTTGCTTATTTTTATTTATTTATTTTTTTGAGACAGGGTCTCCTGTAGCCCAGGCTAGTCTCAAATTCACTTTATAGCCAAGGTTGATCTTGAACGTTTGATCCTCCTGCTTCCACCTCCAAAGTGTTGGGATTATAGGCATGTACCACCATGTCCCATTTGTGCAGTGCTAGGGATCGAACCCAGGGCTTCATGCATGCTAGCTAGGCACTCTATTAACTCAGCCATGTCCCCAGCCCCAGGAGATGCATTTTTTTCCCCAAGGATAACATGTTTATTAATATTAATAATATATAATACAGTTAGGTATAAGAGACTTCAAGTATCTCTGTAAAATAACTTGAGAGTACAGTAAAAACATAAGTAGTACACCCAAGGTCAATCAGCTAGTGAGGGATGAAGACAAGGTTCTGGCTCAGATTGGTAGGGTGTCAGCACTGAGGTTCTTTTTTTATTTTTTATTTTTTGGTCTTTTTGAGGCAGGGTCTCCCTGTAGCCCCAGCTGTCCTGGAACTCACTCTGTAGACCAGGCTGGCCTTGAACTCACAAAGATCTGCCTGCCTCTGCCTCCCGAGTGCTAGGATTAAAGGTGTGCACCACCACTCCCGGCTCTTTTTTTTTAATTAAAAAAAAAATTTATTTTTATTTTATTTTATTTTATTTTTTATTTATTTTTGTATGTGTATGAGTGTACTGTCTGCATGCAGGTCTGTGCACCCGTGTCGTGCAATGCCGCGGAGGTCAGAAAAGGGTCTCGGATTCCCCTGGAACTGGAGTTCTCCTCGAATTGGAGTTACAGACGGTTCTCAGCCACCATGTGGGCACTGGGGATCGAACCCGGGTCCTCTGCAAGAGCAATCGGTGCTCCCAACCGCTAGGCCATCTCTCCAGCCCCTTATTTATTATTTTTTATGTGTATGAATGTGCTGTTTGCATGTAGGTTGGTGCACCCATGTCGTGCAATGCCACAGAGGTCAGAAGAGGGCATCGGAGTCCCCTGGAACTGGAGTTAAGGATTAAGCTAAGGTTCTTAGCTGCCATGTGGGTCCTGGGAATCAAACCCGGGTGCTCTGCAAGAGCAGTCGGCGCACTTAACCTCTGAGCCATCTCTCCAGCCCAGCACTGAAGTTCTTTTTTTTTTCAGGTTTTTTTTTTTTATTACTTCTTTATTTTTTTTTCATTTTTTAACAATAGGTAATAATTTATGAGTATAAGCATCCTTCATGTAAAACCAATTTACAAGCAGTTGTGCCCAAACCCACACAGCCCATGGGTCGGGGCTTGTATGTTCAATCAAGTTAATCAGATGAGTGTCCAGACTATATTGCTGTAGTTTTGTCATTCACCAATCGCAGCCCTTACATTCTACCACGCCCCCTCTTCCACAGATTGTTCCCTAGGCTTAGAAAAGGGGCACAGGTGGACGAGAAGCAAAACAGTCTACTTTCTCTGGAGCTGTTGTCTTGGACTCTGGTCAATTCTGGCTGTTTCCTTTCATGGGCTGACAGTTTGTCCATTAATAACCTTTCAATCCTACTAATGAGGTTCTTAAAGATACTGTTGCCTCCAGGAGGGTCTGGAAACGAGTTCTACTACCATTGAAGAAATAATTTTCATCCACAGGTTTTGAGTCTTGTTATGAAAAGTGAAAAAATGGTGAATTTCAATCAATGGTTCAACATCAGCCTCAAGACCAGCACAGCATAGCACATTGGTTGTAATAGTGGCACTTCTTGGGGAAAATCAATGGCTACCAATTGGACCTAAAGTCCACTCAGTGGGAGAAAACTCATGTGTAGTAATATTAACATAGCCAGATGCACACAACTGGAGAGGTCACAGATCTAAGCAATTCCACAAGGTTCACACATCCCTAGGCTAAGGTAACATTATACTAACTACAAAAGAAATATCCTTCTATTTTAGACAAATGTTCCAGACATCACTCAGGAAAGGAGCTTTTTTTGCCCCAGATGAGAATAGTAGAGTCCCACAACTAGATATACACAGACATGTCTGTGAATTGCTCATGCCTAGATGACACATCTATACTGCAACCTCTTTACACATAAGCCCCAAGCATCATAGAACACAGACCCAAGAAGGCATTAACTACTCCTTAACTCTCATTAAGGAAGCTGCTCCATGCAACAGGAGACCAGGAACCCAAAAGGGCCTGAATGGCAAACCATGAAGACTAGGAATCTACAGAGTGTGGTTCCATGGAGAGGCTGCCTATATTCAGCTTCACCCACCCAGGGCTCAGGGAACCTTGCAGAAGAGGAGGTGGAAAGATTCTAAGAGCCAGGGAGGTCGTGCAAGACCAGATGGAAACAAATCCTACAAGCTTCTGGGACCTGTTCATATGAACCTACAGCATTGGTATCAGTAGGCACAAAACCCATGCAAGCTCAGCTGGACAAAAGCCCAGCACAGAACTGCAGAAATGGGTAGCAGAGCCCAACCTTGGCTGAGGAAATATTGGCAGCAGATGGTGGTTGGTTGGGTGAGGAAGACCTGGCCTTCTTTAGAAAAGAGACCTTGGGTAGACTGACTAGAGCTCTGGGGAGGACCTGGCTCTGAGGAGTGAGTGGGGGAGAGTGATTTGGTGCAGTGGACCCCAGCACAGATGACAGAGATGTAAAGTCCCCCCCAGAGGGGGCCGTAGGAGGGTGCCAAAAAGAAGCAGGTATAAAGGTGATTAAGACTGACTGAAAAATTATGTATGAAACACATACAAAATTCAATAAAAATGTTATAAAAAAGAAAAGGAAAATTAGAAAGCCAAGAAAAAGAAGAGCAAACAATCAACCCAATAACAAAATCAACAAAGATGATCATAAGACAGTTTGGGGGATAATGCATAAGTATCTGGCATTGATTATGATGCTGTTTAGTTGGTGTAAGCGTACCTCCAAATATATCTAGTTGCATATATAAAAAATCTATAATGTGGCTAAGTAAAGAAAATAGATTAAAATAATACTCTTGCTTTGGATGTAACTTGAGATGCATTTTCCAACACTGGACTCTGCTGTGTGCTCATCACTGAGTTGAGTGTCTGTCTGTACCAGGCACTTCATGAGGTGCCTGGAGGGAAGTGGACTAGCTTCCTCCTTGCCCTCATGAGCTTAACAGCAGTGCAGCGGGGCTGGAGAGATGGCCTAGCGGTTAAGAGCGCCGACTGCTCTTGCAGAGGACCCGGGTTCGATCCCCAGCACCCACATGGCGGCCGAGAACCGTCTGAGACTCCAATTCCAGGAGAACTCCAGTTCCAGGGGAGTCCGAGACCCTCTTCTGACCTCCGTGGCATTGCACATCACGGGTGCACAGACTTGCATGCAGACAGTACATTCATACACATACAGAAATAAATAAAATTTTTAAAAAAATTAAAAAAAAAATAAGAGTATTTTCTAAAAAAAAAAAAGCAGTGCAGTGACCACAGAGGTAGCAGGAGCCCAGACACAGTACTCTAGAATAGGTGACAGGGTATGTGAGGAGGGCTTCTGTGAAGCTGGGGGTCAAGGAAGGTCACTTTGGGGAGGTGATGCCTGATCTGACACTGAAGTCAGCTCAAAGGGGTCTGGAGATAAAGCAGAATGGTGGGGTCATCACTTGAAGGGCAGGCCCAGCTCTGTGGATTTTTGTCTGTTAGCCTTGTTTATAATTAGCAAAGCTACTGCATCCAGGCCTGTGGAGTGTTCATCGCAAGTTCTTGGTGGGGGGCAGCTAGGCACGTTTGAGAGTCAGAAACATTAGTTCCTGGGCTTAACCCAAGTAGTGAGTGGCCAAGGGTGCCCTGCAGATGGGGCCTTAGGAGCCTTGGGAAGAAATTTTGATTATAAGAGAAGTGGGAAGCCCAGAGTGAGTTATTAAGCCACAAGTGAGTTATTAAGCCCTGGGGTGAAGTGCTCTGGTTATATAATTAATGTGAGCCCAGCTGGTTTGTTATCAAATAAATCTAACACACTTTTGAATACAGGAGCACCTGTATTGTTTCTTTAAAATAATCCCAATATATTTTCATTCGTGCCCTCAATTATGGTTGTGGTGCATATGAGTAGAACAGCTATCTTTTTTTTTTTTTTTTTTTTTTTTTTTTTTTTTTTNAGGTCTGTGCACCATTGTCGTCGAGCCATTGACCTAGCCAAGAAGGTCAGAAGAGCGTCTTGAGATCTTCCCTCTGTGAAGCTGGCAGTTCTCTGCGCCGTACTCTGAGAGTTACAGAACGGTATTCTTAGCCGCATGTGGTGCTGGGGTCGACCCGGGTCTCCTCGCAAGGCGTCGAGGTACTCTCTACCACGCTAGGCTATGTATCCTTCCTCACCACCCCAGACCCATTGAATATTTAGAGGTTATAAATTGAAAGATCGGATTTTGCTTTCCTTTCACTTTATTAATCCCGCTATTTTGGACTTCTAGCCTATGATATATTACTCCCATGGTTATGTTTTATTAGTTTTTTCCTAGGTGCTTTACGGATTGTTTGTTCTTCTCTTCTGCCTTGAATTGCTCCTTGCAAGATATTTTTAATAAGAAGTCTGGTTTCCCAGCATGTATTCCATACCATCTTGTTTATGCAATGGAAGATTTTTCTCTCTCCTTTAACTATAGTCAACATTTTTGATGGGTAAAGTATTCTGGGTTGGCATCCGTAGTCTTTAACACTGGGAATGCTTTGCTCCATTGTTCTTACTTAGCTTTCATGGTTTGTGCTGAGAAGTCAGGTGAAATTCTGATTGGGCTATTCCTCCTTTGTAGTGGGACTCAATGTTTTTGACGTTTTATTGTCAGCCTCAGTGATGTCACTTTGTATCTTTAGTCTGGCGCACTCTTGCATTTTCTTGTACTATGGATATTGGATCTGGTGAGTTTTGCTTTTCACATGATGTCCATCTATTCTGAGGTACGTCTATTGTTTGCTTCTTGTATTTGTATGGTATCTTTTCTATTGTTGTTAGGGGAAATTATTCATCTATTATTCTGTTGAAGGAATCTGATCAATATATTCTCTTGAGATTCTTTCTCCTCTACTCTCTAATAGAACCTAATGATGTCAGAGAGTTTTGATCTTTTCATTAATTGTCACCAGTCAGTTTCGCTGGTTGTTTCCAACTTTTGGTGTGTTGTAAATCTTTTCATAATCTTTTAGTTTGACGACTTTGTAGCTGATTTCGCTACTGTGTTATCTTGCCATATATGATATTTTCTGGCTTCTGACTTCACCTCTATTCTACTTCTGAGGCTATTTTCCTTTCCTTTTTCTATGATAATGGATGTGAGCGATGGCTCATGGTCATTATTTTCATTCATCCTGTCGTTCTCATTGGTAGTTATTTCCATTTCCTTTTTTGAGCTTCTCAATCCAATTCTTTTTGTGTGCTCCTTTATTTGCTCTGTTTGGTGAACTGTGCCATTTTTCAGTGTTTCTACTTCCTGAAGGTGTTTGTATTTTTTGTCATTCTCCTCCTCTAGTTCTTTCTGGAGTTTGTCAATCATTTCCTTCACAGTTCTTTTCCAAAGTTATATGTACATTAGTATCCCTTAGGTAATGTTTTCTCTGAGCTATATTTCTCATTCTCTCTCCTCATTTCAGTTCTCCTGCACTATTCTTTTCTTACTATTTTCTCTTTATCTTCTCTGCATAGGTCTGTCAAGATTCCCTACTAAAAAGATCTAGTTTCCTTGGGTTCACTCATCTTCCAAAGGGGATCCATTGGCTAATCTCCTACACGGTTTGGTAAGATGATCGTTCTGGTGCGTGATTCACTCTCTGCTACTCTTCGCTTCCTGTGATTTGTATCGCACTCTCCTATTGTGTGGCATAGATAAGCCTCGTTGTCACCATGGCATTGTTTGGGTTTCCCTTTCTGTCATCCTGGTCTCAAAAATCACCACATGTTTTTCCTATGTTACGCAACATGGTTTTTTCTGCTTTCTGTTGCTCTTCTGAATGCTCATAGATTTTGTTTTCCACTGTGTCGCTGCCCTTCATTTTATGGTGGTTTCATGTGATATTGTGTCGAGTGTTCTAGTGACCTGCTTTCTCATATTGCTTGTCTACTATATTGTTTGGAGAACATTGGAGACTGCAAGCCTCAATATACTTACTTCATTTCTTCCCTGTTCTTGGGAGACGGTTCTCAAAAAATTCCCTTGGAGTATCCTTCGTCTCGAACACTCATTTCCCGTTGGCGGGTGAGTGGTTGGGGCTATCCGCACGTTAGCTGAGCATGTCGACGCTCTCTCCGTAGTGGTTCCATGCCTGGCGGTTGCCTCTCGGGTTCTCAGGGTATGGTGGTCAACGGGACGCCTGGGGCATCGACTCGCCCGCAAGCAGCCGGCCGGCTCACATTTCTCCGAGTCCTACTAAGGGTTTTTCCCGCCCACGCACCTCTCGTGCCTCATTCCCAGAGTGGCTGTACAACGTTATTGCCAGACGCGAGATGTCGCCAGTTGGTCCCATGCAATGTAGGGCCCGCAATGCAGTCTTGATTCGAGGGGCCAGCGTTCGTGCCGCTTTTCCCCCACAACCTCTCCAGCACTTGATATGTTTGTTTTCTCTTTCTCAAAATGCCTGGCATGCGGCGTGGACCGCTAGCTTTATCTCCTCAAACTTCTCATTCTGAGGTGTAGATAGATAGTTAATATTCGCGTTTTGTCTCCTACATCAGTGAGTTTATTTATCTCAGAGAATCTCATGTGCATTCTCGCCGGACCGAGTACATAATTATATGAGTCGTATGCTTGGAACTGTGGACACAGGTATTGGGCACCCACACGTGGCCAGTCACGGGCACGCCGCATCAGGCGCAGTTTCGTGGTTGAAGCAGTGACGGTCACGTCGTGATGGCAGCCACCATCTGTCTCGTCAATCTGCGGTCGTCCCTGGTCTTGGAGTTGAACGTGTCTGCGCGAGCCTTGCTTAATATCACCGCGTTCTCTACGGCCTGCTCATAGTGCTTTATCTAGTTTGGAGTGAATTGCACATACCTTGGCCTCTTTGTATTTCTGTCGTTCTGTCTTTCATGTTGATGTGACGGGCTTGTACTACTTCTAGAAGCAAGAAACATTTGGTGTGCTTTTAGCCTGCAGAATGTGAGTGTCTTGGGTTCGTCTTGATACGCGTTTTTGTTTTTTTTTCTCGCATTGCCACTGTCTATTGCTGTTGTGTGATTGTATCCTCACTAATACGAACATCTTCTTTTGGTATTCGGCGGTCTCCAGGTTTTGAATCCTTACGCCATCACTGACTTCCCTCCAGCCTACTCAGTATGGACATACTGGTTAGACAGCAAGTCGCCACCTTTGAGATCAATCAATAGATTCGTGATTTTCTTCTCTTATCAGAGTGTTATTTCAATACTTGCCGGCAGGCCTGGCTTGCCAAAGGCTCTTGAGCAACTGCCCTCGTCCTCGAAACAGTAGAGGACTATGAGGTTTTTTCCTCCCTACGCCTAAGTCTTTAGTAAGTCTGCGTGCCAAGTTTCTCTTCTACTCACGAATACAAACATACTATGATCTATTCGTTTTGCTTCTGTCATCGAGAGTTTTAATACGCGTGTGCTCCTTTTGATTATGTTTTCTGTTAAGCATTTGCTACACATATTTTGAATAAGCTAAGTTGGTGCATTTCTGGGTCACCAAATTTTTAACATTTTTTAATTTTTTACCTTCTTATGCTTATGGTGTGTATCGGCTTAGCTTGTTGTGGGTGCACATTGTGTGTGGATATAATTATATGATTTGGTACCAGGGATTCAATCCTTTAACGTGCAAATACCTTATTGTTGCCTTTATGGAATGGAGTCCAGATAAAAGCATGTAGACAGTATAACATCTGGGTGGGCCAGTCGCATCTCTCCTAAAGTGGCTTCTTCATTTGTGGGTTTTGAAGGTTGTTCTTTTACTGCTCTTGAATCCAAAAGGGTCTACTGATGGGTGGTAATGCTGTCTGATTAGCCTAAACTCTCTCATGGAATAAACCTCTCCACGTAACCATCCACGCAATACAGCGGTGATGCCAATTTTCTCTTTTCATATTTTGATTTGGGTACGCCAGCCGAAACTCCAACAGGTTGGACCGACTTTTTGTCCTTGTGTTGGGTTAATTTAGTCTTACTTGAACATTCAGGCCATTAGCACTCTGTCCCTAGGGAGAGATCCAGCATCTATTGGAAGGCTTAGGTTGGTGGCCCTATAAGATGCCCCGGTTTGGTCTATGAGCTGCATGAGGTCTATTGAGCTGGGGGTTTGTCTTCTTGCTTGTTTGTGTTAAGTTGAATATTCAAAGCGAAGTTACAATCAGAGGTTGGCCGCACTTGGTTGGAGAATGTATTGCCTGGCTAATAATCGCGGTCATTAATGTCGAGTTCGCCGCCTGCTCCTTAGTAAGCACCTAGAGGACTGGTTTCGATCTGCTCTTTTGACTCAGTAGCACCCGCACATGGCGGACCGAGAGAACGTTGTAAGCCCGCATTTTCACTCACCATTCTCTGTGCGTCTCCCGTTCGGGGATATTCTTCGCCAGCATCCCTTTTTTTTTTATTTTTTTTAATTATTTTTTTTAATACTTCATTATTCTCATTACTGAGGCTGGTGTTGCCTTGTCACGCATGCTCAGTGGTACCATGTAATCAATATCCCTGGGCAGGAACAGTATTCGATCTCAATAAGCTAGGATCCCATTTAGCACGAAATCTAAAACAACACTATAAAGTAGAAAAATACAAAAGCGGTAAACATGCCGCATGTGGGATGCCGCTACTAAGAAGGGATCGGGGTCTCTACACCAGGCGAGGTCAATGCGCTCAAGTCCTGGAGGTTGTGTAACTGAGAAGTTAAGGTAGCTAGCTACTCGAAAACAATGATGCGTAACGCACAAGAGAGCAAAGCTGGTGGCAGCGTTCCTTGGAACCATTGGTATTGTTGCATTTTCACCAGAGCGGCTGTCTCTCTAGTGCACGGGCTCCATGTCTGCGCTGTGTTCAACTCTGTGGGATTGGGCAAGTAACCTAAGGGACCAGTTGGGTCCCCTCCTGACAAGAGCGTCAGGTAAGAATAGACTCAACCTTGTTCCTCTATAACACGTGTTTTCCGTCAAAATAACGGCAAAAGCAAAGGGAAATAGAAACAGACCTATATGATGTCTTTTATCACTGCCAGCGCCCCATTGGCACCATAAGCCCACTGTAGTAGTAAACTCTTCTCTAATCAAGGGTTGAGGGTGATGAATAGATGGTTTGAAATTAGGCCGTGTTAGGAATGTAATGCAATGACTCAGTATCCTGTTAAACATTATTATCCATTTTTTGGCAGTTCTAGAGGCCTCTGAGAACATTTCTGACTCTCCCGAAAATACCTGGCTTAAATGGATTCTTCTAATTCAGCTATGGCGTGCTTTTGTCAACCTCGGTGTTTGTACATCGGGATTCGATACGAGTTAAGATTCCTCGCTCCAGTTTTCTGCACGGGGAGTACTTCCCGTTGGACCATTTGCTCTCTGTAAAACAGTTACTTTCCACCCTATATGCAAATTATGGAACACCTTGCCGTAAGTGAATCGACATCGTAAATCTATCTCACTTCAGTAGCAAGTACCTCTCGTTCATCTTATGTTACCACATCAAATCATAAAAATAAAACTGAAATAAGAATAAATTTTAAACTAAATCATATCAATAATCACATTAAATATAAACATAATAAGTACAATACATTGTAGATCCCTAGCTGGGATATAGCCTGGATTTAAGATGGTAATGGGAGGTGTGCGCTTAAATGGATATGTACGCTATACGCTTCGTCTTTTAGACACGTGGGGAATTTTGGTGCGCTTTTGTCAGAGTGTCTTCTTGCCTTTTCATGTGGTGTTAGGTTGTGCTGAGAGGTCGGTTGTAATTCTGATGGTTTTCCCTGTATGTATGTGACTTGTTTTGCTTTTGTAGCCTTCAGATCTTCCTGCTGTTTTTTCTGGTTGTCCCTTTAAAAAATTCCTAAAAAGAACACCTACCAATATTCCAAACTAGTTGGATGATGGCTGAAGGTGTGCAAGTGGAGTAGGTGTATTGATTTCATGTGGAATTGCTCATGAACTATTCTGTGGGAAGGTAGCATATGAATTGTGTTGGGAGCGTTTGGGGGGTAAGATATTTGTATGCGATTTTTACTATCTAGTTAGTTTTGTTAATGGTGGAAAACCATTGTGGTCAACTATCTAGGCCAGTGCTGTAATTACGAAGCATCGTGTGGAATGAATAAGTATCTTGATTCAAATCCATGCTTCTTATCAAATGTCTTTATGTCGACGAGCCTTCGTCCCCTCTCTGTACCTCGCATATTCCTATGATGCTAGAGGGTTCTGCAAGGAGCTACGTTGTGTCTATTCAGGTGTCTGCCGACTTAGTTTATCCTGGTTGTTCCACCGCTTTTGAGGTGAGCTAATGGTGTTAAACTTTTTTTGTTCACTAGTAAGTCAATCTTAACTTTTGGAAGCTTTTTTCTCTTGTTTGATTGGCCAAGCTGTTGGTAGTTCTCTTGCTCCCATCTAGCTTACGAATGCAAATTCCAGGTGGGTTTGTTCTCGCGCTACTCTACACGCTAGGCTCTACTCCTGCGTGAGGCTTTTTCCTTTCCTTCCATGCTGCTCTTTCTTGAATGGTCATTGGGGAGCGCTGCCTCATTTCCTCCTTCCGTATCATTTCCATGCTCACTGCTGTTTTTGTCGTGTGGCAGGTTGAGGTAATGTCCATAGCTTCTCGGGCACGCTCTTTATTTGTGAGCAACTTCTTCTCTAACACTCTCTTACTGGTCGTTGTGCTTTTTCGCCTTCTGCCCCTGTTACTTTTTTTGGGAGGTGCCTCTTGACGGCAAGTGCTCTACATGCTTGTTTTTCAGATCTGTTTTTTCTACTTCTTCCACACGTTATCTGCAGTTGACGGCATTGTTAGGTGCCGTAAGTGCAAGGAATTAAAGTGGAATTTCTCTTTTCACAGAAAGGTTCTACGAATGGGCTTTTTCCTTATAAAGATCGAACAATTCACAGCGGCTTTCACATGTGCTGAATTTCTAAATGGGAAATCTATGGCACGTGTTTTGGCACCTCCAAAGGGAGTCCTACTGACCGTTGCTTCTCTCCTTTTTCAATTTGCTTGTATAGTGGATAGTCCCAAAACGCTTTGGTGCATCTTTGGGTTAAGTAACCTCCAGCCCCAAACAGTGCTCGGAACTTCTGATTGGTGACGTGCCCTCTTTTGAATGCTGGCATGCGTGGACATTGTTTTCATATATGGAGGTTTTTTTGTTGAATACTCAACCAATTAGAACATTATGACAAAAGAAAGAAAAGGAACTTGATTAAGTGTTTTGGCTCATTACATAAGGTGTTTGTTGCCAAGCAGTCGACGCTGGGTTAAATCCTATGGAACTCATAACAATTGGTAGCGGATAATGAGGTGAAGTAGTATCTTACTACTATGTCGCTCTGGTCTTCCAAGATGAGTACAATTCTAATGGTACTGTATTTATGTACACATCATCTATATTACATCTCTAAACAATAAGATCTCGTGGTAATTTCAAAAATTTGGAGCAAACATAAGGACGACGCAGAATCTGCAACTTAATATCTGTATAAGAAACAAGAGAATTGGGTTGGTAAGGTTTCCCTTGCCTGTATGGTTAGTTTGGAGATTGCTCAAAAAGTGGCATCGTGTTATGATTTTCCCTTGCGGTCACCTCCAAAGGGCGATCCCAATAGCTATAGTTGGCTAAACAGTCAGAGTTCGGTCCCTACAAGTTGTTCTTGTTCGGTTGTAGAGCTGGGTGTGATCAGATCGGATATACTTCTTCAGAATGCAAAAAAGCTTGGGGCATTTCGTTATAACCCCATTTATCAAAATGTTTTTACTGCGTTTTCTGTTAAGTGGTCGCCATCCTGCGTAAATTTTAGCTAAGAGATTGGCCCTTTTTGTTTTGATCGGTATCAGAAAGACATCTACGGAAAAACTGGTGAATGCTTTATTCACTTTAACCTATGTTAGATCAGCGGGCAGTGGTGTTGCTGCTTGGCCGTCACTTCCTGCTGTGGCGGTGGTATACGTGCATATGCGGAGATGATTATTACGGATATATATTACTTGTTCAGCCATGTTCTGCTTTCTCAACTAAGTGGGTTTGGCTAATTGCTGAGATCATGAAGGTGGAGAATGGCTTTATTGAGTCCCTTCAATATAGAGTCTTTCTAAGGGTGTTTAAAATATACGGGTCACCGGAATAGTTTCGCGTCATCGATATGTCTAAACTCAGGTATAGGTATTGGCGTACAGTTTGGTTGTGTCGTCCCTGGCCTCGACAGGGGTTCTTCTCTCTTTCATTGGTTCCATTTTTTGGTTCATTGGTCTCTTGAATTTGTCTCTGTCATTTCAGTAAGAGACACGGTAATGTACATCGAAAAACCCCCCACTTAACGCGCGAACATAGCGTGGTGGAAATTTTCTGTGTTACCTTCTTGGATTGGAAGTGGAGGTGACGAATTACAAACTCTCTTTAAGCACATTTTGGAGATGTATTCCGCGTGTTGTAGAGAGCGAGGGGTGGTTATGAGGAAGAGTGCGAGCGTCAGAAAAATAGGGGCAAATCAGAGGTACTTGACGCGGTGAAGGCTGTCTTGAATAGCCTTTTAAGGTAGCACATCTAAAAATTCTCTTCTCCCTCCGATGGGTTTCTTTCCAGGGTTGGGTCGAGACTGGTCGTGCGCATGATTTCCGGTATTTCGATTGGTTGGCCCTGTACCGCGTGCGCTGCGCGTCCCTGCTCAGCACACCTCGGTCTCTCTCCGGCGTGTGCAGATGACCCCCTATCAAACTATCGTTCCATGTGTCATCTTAGCCCACACGGGCAGAATGAACATTTTGCATGATTACTTGTTTTACTTTTAACTCTTAATTTCTTTGAGGGATTGGGCTCCCAAAACTGTGTCGTACAGGGATGGCTGTAGTCTCATAAATTACTTTATACCGGCACGGGTTGATCCAATCCTGACACCCAACGTTGTATCATCAATGATTTCCACGCGGGTACACGTGGTTGGGATTATGGATGACACGCGTTTGTGCCCATAGATACCACTTTGGTGAGTGGTAGGGATCGGAAAAGGGTTTATGATGAAGATTGATGTCCCGCCGCACCCGGAGCTACCGCGATCTCTACTCCGAAGTACCCCCTACCATCTTTGCGTAACTGCCTAAGGCGTCGCCTTCCGCCGTTCTTGTCCCCGCCTCCCCTTTGTTTCCGCGGCAACCGCCCTTTTCTTCCATGCTTTTTTTTAACAGCACAAGGTGGGAATACCCGTTTCGTCTTATTAATAATTCCATGATTGAATACCGTGATCACGACGCCTAGTTGGGGTTTTAGTTTTAATTAGGGCCCGCTGGCCCGTGCCTAAGAGAACATTAAGGTATCGCGCTCTAAGCTAGCAAATGAACCTTTCTGCAGAGGGTCATGCCCAGCGCGGCTCTGACAACAGAACAGTGAACGTAGGGCTCAAGTCGATGCGGGTTCGTACACTGAAAAGTATAAGGTTGGTCGCATTAGTTTTAACAAGTTTGGTAGGGATTTGGGGTTAGGATGCGGGTTTAAGGGCAGTTCCCCCCATTTTTTCCCACTCTTCCTCTCTCTGTCTCTTTTCCCGTCTGCTATTTTTTTTTCGGTGGTGGTTACATTTTTGGAGGCATGTTGCCTGTACTTTAGTGTGATGGGGCTCTGTCACTGTCGGTGAGAAGCTGCGCAATGGCTTCCGCGACTCTTTAGAGATAGCGTGGTGGTCCTTACTATCACCGCCGGTGAGTGTTGTAGATTTAGGTGCTGCGACCAGTGTGCTAGCGCACTTCTTAATTCTTTTCTTTTTTCTCTTGTTATATTCTTGAACAACATGAAAAATGTCTTTTTTGTTTTTCGTCTTCTCATCTTTCTTCTTCACTGTTTCTCTTTTCTTGTATAGCTTCTTTCTTGTGTGGTGCCCGCGGCCAAGAGTGGTCCAGGCCCACCTGGTCCTTACGGTGGTCCATAGTCTCTGCTCTACCCAGGCTCGGTCGGTGGCTACACTGGGGCCCGGCCCAGCCGCGGCAGGCTGGTCTATAGATAAGGTGGGTTTTTCTCCTTGGGATTCTCCGGTGCTAGTGATTCCTGGGTCTGGAGCTTCGCTTCCTCAGGCACGGTCATTGGAATTGGCGACGGTTACGCAAGGTATCTCCGGCACAGAGGGCTCACTACGTCAGTTGGCCATTGCGCGACTCCCCCGCGCCGCCTCCTGGTAACTCTATGCCGGCGGTCTTGATCCACGGATATGATGTATATATGGTTGGTGCTTTGTTTTGTTCCCTGCCCTTGCGACCCGTTACTGGTCCCCTTTATACGCGCGGTTATAGTTCTATTTTCTCTTCTTTTCTTCTGTGTGTCTAGCTCTGTGTGTGGGTGATTTCACCTCCGTCCCTTCGTTATGGTATGATTGCTGCTTAACAGCTCGTTGGGTGTTCCGTGGGCCGGCTCCCGACACTAACATGATCAGAGGCAGCTTGCTTCCCCGTTCTCGGGGACTACTTCTTAGTGGAGTATCAGGAGGGATTAAGCACAGCGGCGTCGCACTCGCGGGGCTTCTGCGGGCGTGAGCGCTTAAGATCGTGATAAGTGTCTGAGTTGCCTCCAAGGATTCAGTAGTCCTTGGTCGGCACCACGTCTACTGTCGGCGCTTCCCTTGGGGTAGACTCCCTATCTTCATACCTTTGCATCGTGGCCCGACGTTTGTCGCCCCTCCCCTGGGAGTTAGGGACCCTTGGGTCCTGAGTTGGCTTTATAGTTCCGAATTTATTGCCCTCCGGTAGCTCGCATCACTTGTCTCATCGCAGGTGGCGAAAGGCTGCTTTTCTTTTTCTTTGTATGTTTGCACACTTGGCCTCGGGCATATTTTGTGTTGTTTTTCTCTCCTGATGGGCTTATGTTATTTCTTTTTTTTATGCTTGGTTTTTTATGTTTTCCTTTATTGGTATAGATAGTATGGTAATTCGTTGTTTCCGCAGTTCTCATATGGGAGTCTCCGAGGCCTGGCAGCGCCTGTGCCCTTCTTCCAAATGCGGGGTGGAATCTCAATCGCGTGACCCAGCGAGGCTCTTTGGCTCTTCAGCAAACGCGGCCATAAGGACCATCCCTTGGTTGCGGCGTGGTATTGTTTAACTCTCCGGCCACCATCACCTGGGCTGGTCAGAGTCCATGAGCGCTTTTTGCATCTGTAAAGATCATATTCTTCGTTGCGGGCCTTCCCGCGAGCTCGGTCCTGTTTGGCTTCAGTGGAGCATTTAGGGCTACACGCTCTTACACGCCATTATCTCGTTATCCTGCCCTTCACGCGCCTTGCCCCCGGGTGCCACCCACCTCCTGCCGCCCGTCCCCATTCCTCCCCCTCGGCCGCCATTCCTCCCTCCCATTCCCGCCCCGGCGTCCCCTGGTCTTCTTACATTTCCTGGGTCGCCTCTTATCCTAACACCGAGGGCCGAAGGTCTGTACAGAGGAAGCCATGCGGTTAGATAGTACGTCTATCCCAACTGTTCTTCGCGTCACGCTTCTGTCGTCTCTTGCCGGTGCGCTGCGTCGCCCGCGCGCTCCGTCATCTGTGGGGTGTTATTTTATAGTGGACCGCGATGTTACTCCCTCGGTTGATGTTTTTACATGTACCTCGCCCAGGCTGTTCCACATTGCATGAGAATCATCAATAGTCGTTCTTTAAGCCGGATTCACTCCTGGGTCTCGTGCTGGCCTCTTCAGCCAGGCGAGTGGGTTTGGAACATAGAGTTTCGACTCACCCCCATTTCCCGCACCCCCCCTGTAATTTAGACTTTCCTTCACGTAGGGTTTTTGCAGCTTTACCGTTTATCGCGCACACGGCTTCGGGAAAAAAGGCCCGGGGGCTGAACCCTTTACAATGCACTGGTTCTCAAAGACCGCATGCCAATGAACCTGTTATACGGAGCAGCCCTTGCAAAACTCTTCGGCCGTTCGTTATGGTCCTGGCTGCCTCCGTGGGGCTGGCGCTGTTCGATTGGCTTTCAGCGGGGTTATTAACGACTGGGACACATTACCCGTGCCGCATCAAGTGGGAGAAATAATGTGTATTCTTTGCCGCGGCGCCGGTTTCTTGCTTTACACCGCTCACCCCGTCCTTATTGGCACGGTGGGAGCATGTCTGGCCCCAGTATTAGATACTCGGATACCGCGGTATTCCGCTTTACAGCTTTCCCGTATCCGGTCGTTTGTAGGCTACTCCCTGCTGGGCCCTCTATCTGCTCCATACCATATCCCCGCCTTTGCCCCAAATTAACACAAGAATACTTTCTTGAGATCTTTTGCCCACCATTGGTCCCATCAGGACCTGCCAACTCCGACATTCCCTCCTCCCTCCTCCCTCCCTCCCTCTCATCAACTCCCTCCTCCCTCCCTCATTCCCCCCCTCCGTCGCCCTACAGCGCAGGCTGATCCCGGATGCTTCTTCTCTTTTGCTTTGTCGGCGGCTCCGCCTGTCGCGTCTAAGATTGGAGCCAATATATGGTTGAGGTCCAGAAGCTGCGGTTTATTGGTTGTTCGCCTGTGTTTCGGCGCTGGGTCCTAGTCCCCAGATTTCGTTCTCTGGACCCTCCCTCCCCCCCACCCCACCGAGATCATGCACGACATCTATTTCGGCCCGTGCCGCGGGTCAGAACTTTTTCTAGGCTGGACACGGCTGCGAGCAGAGCGGCACTGGTGGATCGGGAACGGTGTAGGGCCAGGCCCCAAATGGACCGTATGTTACTAATTCCTACTTATTACTTGTAGGACTTAGGACTTGGACCAGAGTCGCTTGCATTGGCACCAGCCCTGGGCCATATCGGCGCGGCCTGTACTTTGCCCGTTTTTCGAAACCCGGTGGTCGCCCGGACATTAGCATCGAAATTAGGCATTTCCCGGGTCCGGCCCTTCGCTGATCCTGGTTGCTAATAGGCTTGGTACCTACATTGCTCCGAGAGGCCCTTCGGGCCCTTTGTCACCTAGGCAGGGCTGGGTCCCGGGCACCTGTTGTCGCACAGGATGCGTATGTTTGCGAGCCAGCAGCCTCTTTCCAGTATCTGACGCTCGCTACGCTGGCCGACCAGGTGTGGGCCCCCCGCCGGCTCGCCCAGAGAGCCCCGCACTTGGATAATCTCATGGGTCCTCCACCGGCCGCTTCTTCGCGCATGCGCGTGCTCACGGTGGCGGCCTGACATTGAGGCGCTCTATGCTTTTACTTCCTTTCCCGGCTTATAGTTACGGCTTACTGAACCACCTGACGTCACCCATCGAACAGGGCTACGGACCTGCAAGCTGTAGGTACTAGAAGTTTGGTAGGTAACCATGGGTTTACGCCAAGGAGAACTCCTGCACTGTTGGCGCTGGGCTGCGGTCGAGGTCCTGGGAGTCTCAGGATGTCCGCTGGTGCGCCGTCTCGGCTGACGGAGCGTCTGGTCTCCACTTGCATACGAAGGAGGTTTGGTCATTCGTCGGAAGATGGAGTCGCTCGCGCGCGGCACTCACCGCGCAGGGCTTGTGATTCTCCGAGGGATTGCGCGCTTGGTGGGCGGCTGAGGGTGCCATTCCTGTGGGTGTTGAGTGTGCACCCGACCAGGGCACGGACTTCCCAGCAGTGGTGTTACCGTACATGGTATTGCCGCTTTGGCATGTCGACCGCCAAAAAGCGGCCTTGGGGCTTTCTACGCCTCCCGCCACCCCGGTGACTCTGGTACTCATGATGGTGCCTGCCCTTTGTGCCTGGCCTCCAGCTGGGTAGCACTCGTTTTGTTTCACGTTAGGGTTATCGGCCCCTACACCCTTCAAACCCTCATCATTCACACAGGCCTCTCAGGTCCCCGTAAAAAGGAGAGCCCTAGTCTTTGGCTAATGCCGTGGCCTAAGGATCGCGGCGTGGGAGGCATCCATTATCCACATATAAAAACTTGGAAAGATGTGATTAGATCCTGCCCACGACGGGTTTGGGCCCGGGATCACATGGGTTCCTCCCTCGGCCTCCCGACTTTAGGTGATTGCGCTGGGGGCATTGGATTTATGCGACTGGGGTCGTCGTTTACGTGGTCTCTCGGGCATGTTGTCAGCTGCTTAAGGTACTTAAATTATAATAGTTTGGAAATATAAAATGATGACTTACTCCCCGGTTTTGCTGAGTTTAATCACCCGAAATAGCTTAAGATAGACTATGGTCTCTTCTTTGTCGGGCATGGTACCACCCTCCCCCCTATTCGGGCGCCGCTCCGTGTCAATCTTCCAACTCGACCTTGGACCCCACGTGGGGCGGTCGCGTCCATTCCACCCCTTATTATCGGGAGTGTTTCGCCCGGGAGGTGGCATGTCTTGGGTGCGTCTGGTCGATAGGTGGTGCATGTGGTTTTACAGGGTTTTGCGGCTTTGGTACGCCCGCAGCCCTGGGCGCACGAGACCGTGTTGTTCTTATTCAATTCGCTCCATACTCCGGGAGATTTCCCCGACTTCGGTCCCTGCGCCCGCCGTGTAGCCCCGGGGGATGGAGGAGACCCTTTATTTCCTGGTTGGGAGATGAGAGGTTGCGGGTCTGGTATGCGCTCTTTGGCATAGCACCGCCGAGGGACTCTGGGCCCTGCCTCCCTTTCGTGGTCGAGTCAACCCAGGTTTCTACTCACAGTGCTATGGCTTGCGCACCGGCTTTCCGCGCGCGAGACCTTGCTCATAGAGATCCTGCTTTTTCTCTCCCGCGCCGCCCCGCGCTGGCAATTTCGCGGGATGCCTCACGTTGCCAAGGCGGTCGAGTCGCCGGTGGCGCCTACCACTTCATTTTTTGGCCTGGATGGCTGGCTTTAAATTATCCGCCTAGAACGCGGTGGCACTGAGCTGCAGATCGCCATTTTCGGAGATCCACTCTTGCGCTCCCCTGCATTCCTCGTGGGTATCTGTCTGCCTGCCGGCCAGGCCCGGGCCTGGTCTGTTACTCAGTCTTTACCCAACCGAACCTTTAAGTCCGATAACATTAGAATATTCCTCTTTAAACAGCGAAATCTTACAAACGGCATAGGACGTCATAGCGCCTTCTGCAGAACACACAAAGAGGTCGCACGGCCGTTGAGGTACAGAGCGCCTTAGCGCAGCGTCGAGTGGATAGCTAGTCTGCGCCGATAGGGATATTTCTTGCTATTGGGGTAGGTACCGTGAGGAGGGCTTCCTGGTGTCTGGGGGTTAAATGAATTTTTGGGAGGTGATGCTGATTCTGACAATCGAGTTGCTCTAGGGGTCATCGGAGATAAACTGTGCATAATGGGGCTGGGCGGGTATATGAAGGGCAAGGCATTGTGGTTTTTTTGTGCATCTGGTTCAGCCGCGCTTGTTTTGATACCCTGCCTAGCAACCAGCTAGCCATCTGCAAGGGTGAAGGCTCTGGTAGTTTTGCCATGTCACCTCTATGAAGTTTTGGTGGGGGGAGCTAGGACGTTTGAGAGTCAGAAACATTAGTTCTTGGATTAACAAGTAGTGGTGCAAGAGGGTGCCTGAGATGGGGCAATTCAGGAGCCTTGGGAGAAATTTTGATTATAGGAAGTGGGAAGCCAGAGTGATTATTAAGCACAAAGTGAGTTTATATGTGGGGTGAAGTGTTGGTTATCATAATTAATAGTGAGCAGCTGGTTTGTTATCAAAATAAAATTAACAAATTTTGAATACCCAGGGCACTGTATTTTGTTTCTTCATAAAATAATCCAAACTATTTTCCATTCGTGCGTCAATTATGGTTGTGGTGATATGAGTATGAAAAGCTATTTTTTTTTTAATTTTTTTTTTTTTTTTTTTTTTTTTTTTGGTCTTTTCGAGACAGGGTCTCCCTGTAGCCCCAGCTGTCCTGGAACTCACTCTGTAGACCAGGCTGGCCTTGAACTCACAAGGATCCGCCTACCTCTGCCCTCCAAGTGCTAGGATTAAAGGCATGCGCCACCACGCCCGGCTAGAACAGCTATCTTTACATGATTTCAAATTTTTTTTATTTATGTGTATGAATGTATTGTCTGCATGTAGGTCTGTGCACCCGTGTCGTGCAAAGCCACAGAGGTCAGAAGAGGGTGTCGGATTCCCCTGGAACTGGAGTTCTCCTGGAATTGGAGTTACAGACAGTTCTCAGCTGCCATGTGGGTACTGGGGATCGAACCTGGGTCCTCTGCAAGAGCGGTCGGTGCTCTTAACTGCTAGACCATCTCTCCAGCCCCATGACTTCAAATTTCAAAGTGAAAGAAAGTATTCTCTCATCTGTGATCACCCTCATCCTTTCCTCTCTCCTCTGTGAATATAGTCACTATGAGTACTCTGGTCTGTGTACCTTCAGAGTAGATCAGACACATATATGCTCTCCACACATACGTATACACATGTGACTAGGTATGGAAATGAAAGATGGGTCTTTCTTTCTTTTAAATTTTATTTATTTCTGTTATGTGTATGAATGTACTGTCTGCATGCAGGTCTGTGCACCCGTGTCGTGCAATGCCGCGGAGGTCAGAAGAGGGTGTCGGATTCCCCTTGAACTGGAGTTCTCCTGGAACTGGAGTTCTCCTGGAACTGGAGTTCTCCTGGAACTGGAGTTCTCCTGCAATTGGAGTTACAGACAGTTCTCAGCTGCCATGTGGGTGCTGGGGATCGAACCCGGGTCCTCTGTAAGAGCGGTCGGCGCTCTTAACCACTAGGCCATCTCTCCAGCCCGAAAGATGGGTCTTTCTATACATAATGTTCTGTAACCTGCTTCTTTCTCTTAATTCAAAACCAAGTGCATTTTCTAAATCTTGTGACTACATAACCAACCTGTTCTTTTAATAATTTCATAGAGTTCTGTTGTTGGCTGTACTATAATTCATTTAACAGTCTATCAGAAGATTGAATTGCTTCAGCTTTGGCTGTTTTAACTGGTGATGCTTTTTATTGCTTGGGCATGAATTCTATGTTTGAGATGTGGGAAATATTTTTTTTTAATAAGAGGCAATTAAGGGCTGGAGAGATGGCTCAGTTGGTAAAGTGTCTGCTGTATGAGCATGCAGACCTGAATTCAGCACCCAGAATCCACTTTTATTTATTTATTTATTTATTTATTTATTTATTTATTTATTTATTTTTCTGGTCTTTTCGAGACAGGGTCTCCCTGTAGCCCCAGCTATCCTGAAACTCACTTTGAAGACCAGGCTGGCCTTGAACTCACAAAGATCCACCTGCCTCTGCCTCCCAAGTGCTAGGATTAAAGGCGTGGGCCACCATGCCCGGCCCAGAATCCACTTTTAAACAGCCAGCTGTAGTAATATGTGTGCATCCCAGCCCTGGGAAGGTAAGATGAGAGGATCCCTGGGGTTTGCTAGCTGGTTCAGGGCAGTGAGAGACTCTGTCTAAAAAGCAACCAAGGTAGGGGCTGGAGAGATTGCTTAGTGGTTAGAGTATGTGCTACTCTTTCAGGGAACCCAGCACCTTATCAGACAGCTCACAACTGCTTGTAATTCTAGCTCCAGGAGATCCAATGCTCTCCTTTGTCTTCTGAGGATACTGCACACACACACACACACACACACACACACACACACACACACCAGGCACACATATACATGTAATTAAAAATAAAACCTTTTTATTCCCTGAGGAATGACATCTGAGTTGTCCTCTGGCCTCCACACACACCCAGACATACACATACACAGATGGACACACCCAGAAGAGACAATTAAACTGTGAGTTTTAAAATTCATTAGTGTGTCGTAGCCCAATCTGCACACTGGGTAAGAAGGAAAGCTGCTTTCTTGGCAAGGGTGTGAAATATCGCATCAGTCCTCAGGTACGGTGGGGCCATCATTTGCCACTGATTCTGTGATCTTGATTGTTCGTGGGCCAGCTCCTGGGACTAGAAATGCTGCCAGCTCCAAACACTCACACGAATGAGAAGCATATGGAGGAAATGCTAAGCTCACCTATTTTGTATGCACGTGCAGCCTGGCCCGCTCCCCAGGCACGCCTCGCTGTGTGGGCACAGCTGCAGGCCTGGATTCAGTTGCTTTGCCTAATATCATGAGTAACTAAAGCCAGGGACAAGGCTCACAAACAAAAGATGACAAAGCCAGGCCTGGCCTTCGCATAATGAACCCATCCTTCTGCTTTTCCGGAGATGTGATTGTCAGAGGCAGTGGTAAGCATGTTCAGAATCAAGTACACACTTCTCTATTATCGAATTGACATTTGCAAATATCACATCCTATTAGAAACAAAGGACTGTAGAGAGAAGCCTGGGCTGGTGAAAGTCCTCAGGAGGAGAAAGGACTTAGATTCTTCTTTCTGCCTGTGTTATTTCTGCCTTGAAACGAATGAAGACTGGCCTGGTTCCCGGAGGACCTCATAGCTCTAGGGGTCGAGTGCTGCTCTGGGGGCACTTGGGAAAGCAAAGTCTCTGTTCATAGTGTACCTGGCTATTCAGTTGAGGCAGGAGTTAGCTGAGATGGGCTTTTCTCCTGCCAGCAGACTCTCGGACATAGACTCTCAGACTTTATTCTTTGGGTGTGTGGAGGGCACAAGATCATGTTTTATTTCAAGAGTTATTATTTTTATTTATGTGAATGTGTGTGTCTGTGTGTAGAGGCCAGCATCCAATCCTGTGGACTGGAAATACAGGTGGTCATAAGCCATGAACATGGAGGCTAGAAACTGAACTAGGGTCCCCTGAAGAGCAGCAAGTGCTCTTAACTGCTGAATCATCTCTCCAGTCCCAAGATCATGGTTTTGCTTTGAACACGTAACAATTGAACTTTGCTATGATACCAGCAAGGCTTATCCCACCACCTCACTCAGCCTTTGTACACTTACCTCTTGTCCATCCCCAGCGAGGGAGGGGGCTCCTGCATCTGGAACTGTGGCGGTTCCATAGGCTCCAAGTGTTTGGACACCTGATCCCCAGTTGGTGGCGTTGTTCGTGGAGGGTCATGGAATCTTTATGAGATGTTGCCATGTGGGAAGAAGCATGTCACTGGGGATGGGCTGTGAGAGTTCTTATGCCTTGTTCCCACTGCTAGTTTCTCTCTGTTTCCTGTGCCTGCTTGAAGGTGTGGATGCTTAGCTTTCTGCTCTGATTATCTCTACCACCATGCCTTCCTCCCATGATGGATTCTGAACTGTAAGCCAACTCTCCCTTCTATAACTTTCCTTGGTTAGGATATTTTATCACAGCAAGAGAAAAGCTACTAATACAGACGCCCTTCCAGATCAGTTAGTTTATTAGAACAATATACATATTTCAGTAGTATTAAATTCATAATTGACATGTAGCTTGGGTTAGCCAGCATGGTCTTGAACTTGGATCTTCCTGCCTTTACTTCTTGAGTTCTAGGATTTAGAGGCCTGTGCCACCATGCCCAGCGAATGTGGTGCTGGGGATGGAGCCCAAGCTTCATGCATGCTAGGTGAGCACTCTACCAAACTGAGTTACATTCCCAACCTCTTAGAAAGGGGAATGTTTTATGACAAGTTACAATTCTCCTAACTCTCTTCTGTATATCACAACCACTCTGTGATAGAAACTGCTGATAAAAACATTAGATGGAGGCTCAGAAGAATCAAAGTCTCACTGAGGAAGCGTTGAAAAGTGGGCAGAGCACTTTCTTCTCGGATCCTGTGTTTTTTTTTTTTTTTTTTTTGAGGCAAGATCTCCCTGTCATGGTGGACATCTGCTAGATTGCGATCTGGGTGGCCACCCAGTGTCACTTTCCTGACTACTTTTCTATGATAGTCTTAGCCACCCTGCAGCTCCCACTTGGGCACAAATAACTTTCCTTTTTATGGCTCTCTGAACACTAATTGTAAAAAGTGCATATACTTTAAATAGAGTAGAATTCCCTGAGTTTTCAATTAATGTATATCCATTTACAAACTGAAGAATGTCGAAGTTGTGAAAATGAAAACTACCCTTCATCCTGCCCTCCTGAGAAAATGATTAACTTTCAGGGGGATTTTTTTTTTTTTTTGTACATGGGCAGGTTTATATATGACAGAACTAAATACATGCTGTGTATTCTGTCCTACCCCTATTGAACTTTTTAGAGTGGGAATCTCTTCATCATTAAAATAGTACTTGATGTAGTTTAAGTGTTCATTAATACAGCATGCACCTGTGTTAATCAGTCTTCCCTTTTTTAAATTAATTTTATTAATTTTATTTATTTCTGTATATGTATGAATGTACTGCCTGCATGTAAGTTTGTGCACCCGTGTCGTGCAATGCCATGGAGGTCAGAAGAGGGTCTCGGATTCCCCTGGAACTGGAGTTCTCCTGGAATTGGAGTTTCAGACGGTTCTTGGCCACCATGTGGGTGCTGGGGATCGAACCCGGGTCCTCTGTAAGAGCAGTCAGTGCTCTCAACCGCTAGGCCATCTCTCCAGCCCCCAGTCTTCCTTTTCATTGCATGCTTGTGTGGGGGTGCTGGTGATATAGCTCAGTTGGTGGATTGTTTGCTGAGCCAAGTAGGAAGCCCTGTGTTCAATCCCTAGCACTGGATAAACAAGGCCCTAATCCCACCTAGAATCCAGGAAGTGGAGGCAGGTGGACCAGAAGTTCAAAATCATCTACTACATAGTGAGTTCCCTGTCTCAAAACAAATAAACAACAACAAACCCCACAGCAACAGAGAGCCTTGCTTATTTTTACATAGATTTGATTATTTTCTTAGGAACAAAATTTCTTGGAATGGAATCTCTGATCAGAGGTGTGATATGTATTACTAAACTGTCCTCCTAGGAGATTATGACATGGATAGCCCACCAACATGGTGTATTTCACTTACAGAGTTGACAGTTTAAGATTTTCTTTAATGTTTACTTAACCAGTTTAGTCCTCCCGGCTGTATTGTCCTCATTATAGGACGGTTATGATGGGACTCAGAAGGTGACTCAGTGCCTAAGAGCACTTGCTGGGTAAGTATGAGAGCGTGAGTCAGAAATGTGTCACCAGGTCTGGTGGTGAATAGTGTACTGACAGCATGAAGCTCTAAAGTGGTTGCTAATGGTCTCTATTCGTGCCTAAAAATCCTTTGTATGTCTAAAAAAATAATTGATTGATAGCAGTTACTTTACCAAAGGCAGAAATGATGCCAGTTATCGAAGGAGAGGAAGCCCGAGAAGCTGGGAGAATGAGGGCCTTTCCAGGTTTTCCCAGAGATGTATTTAGAAGGATTCATTAATAGTTTCTTATCTACATGTGTCTGCACCCAAACATGTGCATACACAAGTATATTTTCACACACATATATGTACAGATGCATATATACAGATGGATATATACATATATGATCACACGTATGTGTGCACACATATACAACTATATAATACAAATATGCATGCATATATGTGGATATACAGACATACAGACATTTGCACACATATACATATGTATGCACACATATACACCCATGTATATATATATACACACATATGCATCCATGCCTATATCTAAGCATATGCCCATGCATATACATACACACATATGCATATACATATGCACATACACAAATAAATAAATGTTTATATATCAATACATATATACAAATATATATGTATGTCTCTACATGTAAATATTTATATAAATATTCCTAAATTAAAATGAAAATTGGGGGACTGTAGTTCAGGGGTACAATGCTTGCTTTGCACATGTGAGGCCTTGGGTTTCATCCCCAGAACTGTAAAAAAAAACCCAAAACAAAAACTAACACCCTCCACAATTTGGAAACTGCCTTCCCCTTTGTCTATCATCCTGGTCTTTTCTGTTAAGGGTGGTTTTTGGTGTGTGACCTTCTAACAAGCCCATGGATAATTCCCTAATTGACCTGCTGGTGATGCTTTTATTCCGTGGGGTAACTGTTTTCTAGAGATGGTTCATAGGCCAGGCTCTGGCTTTGCCTCCTTACCCACCACCATGCTATTAAATCAGCAAAGGTTGCAAATTGCATATCTCTTTCATGGTTTTAAATCTGGAACCCCCCCCCACCCCGGGCCCACAGAGTTATGTTAATAGTTAATAAAAACCACTGTGTACAAGACCCTAATTCTGTCATTCAGTTACCTACCTCTGGCTTTAATAGGGCAGATCGAATGTGGAGCTGTGATTACCCAGTGCCTCATTAAACAAGCTCTGTGAGGGGTGGGGTCGTTCCTCCCCATCTGTCAGAAAGCCAGTGGGTTGGTAATTAGGAAGACGATGGTTTACAGGGCTGGTCTGAGTCACTGAGCTTTTTTCTTTCAACATTCATGGGATACGATCTTTTCCTCTCCTTAAAATAAAACAAACTACAGATTAATTCGGAATCAGTGAGCAGACAAATTAGAGCAAAATGGGGCACTTGGAATGGTGGGCAAGTGGGAATGAGCCTTATCTGAGCTGATAGAATAGTTATGGGGTGGTAGTGAATGCCTTCCCTTTTTATTTCCCCACCAGGGTAGAAGTGAGTCCTCACAAGGCTATTTCTCTTGTTGGCAAAACAAAGGCTGCAGGTCACTGAGGGTCACATCTGTGACCCCAACGCAGGAACAGTGGGCTCTCTATGAGCGTGGCCTTGTATCTTCAGGTTGTGAGACTCTGTGTAGAGGTAAATTATTCAATCTCTGTACACATGAGGTCCCTGAGCATTAGAACATTAGTCGCTGTTAGTGCCCAAAGTATTTATTATTATTATTACCATTATTGTTCACCACTAACCTACTTAGTTTGTTCACCTTTTAGGAGCTACTCAGGAGAAAATAAAGGGGATTCTCTTTGTTTTTTTTTTTTTGTTTTTTTTTTTTGTATGTGTATGAGTGTACTGTCTGCATGCAGGTCTGTGCACCCATGTCGTGCAATGCCGCAGAGGTCAGAAGAGGGCATCGGATTCCCCTGGAACTGGAGTTCTCCTGGAATTGGAGTTACAGATGGTTATCAGCTGCTATGTGGGTGCTGGGGATCGAACCCGGGACCTCTTCAAGAGCGGTTGGTGCTCTTGAAGGCTATCTCTCCAGCCCAGGGGGGATTCTCTTTGAACAGCTGAGCCTTTGTGTGTGTGTGTGTGTGTGTGTGTGTGTGTGTACGAGCGTGCAACATGTGTGTGTATACAGGTATGTATGTATAACGAAGCCAGAGGGCAACCTCAGATGTCATTCCTGAGGAGCTGTTGACCTTGTTTTTTGAGACAGGGTCTCTCATTGCCGGATGCTCACCTATTAGGGAGGTTTGGCCAATGGGCTGGGACCTACCTACCTGTCTCCCTGTCCCCAGTGCTGGGATTATGAGCACATACCACCACATCTGGCTTTTTTTTTTACATGGGTTCCAGGGATTAAACCTGGGTCCTCATGCTTGAAAGGTGAGCAGTCTATGGTCTGAGCCATCTCCCCAGCCCATCGCTTTCTTTTAAACGCTCTGTCAAGCCTGCACTGAGAACATCCTCGTGAGAATTCACTCACCACAGTCAAACAAACTGGCTCCATTACACAGATGACGGAGCTGTGGTTTGAGAAGGGTTCCATAGCTTTCTTGAGGTCATGGTCGCTGGAAATTCTGGTGCTGTGAGACATCCAGGCACTGTGCTTCCAGGGCCTATGCTTTGGGTGGCTCCCTTCAGCCTTATTTGCAGCAAGAAGAAGCTCACTGGAGTCTGGCTGCTGCCATTAGCAATCAGAGTACTCTGATGGACTTCAGGAAATGACCGTACACAGAGTCCTTCTTAGATCTATATCTTTAGTTAATATTTCAACAAATGAATCCTCTTTGGGACATTGATTCTGTATTTGGAGAGTGTGTAGCTATAGCAAATACATAGTATCACAGAAAATCACAAGAGATAGTTTATTTTGGAGCCAGATATGAGTGACCAGCTTGGGAACACAGGTTCAATCACCCCAAATACTGTAACAGCTTCATGAAGTTTTTATAGTAACAGAACAAAGAAAATAATAATTCAAGACACTTTAAATACATTGGTGGAAATACCAGGTAGGCAGATTACAGCAAAGCTGGTAAATCTCTAATATGGACCTCAGAGGCCATTCTTAGCCTTTTGGTGGAAGCTAGCTGTAGATCTGCAACATTCCGACTCTCCATACTCGCAGAAGTTCTAATCAGTCAATCAGCCTTGTAGAATCTTTATATAGATGAAGCTTTTGCTGGAAACTTCAGTCATAAGAGTGACAAGCTATTGTTATCATGGTCCCTTTCCTCCTTGTTTGCCTAAAGTAGTAGAATGTAGATCTGGGTAAATAATAAAATTGTCTTCCTCCACCCCTGCCCCTTGGCCTTTATGTTAGCTACTGGAGCTAGGTTTGCAGATACATACCTTGAGGGTGGATAGCCATTCTTTAAAGATTGTTCCTCTATTTTCCTGCCTTTCTGATTGAGTGGATTCAGATGGCAGAACATGCAGCTTCTGGGGAGGGGGAGTTGGCTCAGTGGGTAAGAGTGCTTGCTGGGAAAGCAAAAAGACCTGAGTTAAAATCCCCAGCACCCATATAAAAGCCAAGCGTGGCTGTGCACCCATGTGGAGCCCAAAGATCTATGTTTGGTGGCTTCTTTTCTAATATTTTCTTTATTATTTTTATTTTATGTGCATGAATGTATTGCTTACTTGTGTGTAAGTGCACCTGTGTCATGCAGTGCCTGAGGAGGTTAGAGGTGTTGGATCCCCTGGAACTGGAGTTATGGATGGTTCTTAGCAGCCATGTGGATGCTGCTAATCAAACCTGGGTCCTGCGCAAGAGCAGCCAGTGCTTTTAACCACTGAACCATCTCTCCAGCCCAGGTGTGTTCTTTTCAATTACTCTCCATCTTGTTTAAGATTTATTTTCCTTTTATTTGTGTGTGTGTGTGTGTGTGTGTGTGTGTGTGTGTAGGTGTATGTGCACATGAGTGCAAGGGCTCACAGATTTCAGAAGAGGAGGTTTCTATGAGCTGGAATTATAGGCAGTTGTGTTCTGGGGCCCAAACTTGGGTCCTCTGCAAGGGTAGTATGTGTTTTTAACGCCATCTTTCTAGCTTTCTTAATTTTTTTTTAAGATAAGCTCTCTCACTAAATCTGGAGCTCACCAATTAGGCTAGGCTAGTTGGCCAGTGATCCCTAGAGATCCTCCAGTCTCTCCTCCCCTGTGCTGGGGTTACAGGTGTATGCTGCTGCACCTAGCTTTTATGTGGACACTAGGGATTGAACTCGTGTCCTCCTGCTTGTGCAGTAGACACTTTACCGACTGAGCCATCTCCCTAGTCCCAGTACTGTATTTTTAAGGTTTTTGTGACTGTAATAGTGGATTTCAGTGTAACTTAAAATTCGAGGACTTTTAGGAAGTAGCCCCTAGAGGTAGACACTTTAGTGTTAATTATTAATGTGCTTCCCCCTAAATTACAATGTAGCGAGGCTCTAGTATATTATAAACACTTAAAATAGTTCTGTTTAGACAACGGCTTCTTGTGGAGGCTGGGGGACAGCTCTGTTGGTAAAGTACTTGCCTTGTAAACATGAAGACCTCATTCCTATCCCATGAACCCAGATAAAAAGCGTGGCATGGTGGTGAGTGTTTGTAATCCCAGTGCTGGGGGTCAGAGACAGGTGAACACCTGAGAGCATAACAGCCACCCTAGCCTACTTGTTGAGCTACAAGCCAGTGAGACACACAGTTTCAGAAAACATGATCAGTGGTACCTGAGAAATATCTGAAGCTATCCTCTGAGTGTATAGGACACAGAGAAGTTGCAGGAATAAACAAGAGCTGGCCAAAAGCCTGGGGCAACAGCTCACTGGTAAGCAGTCGGTGGGACTTCGTCTGTGGACGGTTCACTGAGAAACTGCTTTTACACCTAACCCAGTGAGTAAATAATACCTACTGTTCAGTTTTTATATTCAATTATACAAACAAACCTGTACCTCTAACATGTTGACTTAAAATAAAAATCCTTAATGAGCCAGAAATCCTATTGCCACATTCGGATTAGAATTCTAGTTTCAGGATCTTGTGACTGAGTCAAAGCTGCTCATTTTTAGCAGGGGGAAGCCAAACGGTAGATATAATTGTCTATGCATTGCATGTTAATGACACGGATAGAACCCAGTGTTCTTGCTCCTTGCTCCTAGCTCACTGTTTTCAGCAACATCCCAGCTCATGTTAGAAAAATTTGTACACAAGTCTTCATGCAAGAATTGTGTATCTTTGTTTAGGGTCTGGGATGATGGTTGAGTCGATAAGGCATTGGCCTTGTAAGCACAAAAAGTTGAGTTTGAGTCCCAGAACCCAGGTTAAAAAGCTGAGAATGGGATTATATTCATGTAATCCCAGCGCTAGGGAGGCAGAAGCAGGTAGATGATTGCTGGGACTTCCTGGCCAGCTAGCCTAGCCTGCTTGCTGAGTTCTGGGCCAATGAGAGATCCTGTATCTGGAAGGCAAGGCCTGGGGAACAATACCCATGATTGTCCTCCAGCTTTTATATGTACACACACACACATATGCACATACACCTACACACACACACACACACACACACACACACACACATTGTGTTGGTGTAGATTGACAGACATCCAGATAAAGAACGTCCAATTTGTGATCATCACATTTTCACTTGAGGCCCACTCCTCAGCTATTAACTGGTTTTCTAACTCCTGGCAGTTCACCGACTTCTCTGTGATCTTCCTTATTTCTTGGGTTCGTACTAAAGCCCTTCACTCAACTACTCTAACTTGCCAGATGAGGTGAAAACTTATGCTCCGCGTGGCTGCGTGGATGGAAATCACCTGTTTTTTGCTATCTGAGTGCCACCAAGTGTTTGCTCCAGGGCATTAGTTCCCATAAGACTTGACTCTAAGCTTGCAGGTTTGGAGAGATTTTACCAGAAATCCCAGGACGGCAGCATTAAATAAGTAATGTTACCTTGATTGATATTTTATGTGACTTGAGCATCTGCAGATTTTGGTATCTTTGGGGGTGCTTTCTAAAATATTCCCTTCAGATACTGGGTATAGCCCAGGGACAACTTCAGATACTGGGTATAGCCCTGGACACAATGCTATTGACATAAATACCACATAGAACACCCCTGAGCTCCTTCCCTGTCCTAGTACATAATGGATACTCATGAAACTAGATTCAGTCACACTGTCAAGGAGGAAACTTGAGGACTGAGAAGATGGCTCAGGAGGTAAAGTGCTCAAAGCATTATAAGCTCAAACCCCTCAGAACCCATGTAAAACAACAATAAAATAGGTGTTGGATTACATATATGTAACATAACATAATCAATACCTATTACATATGTGTAATACAACACTAGTACTGGGGAGGAGGAGATGAATGTACCCCAGGGGGCTTAATGGCCTGCCAGCCTTGCAGAATCCGCAAGCTCTGTGTTCAGTGAGAGACCCTGTCTCAAAAAATAAGGTGGGGAGTGATTGGGAATGATACCCAACATCTACCTCTGGTCTCTACATGCACATATATGCACATACATGTGCACATGTATATAAACATGTACACAAACATAATTTTTGAAAAATTGAAACATGATAGAGATATCTTACATGCTGTGAAGACAGAATTACAGGGAAATGTTGAAGGCAAGGAAGTAGCTCAGTGTGGTGGTTTACACTTGTAGTGCCAACATTCCAGAGACTGAGGCAGGTGGATTGCTCCAAGTTTGTAGCCTGGACTACATATCTTGTCATAAACAAACAGACAAACAAACAAACAAACATAAAAGAAATACAGAAAGTATTTCTAGAATTTTCTTTTCATTATAAAAACTCATTTAGAGACATACAAGGGAACATAGCTCCTCATCTCAACATGATTACTCAATAGCATATTTCTTCCTAGAATTTTCTCAATGAATTTAGATTTATTTTTATATATTTCTCATCTGGATACATATAATTCACTGCCCCACTATTTTCTTTGGTCCTTTGCTACAACTTGCCATGCTGCCCAGGTTGGCTCAGAGCTTGCAATCTTCTTCCTTCAGCCTCCCAAAGAGTCCTTAGGTTACCAATTTATTTTTTACTTAATATTTTATCTTTTGAACCATTTTGTTTTCCACGGACACAAAAATTTTATGTCTAGTATCTTTATTGAGACAGTACTTATATGCTGCAGTTCATGATGGAGAGTGGATATTGTTTATAATGTGTGATCGATGCAGCATAAGAGGCACTTCTATCCAATGTCAGTCACTTCACGCACTGGATTATACTCTTCTAGCTATTTTGAAATGTAGAATGCATTAAACCATAGTTAGTCTGTATACCATAGCAACCCAGGAACTCATCTGTGTCTTGTGCCCTAATCTGAGTTCTTCCCTCTCCTCCTCTCCTTCCCATTCTTTAGTGACCAATACTCCACTCTGTGAGATCAACTTCCAAACAAACAAAAATTGAATGGTACCCAATACATCAACTGTATTGATGCATCACAGTCACTTAAATGTCCCTTTTGTGCACAACTAAAAGTCCTCCTTTTTTTAAATATAAATAATGCTACTGTGAACCGTCTTCTGTAAAAATCTTTTTCTTTAGGGATAGATTCCCAGAAGTGATTCAAAGTGAATGACCAATTTTAAGCCAATTACTTTAACTGCTATAATCAAGCAGCTTGGGAACTCTGTAGAACGGGTTACTACGACAATGCTAGAGTATTTCGTGAGAAGTTACAGATTCTGTTCACCAAGACATATCAAGAAGGATGTACACTGAGTGCTGAGGTGTGTGTGTGTGTGTGTGTGTGTGTGTGTGTGTAGGCCAGAGTTCAGTATCGATTGTCTCCCTCAATCTTCTTCACCTTAGTTTTCTCTCTTTTTCATGTGTACAGTTGGCACGTGGAGATCCAAAGCTGATGATGAGAATCTTCCACTTCATTCACTGAGGCAGGGTCTCTCAATTAAACCCCGAGTTCAGACATCTGACTAGTCTTGTTAACAGCTTGTCTCTGCCTGCCAGGGTTGGAATTAAAGGGGGTGTCATGCCCATCCAGTACTTACATGGGTTTTCAGGATCTAAATTCTGGTCTTCACACTTGTGTGGCGAGTGTTTAAGTACTGAGTCTCCTCTGCTCGCCATCGTATTTTCTGAGACAAGGTCCCTCACCGAATCTGGAACTCATTGATTCAGCTGGGGTGTCTGGCTAGTGACACCCCAGGGATTGGCCTGTCTCTACCTTCTTGGTGCTGGGATGACAAGCATGCCCCACCATGGCTGGCTTTTTATTTTCTTTATGTGATTTTTGGAGATCACATGGTCCTCATGCTTGCCAGGCAAGCACTGACTGACAAAGCCATCTCCCCAGCCCCTGCACTTGAGTTCATGGGAATCTTAGTTCAAGTTCAAATTGTTGGTTGGGGGAGTCCATTGAAAGGACGGCAGTTCATTTGCTTTTTCTTTTCTTTTTTTAAAAAAATTTTTTTTTTATTATTTATTTTTGTATGTGTATGAATGTATTGTCTGCATGCAGGTCTGTGCACCCGTGTCGTGCAATGCCGCGGAGGTCAGAAGAGGGTCTCGGATTCCCCTGGAACTGGAGTNTTGTCTGCATGCAGGTCTGTGCACCCGTGTCGTGCAATGCCGCGGAGGTCAGAAGAGGGTCTCGGATTCCCCTGGAACTGGAGTTCTCCTGGAATTGGAGTCACAGACGGTTCTTAGCCGCCATGTGGGCGCTGGGGATCGAACCCGGGTCCTCTGTAAGAGCGTCGGTGCTCTTAACCGCTAGGCCATCTCTCCAGCCCCCATTTGCCTTTTCTAACTCAGGAAGCTGTCCAGGATTTGGGCAGGAGGGTGGAGGTACGTTCTTTCTGGAGGCTTGGCTCCTCAGTGCATGCCTCACTTGATTAGGTAGCCTGTCCAGGGGAAGGATGAGTGTGTGTGGCAGGGCCACTCCTCTCTGTGCTGTGCTCCCCTGCCACCCTCTGCCTACTAGGCCTAGAAGTAGCTCCCGCAGTACTGATGGAGAAGTGGCCATGTTTGTTCCTGGTCCAGATCTTTGAGGCATTCTATAGACTGACATAGGCCCAGAGCAGTAGCAGTCATTTGGCCATGTCACATGGCTTTCCAGAGTCTATGAGTGGCTGTTGACTGGGCTGGCCACTGGGATGTCATTAGTTGAACTGGTTCCTATTTCTTCCATGTGGTGTGTGTGTGCATACATGTGTATTGTATGAACATATTTGTGTATGTACACACATATTTGTGTATGTACACACATGTGGTATGCATAAGGACGGCAGGGGTCAACATCATATGTCTTCCTCTATCACACTTTGTTTTAAAGATTTAGTTTTATTTATTTTTTATTTTTTGGTCTTTTTGAGACAGGGTCTCCCTGTAGCCCCAGCTGTCCTGGAACTCGCTCCGTAGACCAGGGTGGCCTTGAACTCACAAAGATCCACCTGCCTCTGCCTCCTGAGTGCTAGGATTAAAGGCGTGCACCACCACACCCGGCTCAGATTTAGTTTTATTTTAATTTTTATTTATATTTACATTCCTTGTGTGTGCCACATGTGTGCAGGTGCCCATGGAGGCCACACGAAGGGGTTGGAGCCCTTAAAACTGGAGTTACAAGTGGTTGTGAGGTATACAGTTGTTTCTGGAACTGAACCCTGGTTCTCTGTGAGAGCAGCCAGTGCTCTTAGCCACTCTAGGTCTTTTCCACTTTAATTTTGAGACAGGATCTCCCTCCAAATCCGGACTGCATCAACTCAGTTGGTTGACCAATTAGCTCCAGGGATCCTCTTGTCTCTGTCCCCCAGTAAAGGGGCTTCAAACACATCACCATACCCAGCATTTTCTGTGGGTGCTGGGGACCCCAAACTCAGGTCCTCGTGCTTGCATACCAGCTACTTTACCCACTGAGCCATCTTCCCAGCCCGTCAGATTCTATTTCTAGGGGAACTTCAAACTGTTGTGTGACCTTGAGGCATGCTCCTAACCCTGGCTGACTTTGTCTATTTGTGTTAATAAAACATTCCAAATTCCCCTCCCCATTCATAAACTAGCAGAAAACAAACACCTGGATGTGAGGAGTCCCGTCAGGGCATTTAGAGCTGATGTGCAGCACTCTGCATGGCTGAAGAGAAAGCTGCTGTGTAAACACAATATATTATTAATAAAATGCTTAAAAATAGCATCACAGCCTGAGCTATTCAAAGTGCCTTTGGGCTGTGGGAGCAGCAGGCTCTGATACACAGGCCCTAACACTCTTTGGGTGGGAGATGGTTAGTTTTCAAGTATGCAACACATTGAAAAGAAAAAGAAAATGATTTTTTGGACAATTGTGAGTATTTTCTAGATATACTTCTAGAGAAAGCATCACCACAGTTCTGCAAGATTCAAGTTTAACAAACCAGTTGATGAATTTCTTTTTGATTGTTTTCTTTTCATATATAAAATATTTTTATTGGTGTTCTGAGTATTTCATACGTCATTTCTTAGTCCAATTTAGACACACTCCCTTTTCCAGGTCCCCCACCCCACCCCAGTTCATGCATTCTGCCATACATGTTTTGTATCTTTTCCTCAGTTCTTTTTAAAGTTTTTCTCTGGAGAGATTTATTGTTTGGGCAGAAGTTGACTGTTTCAGTGAGTTCTTTGACCCAGTCCTTTTGTTGTTGTTGTTCCCTACCATTTGTATTGCTCTAAAATATGGCTATATATAAGTCACATATATACCAAATTATGACCTCTGGAAATAAACTATATGTTAGTTCCAAAATATGTTTAGGAGTTCACATTTTTCCCTTTAATTTTTATATTACTCTAAAATATGAATACATGCCCTCCATCCATATACTATAATTATAAAATCTGAAAATAAGGTTTCATTACATTTTAGAGATGCTTTAATAATGTGGGCCCTTTATAATGTGGGCTATTGGCTAAAGAGTTAGGAGTCTTTATCTTTCCTCCGACCCATTTGAAAGCAGGCAATGCTGCATTAGACTCCACGGAGGGAAACTTGTGAGTGAGTTCAGTAGTGGTAAGTAGTGACTCCTTAACAAGTGACCACATACACTTGACAGATACTTAGAGGGTGCCTGCTAAATGCTACTATAGATTCTGAG
The DNA here is from genome assembly GCA_009823505.1 of Rhizomys pruinosus. Lineage (NCBI taxonomy): Eukaryota > Metazoa > Chordata > Mammalia > Rodentia > Spalacidae > Rhizomys > Rhizomys pruinosus. The sequence continues at coordinate 1,214,168 of VZQC01015082.1, forward strand.
AAGGGAAGATGTGAGTTATGACCTAAGGCATCTTTGAGAGACAGAGAGAGAGAGAGAGAGAGAGAGAGAGAGAGAGAGAGAGAGAGAACATGTGTTTGCAGGTGCACTTGTCTATACATGTTTGGGAGGCAAGAATCTTCTGTCACTCCTCTACCTTACTTCTTTTTTTAAATTTTTTATTTATTTCTGTATGTGTATGAATGTACTGTCTGCATGCAGGTTTGTGCACCTGTGTCGTGCAATGCCGCGGAGGTCAGAAGAGGGCGTCGGATTCCCCTGGAACTGGAGTTCTCCTGGAATTGGAGTTTCGGACGGTTCTCGGCCGCCATGTGGGTGCTGGGGATTGAACCCGGATCCTCTGCAAGAGCGGTCAGCGCTCTTAACCGCTAAGCCATCTCTACCTTACTTCTTGAGACAGCTTCTTTCATTGAACCCAGAGATCACCTGTTCAGCTGCACTGGGTTGCCAGTGAGCCCTGGGGATCCACCCCACATGAGGAACTAATGACATACTAAAGAAATGGTTCCATTCAGGTCCAGCTTCATGAACAAGCAGTTCATCAGGGTTACTTCCAGGAGCACAGGAGCAAAGGGAAAAGGCAGCTGCATCGCTAGAAAGCCCATGGGTGACAACTCACAAGCTACACCCTGGAGCTCACTGCACAATTTGCAGGCAACTCCACTGAAGACAGTTATCTCTTCCCAGCAGTTGACCTTGGGGAGAGGGTCTTCCTAGCTTTGTAAGTTTCACAAGCTTCCTGATCCTTGTGAGTTTTGTTACTTCCTGAGTCTTGTAAGCTTTCTTTACTTTCTGAATCTTTTTTATTTAAACATATTTTATTGATTATTTTTATTTTATGCGTATGAGTATTTTGCCCGCATGTATGTAAGTGCAGAAGAAGGCTTTGTATACTCTGGAACTGGAGTTATGGACGGTTGTCAGCTACCATGTAGGTGCTGGGAACCAAACCCTGGTCCTCTGCAGGGGCAGACAGTGCTTCTAAACCATGGAGTCATCTCTCCAGCCCCTACTTCCTGAAACTTAAAGGAGCCTCCCTCCAGGAAGGAATGCTTCAGTTTAGAGGAAATAGCTACATAACTCTTGATCTTCTTTTTCTTACAGAGCCTGTGTAATCTTGGGGGTGATATTCCTTCTGTCGTCCATATGCATAGTGGTCAAAGCCATCCACGACCTTTCAACAAGGCTGCTCCCGGAAGTGGTAAGGCCCTTCTTTCTACTTTCCTACCAATCTTCCCTGAAATTCTTGCCCTGATTCACTGGATGGGACTGCTGGTGCCCGGGTGTAGGAAGGGGTGGATATTGAGCAGGAGGAGAAAGACCATGTAACATTCCACAAATTACTTGTCATAGCCAAGAAACTCTGATCAAGATGAAGGGACCCCACACATGCGAAGTTGTACCTGGCTGTGAGTCCTGCTCTTTAGGCCTTTTGACTAATTTTAAAGTAAGATGTCATTCTCTGTATAAAGAAATAGGATTGTTTTGTGCAGCCGTGATCTGGTTTGTTGTCCTGGATCTATCCAGTGATTGCTGTAATAAGAATTATTCATTTTTCCTTTGCATCTCAACTTCTTACATAAATCTATTTTTCTAGCACAATTGAGATTTGGTTATAGACAGAAGAGAATGTGATCTATTATTGAAATGTGTCTCACTGCTTTGTCCTCTGGATCAGAATCGTTAAAGTCTTTCTCCATCTCCTGTCCATATGTTTTGTAGCCTCCTGTTGCCAGTATTCAGAGAAACAACTGGTTGGCTTACTAGGTGACAAAGATGTTGCCATGAAAATAATCATCTGTGAATTCATGGCAACGTGAGCACAAAGCAGACTTATAGGAGATGACTCTATTTTAGCTTCTTGAATACAACGCGCCATTGAAATAAGGCAAAATGAATGGACTATTAATTTTATTTGGGAAAGATGAACATATGAATCTTTGGGGATGATATGTTGATTGTGTGTGTGTGTGTGTGTTTCTCTGTGTTTGCGTGTGCATATGTATTTATGGCAATGATGAAAACTTAAAGGGCATTCTACTGCAGTTAATAGAGGCATTGAAGCGGCTGCCTAAGTTGTTTCTTTGCTCCCTTTTAAGCCTTCTCTTTCATAGTTCATCAGCACCTTAACAGTTATCACCACCGTTGACTTCAAACTGAGCCTCTAAGACAGATGGGTAGCAGACCAGGAAGATGTCTACATAGGGTATTTAGTCATTTTTTTAAAAAATTTTATTTATTTTTGTACGTGTATGAATGTACTGTCTGCATGTAGGTTTGTACACCCGTGTCGTGCAATGCCTCGGAGGTCAGAAGAGGGTCTCAGATTCCCCTGGAACTGGAGTTCTCCTGGAATTGGAATTACAGACGGTTCTCAGCCGCCATGTGGGTGCTGGGGATTGAACCCGGGTCCTCTGCAAGAGCAGTCGGTGCTCTTAACCGCTAGGCTATCTCTCCAGCCCCCGGTATTTAGTCATTTTTAAGAGCAGCATTAGCTTATGAAAATATTATCATTTCTTATGTCCTTAGACTCTTCCTCTCCTAATTACTGAGCTCTTTCTGCATCATCTGCCCAGCACCTGTAGGTCTTAGACCCTCTATCCTTTCCTCCATCAAATTTGCTGTCACGTGTCCCATTCTGCTAGAATCTGACTCTGCTTAATATAGAAGGCACCAAGTGTGATTATGCATGTTACACATCAGCTAGGTTAACACCCTGCATTTTTCAGGGGACAAATACACTTGAACATCAAGAAATATTACTAGATGGGCATTTTTAGCACTATACCAGATGACACATTCATTTATTTAGGCATTAAAGATTAATTTCCGGTGGGTGTAACTTGACACAGGATGGATGACTTTGCTCACAGGCCCCTGTAGAATCTCTCCTTGTTTTTCTCTTGGTAGCTGAACTGCTCTGGGTGGGAACCGTTGCTTGTTCTCCCACACTGCAGATCTTCTTAGGTGAAGAAGCTCGGCAACTTCAACTCCACCTCACCATATAAATGTCTAATGTTCTGCCCCATGTACATGATTGCATCCAAGGTGGGCTCCGTCATTGGAGAATCCATAGCTACTGAATTCTTTGGTCAGTTCTGGGGCGAGATTTAAAAAAAAATCACACACATTTGACATCTTATATATGGTTGGTTTTCTTTTTAAGCTTTCAGCATTATGAAAGTTTAGCAAGAACAAAGGGGCAGGGAGGCTTCTATTACCTGAGCAGCACAGAAGCCCAGGTAACGCTTCCAGACCATGACTATAGATTTTCTTTTTTTTTTTATTAATTTTATTTATTTCTGTATGTGTATGAATGCATTGTCTGCATGCAGGTCTGTGCACCCGTGTCGTGCAACGCTGCGGAGTTCAGAAGAGGGTCTCGGATTCCCCTGGAACTGGAGTTCNCCTCCCCTCCTCTCCCCTCTCCTAAAGATTTTCTTTGATGCATGTGTGTGCATGTTTGTGGGGGTGAGCATGTATATAAGGTGTGCATGTGTGTGGGGGTGGGCATGTATATAAGGTGTGCATGTGTGTGGGGCCACAGTACAATCCTGGCTGTCACCTTCAGGAACACCATCCCTCTCCTCTGAGACAGGGTTTCTCATTGGCCTGGAGCTCACTCATTATTCTAGATTGGCTGACCACTGAGCCCCAGGGATCCACCTGTCTCTGCCACCCGAGCACTGGGATTAAAAGTTGCCATCATGCCTGGCGTTTTTATGTGAGTTCTGGAGATTGAACTTGGGTCCTTAAGCTTGCAAAAGAAGCTCTTTATTGACTGTGCTATTTCCTGAGCCTGCTGATTTTTTTAATTTTTAAGTACCATACAAAGTAATACCTCATGGTATTTTCATACATCCTCCCCCATCTCCCTGCATCCCCAACCCTACTTGTGCCGGTCCACCCCAGTGATCTCCCTTCCCTTTTATCACGTTATTTTATTGCTCTTCCACCCCCTCCCTTAAAACCTCTTTTTCTCCATTTCATGGGCCCCGTTCTGGTTTCCCAACTGCTCCCCACACTTAGTTCCACACAAACACACATATATAAAGAGTAAAAGGTAGAATCAGCTTATGAGAGAGAAAGTAGTATTTGTCTTTCAGAGCCTGGGTTACATCACTGAATATGTGTCCAGTTCCATCCATTTTCCTGCAGATTTCATTTTCTATGATTAAATAAAATTCCTTTCTGTATATGGACCATATTAATTTCTTGATGGACTTCTAAGCCGATTCCATTTCCTTGTTTTTGGGAATAGACTAGCAATTAACATGGATGTACAAGTATCTCTGTAGTAGGATATGGAGTCCTTTGGCTATATACTGCAGATGTTTTCAATAAAGTGTTCTGGTTATTTTGGTCTGCACAAGGGAAGTTTCTAGAAGCCAGCTGATTATAGACAGGCTTTCCATCCCTGGTCTTCTGTGACTCAGAATGAGTATTGAAACCTAATGCTTCATATAAATTACATTTGTCAACTCAAATGCCCACAGAAGTCAGGCCTGGGAAAAAAAGAAATTGGCAGATGTGCGGCACCAGAAAATGTGTCCAGTTACAAGCTCCAGCCAGAGCTGTGCCAGGGGAAAGAGTGGAAACCTCTGTTTAACACAAAATTGGCTGTGTTGGGAAGACAGCTCAGTGGTTAAAGAACCTGAGTTCCACCTCCAGCCAGGACTCATGTGAAAAGCTGGACAAGTAGTACATGCCTGTAATCCCAGCATTTGAGGGGAGACAGGAATATCCCTAGGCTTGCTGGTCCACCAGTCTAGCTGAGTCAGTGAACTTCTGGTGCACTAAGAGACCTTGCCTCAAGAAGTAAGGTGGTGAGCAATTGAGGAAGGCATCCTTATATCAACCACTGGCCTCTATGCATATCTGTATGGGTGAGTGTATACACACGTGCACACACATGCACGCATATGCATACACTACACACACACACACACACACACACACACACACACACACACACATACAAACAACAACAACTAATGAAAAAGAAATGGAATGCCCAGTTTGGAATGGGTGGATAATTTCACATAGGCTAAGCCATGTCCTCTTGGCTACATGAAGGGACTTTGGCAACTCTTGTAGGGCCTGGATACGACCCATGGATACCAGTCTTCAGAGCTTCAAGATCATAAAAGTCCAAAAATCACACTTTTACCCTTCTCCTCAAGTGCATCTTCTCAGTTGAGTTCAGCTCCAACAGAAGCAATCCTGGGTCTGGGATGTTATTCAGCTGACAGAGTGCTTGCTTACCATGCCAGAAACTCAGAGTTTGAGACCTAGCACCATATAAACTGTGTGTGATCATGCACACCTACAATACAATCCCAGCACTGGAGAGGTAGAGGTAGGTGGATCAAGGGTTCAAGGTCACCTTCATCTGCATGGTGAGTTCAAACCCAGCCTGGGATACTGAGATATGAGACGTGTCAAAAAAAAATGAAACAAAACAACAGAGCAAACCAAGCTCCTTTCTTTTAATTCACCTGTACAATTCTCAGTGAGACTCAGTATAGCTGAAAAATTATGTATGGAATACACAAAACATCAATAAAAGTATTATATTAAAAATAAAAAAAGATATGCTAAGAATTAAAAAGAAAGAATGGATCGGTTTTGTGTATGTGTAGTATATTCATGTGTGTACCTATGTGGGAAGGTTTGTGTTCCCTGTGAAGAGGCCGTTGGGTGCTCTTTTCTGTTGCTCTGTGCATTAGCCGTTGAGACAGGGTCTCTCACCGAACCTGGAGCTTACCACTTTTCATCCAGGCTGGTGGCTAGCAAACCAGCCCCTGAGGTGCTGAGGCTACAGGTTACACCTGGCTTTTTATGTGTCTGCTAGGATCTGAACTTAGGGCCTAGCGCTTGCACAACAAGCACTCTTTTTTTTTTTTTTTTTAATTTTTTTTGATTGGTTATGCTATTTCGTCATATTTCCCATTCAGATCAGGACATATTTCCCTTTCCCTTCCCCCCCACCCCCACCCCATCCGATCATGTTCTGCCATAACTGTCCTGCACTTTCAGTTTTTTTTTTTTTCATTTTTTGGCTATAAGTGATAATCCATGAGTATAAGCATCCTTCGTGCAAAACCAATCTACAGACTGTTGTGCCCAAACCCCCACAGTCCCACCATTCAGTGGGGGGTGACAGGTTGTTTGTTGTCCACTGAGCCATCTCCCCAGCCCACAATGGGTCAGTTTTCAACAAGAAATCTGTATTTGTAGGAGTTACCCAATTGTGAAATCAGCTGAACCTCCAGGGTGCCACCAGCCCCTTGGGGTTTGGTTAGAAGAGGAACTGGAGCAGCCTGGGTCTTGGGGGGAGCACTATAACAGGACTCTGGGGGTTCTGCTGCAAGAATGTGTGAGTGAAGGGCATAAAGCTGCTCCCCCATACCCAAAGCCAGTTGCTTTGGTTAATGAGACAGATTCCAGAAGATTCTTCTCTGAAACCCAGCATGCACCTGGGTTCTGCAATCGAAGTAGGAACAGGGCCATGCTGTGATAAGAGGACAAGACTTGCTTTGCTTATTTGTTATTAGGTTGCTATTTATTTATTTATTATGACATGAGAGAAAGTAATTTCTGGGGCCCTAGATATGGCTCAGTTGTCAGAGTGCTGGCCTAGCATACATCCAGCTCTGGGTTCTGTCCCCAGCTGCCTGTAGGGTAGACGTGATGGTGCGTGCCTGTAATCCCAGCGGTCAGGAGGTAGAGGCAGGAGGATCAAAAGTCCAAGGTCATCCTCAGTTACATTATGAGTTTGAGGCCAGCCTGGGATACCAAGACCCTGTCTGAAAAACAAACAAATGAATGAAAAAATAAGCACAGAAAATAAAAAGAAAAGAACTTTTTTTTTTTTTTACTTCTTAGGTGTATGAATGTATTGCCTGCATGTAGGTCTGTGCACCCGTGTTGTGCAATGCTGCGGAGGTCAGAGGAGGGCATCGGATTCCCCTGGAACTGGAGTTAAAGACGGTTCTCAGCCACCATGTGGGTACTGGGTCCTCTGCAAGAGGAGTCAGTGCTCTGAACCGCCGAGCCATCTCTCCAGCCTGAAAGAAAAGAACTTCTAAACAAAAAGGAGCAAATTCCAGAAATCTGTGACTCTACCCTACCCTCTGACCACCTTACCTACTGCATCTTACGTTGACAGTTAAAAGTTCTGTGTATTCGTGGTTGAATGGCTAATACGGATTGGTTTATTCTCTTATTTCCTTTTTTTGTTCTCTATCTTTTGGTCATGGGTTGCTTTCAAAGGGGCATCTGCACTCCTGCTTTGCTCCTTTGCACCTGCTGTGGTAAGGACAGGCAGGTGGGGTGCTTCTTTTGCTGGGACACATGGGTCTCTGCAAGCTGAAGTTGTCTTCCTGAGGTTGTCAGCAGGCCTGTGGAGAGCCCAAGTCTGAACTCGTCTCTCTTCTGCAGGGCTGCCTCAACTCCCGTAGGCCTGGTGTCTTTGCTGAACACTGGCTTTTAGAGCTGGGCTTCAGGGAATGTTTCCTCCTCCTCCCCACCCCTTCTCCTCCTCTTTCTCCTCTACCCATTCCCATCCTCTTCTCCCCTCCCCTCCTCTCTCCTCTCTCTCCTGGTCTTTCTCCTCCTTCCCCTCTTTCCTCTCCTCTTCTTCTCCCCTTCTTTCTTCCCCCTCCCTGTCCCCCTTTCCTCTCCATCTCTCTCTTTCCCTTTCTTCTCTTCCTTCCCCTCTTCCCCTCTTCATCTCCCTCACCCTCCTGACTACAGCACATGCACCATGTTACATACATGTAACATGCTCCCACATACTAAATAAAATGAAGTTTACACTTTATTTTTATTTTATGTGTTTAAGTATTGCTTTTATGTATGTAAGTGCACCTGTGTTGTGCAGTACTGGTGGGGGCCAGAAGAGGGTGTCAGATCCCCTGGAACCAGAGTAACAGATAGTTGTTAGCTGCCATGTGGGTCCTGGGATTTGAACCTGGATCTTCTGCAAGAACAGCCAATGCTCTTAACTGCTGAGCCATCTTTCCAGCCCAATAAAATGTAATTTAAAACTGTAAACCCATCCCTTTTCTTCCTGATAGTCTGTCACTTCCTGCGCCCGTGTTGACTTCGGGCCGCATCTTCCTGGGTTAGTCATGGCTATCATGGTCTAACTGGAGATACCCTTGCTTTTGAGTTCTTTTATCACTTTGAGTTCAAACCCTGCCTCCTCTTCAGTCTGTCCATGCCAGTAGATTCACCGTAGCATCCCTTTAGGGATAAGCATTTGATAGAAATGAAAGAACCATTGTCTGTGGAAGGAATAGTGCTAACTCAGAGCTAAGCAAGAATTTTCCAGGCCTTGCTATCCAGGCAGCGTGTGAGCTGCGGCCTTCTGAAACAAGTCAATTTATAGAGTGTATTCTCCTTTTTTTTTTTTTTTTTTTTAATATTTCCTTTTTTTTAACATTTTTATATTGATGTGTTTGTGCATATTCAGTACCATCATTTTCTCGAAATAATCAATCTCCAGGCATATTTCCCTTTTCCCCTTCCCCCCCCACCCCCACCCCCCAAACCGGAGAATCATAGCATTCTGCCATAACTTTGTCCTGCATATTTTTCTCAGTTTTTTTCCATTTTTTTAGCTATAAGTGATAATCATGAGAACACAACATCCTTCATGTAAAACAATCTGCAGTGCTGTTGTGCCAAAAACCCCCCCAGCCCCACCTTCCAACGGGGAGTGAAGGGTTGTATGATTCATTTCAGGGCTGATCAATCAGGTGTCCAGACAATATTCCTGTAGTTTCACCCTTCACCCCAATCTCAGGCCCTTTACATTCTACCACGCCCTTCTTCCTCAGATTATTCCCTGGGCTTAGAAAAGGGGCACAGGTACACGAGAAGCAAATCAGTTTACTTTCTCTGGAGCTGTTTGCTTGGACTCTGGTCAATTCTGGCTGTTTCCTTTCATGCGCGCTGACAGTTTTTGTCCAGGAATAACCTTTCGATCCTACTTACTGAAGCACAAGCAATTAATATAATAGGTATTTAAACAGCATTAAATAGTTATGGTTAGGTTACTTTGGTTATAGACACATACATTTAGATGATATGTTGATCCATGAATTACATTTTTTTCCTGTTAAGTATGAAAGGGTCATCGTGTGGTTTATGAGATCTCCTAACCATTAGAGGTTTTAAGCTTGTGGCATCAGCCCATGGGTTATTTCCTCCAAGGAGAGAGCCAATAACCAATTAGATTTGGAATCACAGGCACTTATGGCTGCCTCTGCTGCACAGTCATTTTCCAGGCATGTGAGTTGTAGCTGGTGCTGACGGTTTGGAGTCTTGCTTTACTCAAGGAGACCCGTATTTTGCTTTATTGGTTATAGTGGCCTTTGGTAAACACTCTCTGGTGTTCCAGAGGGCCAATCTGTACACTTGCATGTTTTGTCTCAATACATCTTTCCCTTGTTAACGTCAGGTCTTCAGCAGCAGGGCCTTATCGTAAAAGTTCTCTGTGTACCCAGTGAGCTCAGTGAAGCTCAGAGCACTGGGGTTCAGTGTGTAAGGTAAGATCCCAACTGTGAACTCAGAAAGAAAAATATTTTTAAAAGTCTTGTCTGTGTTAGGATTCTACATGGTTGATCAATTGATTATATGATTGTGGAGAGTTGGAATATTACAAGTCTGAAGCCAGATTATTTTGGACTGTCTTTAATTTCCTTAACATCCATGGCTTAATGTTCATTGTCCACCTCTGTGTTTGACCTTTCATGTGAAACTTTGGGGATGTATTGAGTTAAGAGGTTGATAGCTCCCATCAACTCAAAACCCAAGAATCCCATCACAAAGCATCCAAGTCCTGTAACCGATCCCTCCACTTCGCTGTAACCCACTTAGCTGACGTTTCCACCAATGTGTTTGAAAAATGCCTTTGAATTATGAATTTCTTTGTTCTGTTATGACTATAAAAACTTCATGAGGGGCAGCAAGATGGCTCAGCAGGTAAAGGTACTTTCTGTGCAAGCCTGGAGACTTCATTTCAATCCCAAGAGTTCACTAAAGGTTGAAGGAGAGAACTGTATCCACAAAGTTGCCCTCTGACCTCCACAGGTGCACTGCGGCAGATGCCCCTCCCCCATCATACACAATTACAATATAAATTAAAAAATTTGTATTGAAACCTGTTACACATTGGTAAGGGGTATTTGGTTAAAACCTGAATCTGTTCTAGGCATCGGTCACTCCATATTTGGCTCTTTGGATAAACGTATCTCGTATTCCCTTGAGATGGGGCTCTGTTTTTTGTTGTTTTTTTTTTATTTTTTTACAATTTTTTTAATTTTTATTAATTTATTTATTTTTATGTGTATGAATGTATTGTCTGCATGCAGGTCTGCGCACCCGTGTCGTGCGATGCCGCGGAGGTCAGAAGACGGTCTCGGATTCCCCTGGAACTGGAGTTCTCCTGGAACCGGAGTCACAGACGGTTCTCAGCCGCCATGTGGGTGCTGGGGATCGAACCCGGGTCCTCTGCAAGAGCGGTTTGAAGATGCTCTTTCAGCCCAGGCTGGATAATGTTATAGGCTCTTCCTGTGCAGCAGCTTATGATGCCTGGATCTTCCATCAGCCACAGTTTCATCTTCCAGTGTCACAGACAGTCTCTGTCTAAAAACAAAGTGAATTATGGGACTAGAAAGATGGTTCAGTGGTTAAGAGGGCTTGCTCTACAATCATGAAGACTTGAAGTAGGATCCCAGCACCCACATAACAAGCCAGGCCACTCTACCAATGCATGAGGGTAGACACAGGAGGATTGCTGGCTTTCAGCATTGCCAAGTATATGTGAGCCCGAGATTCAGGGAGAGTCTCTGCCTCAGAAGAATAGGCAGAGAGTGACAGAGGAAGAAATGTGATACTTTCTTCTGACCTCTGCAGGAAAGCACATGACTGTACACTTGCACACATGCTCACACTGTACACTTGCATATATGCTCACACACATAAGTTCATACATACATATACACATATCCTTTTACAAAATGGTAGATGGGTCCTGAGGAATGACACTGATGGTTGGCTTCTGACCTACACATGCTTGCATATACACATGTATGCAAATTTACACACACAGATATATCAATATTAATCAAAGTGTATACTTGAAGTACAGAGACTGTGCTTAGCTACAAATGGCCTCCCATTGCTAGGCCAGCTAGGAGTCCCGCTGAGATCCACAGAGGGTAAAAGTTGCTATGAAGACAGGTTTTAGTTTCCTGAGTGTGGCCAAGACTGTGTTCCAAGGATGTTGACAGTGCTGTTTGTTCAGCTATACTGTACATAGGAAATATAAGAAGACAACATGTATGATTAGAGAGGAAAGCTGAATGGTAGGCTAAATATACCAGCTGTCTCCAGAGGCAGAGGAGCTGTGGCCGAAGCAGGTGATATAATGAGGTTGTCACACACCCATGAGGGGCCCTTGATGGCTTGGGCTCCAGAGTGCTAGACCTTTCATCCTCTAGGAAGCACAGGCAGATTGCCTTCTTGTCTCTTATGTACACTGGGAGTTGACTATCCATTCTGGTTTCCTAAGAAATTACTGTACAGGCATCTCTTATTGGCTCTCTCCTTGGCTCTGGAAATCTTGTATTTTAATTGGTTTATGATAAACCTATCAGCAGTCTGCCATGCTGCTTTACTGTGTCTTCTATAATAAGTGTCTTAATGCTTTCTTCCTCAAAAATAGTGCCTTTTAGCTTGACATCTCCTTAGACCTTGGTGATGTTTTTGCAGTAGGCGGAGGTGTTAGACCTGCTGCCATCTTATAACAAAGATACATCCTCAGATAAAAATAAGAGAAAGCTTCTCTAAACTACATTATGCAGCATCAGACAAAGTGTGTGGAGCCAGTTCTCTTGCTGACTGGTCACAGGTTCTTTCTGGGCTATGGATCACCTCCTGAAGTACCACAGGATCCAAGGAGTAGAAAGCCAGTTTCCATGAAATTCTACTACAGCTGGCTCTGTTCTGTGATGGAGGAAACCTGGTTTATAGACCTAGTTACAGAAGATTCTGAATCAATTCCAAGTCTATTAGCTTTCCCCACTTTAGTGAATGTTGGAACCCCTGTTCATAGTAGTTTTGTAGACATTGAATTGATTGGCATCATGCAGCATCATCTCATGGGGCTGCTGGGTTACGGTAACAAAAATGGAGGAGAGAGGAAGAGAGGGAGGGAGAGGTGCTCATTCCTGACCAGCAACCCCAATCCCAGTCCTACCCAAGGGGCAGCTTTAAAGACACTAGGGATGCAACACTGTGGGTAGAACACTCACCCAGCATGCATGAGCCCTGGGGTACAGACACACACACACACACACACACACACACACACACACACACACACACACCACACATGAACACACGCACACATGCACACATACATACACACACACAGGAACACATGCTGGGTATAGTGGGTAGAACACTTGCCCAGCATGCATGAGCTCTGGGGTCCAGACACACACACGCACACGCACACACACACACACACACACACACACACACGCTGGGCATGGTGGCACCTACCTATAATCCTAGCACTTGAGAAGCAGCAGGAGGGTGGCTACAAGTTCAAAGCCAGCCTGTTTTACATATTGAGATGCAGCCTTACCTCAAAAAACAAAATGGGCAGGAAGCATGGCTCAGTGATTAAGAGCACTTGTTGTTCCTGCAGGAGACCTGAGTTTAGTTTCCAGCACCCACATCAGGCATAGCTCACAGCTGTCTATAACTCCAGCTCCAGGGGATTTGATGCCCTCTTCTGGCCTCTGAAGGTACCTGCACTCATGTGCACATACCACACACAGACACACATACACACATACACATAAAATATTTAAAAGACAAAATGCCACACAAACACAAAGCAAAACACAAAGCATCAAAAAGAACATTTGTGTTTAACGAAGATGGGGGGGGTAGTTGTATCAGCTGTGAACATTTCCCTAGTTGGCTATCTTTGTACTGGAGTAACTCTAATCTTTTGGAACTTATGTTTCATTCTGCATTTTGAGAACAAACTAACTTAGCACTTGTTTTTCTGTGAGGTTTTAAAAAGTGCTATGTTATGTGAAGAAAGGAAAAAATATTTCAAAAGCTGTTCAACACTTTGGTATAATTCTTTTCATTCACGTCCCTAGACATAGTAGAACAACTCAATTCTTGTAACATCTTGCTTTTCTGTTTATTGTTTAGCTGGAGACACTTATACTGAATGCTTGTTTTATTCCCTAAGCAGAGACTAAAATCTCCCTGTTTATATGGAGCACATAATACGTCCTAGCACTGCAAAGCAGTGCAGAGTGAGTTCTTGTGGTTAGTGGGGGTCCTTGCTATAAATCACTTGAGCTCTGTCTTATCATATGGGCAGTGCTGTTTCCTTGGAACGTTCTGCCTGTGACCAGAATACATTTGGTCATGAAGCCACACACATAACCAGGTTGTTAGGAGAACTGGGTAAAAAGTTCTTGAACTTGGCTAGGGATGTATCTCAGTTGATAGAGTGCTTGCCTACCATGCAGGATGCCCTGGCTTAGATCTGCAGCACTGCTTAAAGCAGGCATAATGGCACATAGCTGTGATCCTAATAATCCCAGCACTTGGGAGGTAGAGACTAGAGGATCAGGAGTTCAAGGTCATCCTTGGCTACATAGGGAGTTCAAGGCCAGCCTGGGCCACATGACATTCTGACAAAAGAGCTCTTAACCCTTGACTAATCTGATTAAAGTGAACTCTTTGTTTTTCCCAGTCCTGGAGTGAAAAATTCAGGACCAGATTGAAGACAGGCTCTTTTCCCTAAAGAACTTTCTAAGGAAAGGCAGAGCAGGAAAGGCAGAGCAGCGATGTGCACTTAACACCTGCCCTTCTCTGTTCTCTGCATTCCCCTAGGCTGTTCCCATGTGTGAAGAGTTGTAAGAGAAACAGCTATTGAGAGCTGTCATCCTTCATATTTTGCATCAGTGAAATCAGCTTTGCCCTGGGTTCTGTTGGCTACCAGCCTGCTACTTTTATGTGCCCTGCTCTCCATGTGTAATTCACAAACACCTCTCAGCAGTGATTTAAGTGTGTCCTCTTCATACTTAGTGCTGATAGCTGCAGTAGGCCTTAGTCTACTGCAATGGATTTTGTTGTTGTTTGTTTGTTTCCTTGTATCTTGCAGTTTACACAAAGAGAGAGGTAGAGAATAAATGGTAAAACTTTTGAGAACTCGGGCTTGCTGCCTTCCCAGGCCCCAGCATACAGAAGGAATCCAATAAATATTTTTTTTTTAATTTTTTTTTTTATTATTATTTATTTTTGTATGTGTATGAATGTACTGTCTGCATGCAGGTCTGTGCACCCGTGTCGTGCAATGCCGCGGAGGTCAGAAGAGGGTCTCGGATTCCCCTGGAACTGGAGTTCTCCTAGAATTGGAGTTACAGACGGTTCTCAGCCGCCATGTGGGTGCTGGGGATCGAACCTGGGTCCTCTGTAAGAGCGTCAGTGCTCTTAACCGCTAGGCTATCTCTCCAGCCCCGGAATCCAATAAATATTTGTTGGGCTGAACACATTCATGTGTTAGCTAGGCCAGGTTAGGCCAGCACTGCTATTAGGAAGGGTAACAACCACTGGGAGCTTGTCTTTCAGGGAATCAGACAGGCTGCCTGGGCCCCTCCAAAGACTCTTAGTGTCTCAGGGAGTACAGGGCTCGTCTGACTGCTCCTCACATTCAAAGCCTTGACTACTGCACACGGTGAACGTGAGCAGATGTAGGGGTGACTAAGCAAGTTTTATGTCTATTTTTCCTTTTGAGTCTTAGCTATTGTGTATGTGTGTGTTTGTGTTTGTGTGTGTGTGTGTGTGTGTGTGTGTGTGTGTGTGTGTGTGTGTAGGTGCTCACAGAGGTCAGAAGAGGGCATCAGATGTGGCTGGAGTTATAGGCAGTTGTAAGCTGCCCAATGTGCGTGCTAGGAGCTGAATTTGGGTCCTCTGGAAAGCCTTCCTTTTTTTTTTTTTTTTTGGTCTTTTTGAGACAGGGTCTCCGTGTAGCCCCAGCTGTCCTGGAACTCACTCTGTAGACCAGGCTGGCCTTGAACTCACAAAGATCTGCCTGCCTCTGCCTCCCAAGTGCTGGGATTAAAGGCGTGCGCCACCACACCTGGCTGGAAAGCCTTCTTAACTGCTGAGCCATCTCTCCATCCCTGGCTACTAGCATTTTCTTTTGTCATTATTTTACTTTTAAGTGATGAGAATAATGAAATGTTCACCTATGCCAGGAGGTGACAGAGGTAATTTGCATAGACGTGAGCTGTGTACTTCTGCTTTTCCATAGCTGGGTCTTTAGTGTGTGGTGATTTTTAGCTTGTGACCTAACTACACTCTGTCTAATTAAGCACTGATGTTTAAAGGTCTGAGAGACCATTCAGATTCTTTGGTGCCTGACAACCAACTAGAGCTCTCTCAGGGCGAGCAGCTCATGGAGCAGGCCGTGAAGGTAAACGTGTGGTGGTGTGATGCTCTGGGGGCCTCAGCCTTTCAGTAAAACCCCCTCCTAGCTGCTGCTTGGAAGGAAGTGTGTTGATGTGGATCTCACCTATAACTGTATGACTTTGAGTAAAGGAGCATATTATTGGTCATCTGGGTAAGGCCTATACACTTGGCAAAGGCCTTAAGAACTGAGCTGAGGTCTCTCTGAAGGTGAAGATGGTCGGCTGTGGGTAGCAGCTTCTGCTCTGCGTACCCAAACCATTGGCCCTGTGGGCCTCTGAGTAGCCTCAGCAGACCTAAAACCATACCAACCGATTCCTCATAGTAGATATCTGCCACTTGAAAACTTTTTAAGGTGGAACTCTGACTGAGACAGCTAGAAATTATTGTCCTGAAGTATTTCCTTTAATTTCTTGAGATGAGAGAGGGGAGTATCTCACTTTGTAGCTCAGGCTAGCTTGAAATTTATAGTACGCCTGCTTCAGCCTTCCGTGCTCGGATTATAGGCATGGGCCATCGCATCTGGCTTACTTCTCATTTTTTAACATATTTTAATTGAATTTTTGTGTATTTCATGTAATACATCTTAACCATCTTTATACCCTCTCCACCATCTACACCCTCCCATGGAATTTCATACATTTTATCATTTGTATTAAGGCCTTATGGAGTCAAGTTAGTGTACCTAGATGTTCCTCAGTGCAAGTTCATCTACTGGTGTATGGCCAGCCTATCTGGAGTCATTCCCTTAAAAAAGATGAGCTCTCCCTCACCCAGCAGTAATCAGCTGCCAACAGTTCTTCAGCTAAGGTTGGGTTCTGCTGCCCATTTCCCCAGTTCTGTGCTGGGTTTTCGTCTGCTTGAGTTTGCAAGGGTCCTGTGCACGATGGTACCATTGCTGTAGGTTCATAGGAGCAGATAATCTCTGTCTCCTACAGTCCCCTCCTCTCTTGAGTTCCTTCTTCCTCTTTACCCCCATGGCTCCTTGTATAACCCTCCCTTTCCCCTACCATTTAAATAAAATTATGGAATGCTTCAAGACTTTGTGCATCATTCTCGTTTAGGGTCATGCTAATCTTTTCTCTGTATTGTTCCAATTTTAGTATATGTGCTGCTGAAGCAAGCACTCACTTATCATTTTTATCCAGGTTACACACGCACACACACACACACACACACACACAAAGATGAAAAAAACAGGCTTATTGTAAAAGAAAAAAATCTTTTCCAGAGTCAACCATTTATAATTTCTATCAACCTCCACATCTTTTATTTATTACTAAACCATACTTTAAAAAATAGTATATTAGCTTACATTAATATGATCAGTTTTCTTTGTAAGTCCATGTTCTAGTTAGTGATAACTGTCAGCTTGGTGTAGCCTAGAGATACCTGAGAAGCGAGTCTCAGTTGAGGGATTGTTCAGGTCAGATTGGCCTGTGGGCATGGCTGTGAGGGTTGTCTTGATTATCGATTGTCACTATGGGTGACACCATTCCCTGGGCAGGTGGCTCTGGGCTGTATATGAAAGCTATTTACGCATGAACAGGCAAGCAGGCCAGCCCACTAGCAGCATTCTTCCATGGCCCCTGCTTTAAGTTCCTGCTCGACTTTCTTCCCTGGCTTTCCTTAATGGTGGACTGTGACCTGGAAGTATAAACCAAATAAACCCTTCCCTCCCCTAAGGTGCTTTATCACAGCAACAAAAAGGAAACTGGAACAGTTCATATATTTTATTTTATGCAGTTGACTAAGTCCCAGGCCAGTAGATGAATTCCTTAATCCTCCTGTTGAGCCCGAAGTCCCCTGGGCAGAGGCCCTTTATGTTGAGCTCTGTGATGAGATCCTTTCTACTGTGCTGTGAGAAGGAGTACAGAGGGATATTTATTCACTTTTGTGTGTGAGTGCAGATGTGCATGTCCCATGTTGTGTATGAGCATGTCAGAGGACAACTTTAAAGTTTTATTTATTTATTTATATTTTATGTTGTATGTTTGCCTGCATGTATGTATATTTACCACATGCATGCCTGGTGCCCAAGGAAGTCAGAAGAGTGTGTTGAATCCCCTGGAGGTGGAGTTATAGGAATTGGAGTTACAAACTATTGTGAGCTGCCCCATGGGTGCTGGGAATCAAATTCACGTCCTCTGCAAGAGCAGCCAGTGTCTTAACCAGTCTACATCTAAATTTTTTAAGGACCCTGTCAATTAACTCGCCTACCTTTCCAGCCTTTCTTCAGGTACTCTTATCTTGGTGTCTGATGCTTTGAAAAGAAGTGGGGACCTGTGCAAAGGAGAAAGATACAACATGGAAATGGAGTTGCCAAGTTTTCACTATGTAATTAATGACTTGCTATTAATTACCTGTTAGTAATGACCCACTAAACCAGAGTGAAGCGTCAGGGGTTTTAGTAACAGATGACTCAGTGTCCCTGGTGTGAAAAAGAAGGCAGCAAAAGAAGGTATCTAGGTGGTCTCATTTGCATCACAGTGCAGTTATTCAGGGATGGGGTCTCTGTGTATCATGGGGGCTTGCTGAGGGGATGTATATTAGTTACTTTCCTGGTACTAAATGCCTGTTAAAAGCGACTTAAGGAAGGAAGGGTTTATTGTGGCTCACAGCTGAAGGGTACATAGGCCATCATGGTGGGGAAGGCATGGCAGCAGGAGCTTGGGGCAGCTGCTCACATTGCACCCAGTTGGGAAGCAGAGAGACGAGTGCTGGAGCTGAGTCTGGGGTCCCAACCTATCCCACCATGAGATGGTGCTACCCACATTTGAGGTGAGTCTTCCTATCTCAGTTAACCTAATCTAGAAACTTCCTTATAGACGTGCCCAGAGATGTGTCCCCTAGGTGATTCTAGAGCCCATGAAGTTGACAATGAAAATTAATCATCACGGGTTATGTAATGTCATTGTTTTTAGAAACCCTAGAGGAGTATCTTCCTTTGAACGCCCGTGGTCACCAAGGGAGGAAGGTGCGAGTTCAGCTGGGGGTCTCGTCTGAATGTCTATGGCGACTGAGGATTAGAATATTCAGTTCTAGAGCCTGACATTCTCATCCAAAGCCAGGATGCATCTTGGAGTGGCACCCAGGGTCTTAGAGTGCCTTTCTGGTCCACAGGCGGTCTAGCCTCTGCTGATAAGACTCCCTTCTTCTGAGGTTTCCTGCGACCCTGACATCCTCCTCAGGTCCATGGCTGCCAGGAGCTGACTCCCTCACCACACTTTGTAAATAAAGCCTCACCTATCAACCTGGCCAGGAAAAATCAGTACTAGGGCAGAAGACCCTGGTGACCGCAGCCTCTGTGCTCTCGATGATTACCCACTGGTCTAAACATCAGTGTTTGATATCCCTGACTTCCACATAAACTGATGCCCATTTACAAATTTCAAATGCTAATTTATAAATTTCAAAGTCTTTGAACGCAAACACACAGCAATTTATCAATATCATCTAATCACTGGGGAAAATCAAGTGCCCTTGTGTTTGGTGTAATTTCTCCCACATCTGCCGGTTTTTTTCATCTGTGGGGGTTGGAAAGCGAGTCGACAAAAGTTCTGAAGAGTGACTGTTTTAATTTCACCTGGGGCTGTAAATCGATTCTCATCTATTATTCACTGGGATTAGCATTGCCCTGGGTGACACTCATGCAGTCACATGCAATGTCAGATCCAGTTGAATCTGTCCTCATTAGGAAGGCAAAGGACGCCTTTTTGCAGGCACAAGCAAGCAAACCCCCAGAGTCCTCTCAAACAGGAAAGTGGGGGTTAGTGGGGGAAGGGTGGGCTAGCTTGGTGTCAGTAGCTACAGCTTTTTGTGTCCTGGAGTTGCGACTGCTGGTGTAACCCAATAGGAAGAAGCTCTGCATAGGAAGTGATGACTGGTATGCTTTGCTGAAAAATTTTCATTTCAACACAGGGTTTTCCTGTGAGCAATGCCACGATAAATGCTCTGAGAGGCAGCTGTCTGGGGCAATGGGAGGCATGACAAGAAGGACAGAGAGACTCAGCATCACAATGTTAGAAAACTGCTGCAGGCAAGTGACTGCAGGTGTGGCCAGTTTGCAGCCCACAGGCTGCAGGGGGCCCAGCACAGCTATGAACATAGCTCAACACAGAAGTGTAATCTTACTTAAAGGATGGAACCCGATCGCATGGCTCTCAAATGTGAACTTTGTAATCTTGTCACACTGTCGAAAGGTTGGCCATAAATCAACAAGAAGGTGAAATCAGATGTCCAGATGCTAAGTCCCACCTTACCTTTATGCTGGTGGGTAGACACTGGGCCAGGTTGTGGGGGGTGAAGTTTGATATTAGTTCATCAAGCTGGAAGAGGCGCAGTTGTATCCTGGTGGTTGAGGTCTTACTCTATGATTCGTCTGACCTTTTTAGAGCCTGTTGTAGACCCTGGTGGAGGTAGTGATGGCCGATCCTTCTTTTCTGCTCACTTTTCTCTGACCTTTCCCCAGAAGTATATCCTCTGGTCTCCAAAGGAAGAGGGAAGGGCTAGACCTTGTGAAAGCTAATCCTGATTGTCAAATTGATTAGATCTGGAATAAACTAAGAGACACATCTCTGCAGGGTGGTCTGTGAGGACTTGTGGGTTAACCTCTGAGTGGGCAGCAAACACAGTAACCTCCAGCCTCCAGCAGTCACTCAAACATGAAGATGTTTCAGAGGAAAGCAGTGCCTGCCTGAACTTCTTGCTGGTGAGAGCATCTAGCTTGTTGACGCTGTGGCTCTGTCCTTTGCTGTCATCAGAACCCAGCTTCTCCAGCCTTCCAAGGAGCGCTAAAGACCAGCCACTCTCAAGAATCCCTCAGGCCTTCAGCACTAGGCTGGTACTGCTGAGGCATTCAGCCTTGTGGCCTAAGCAGCTGTTGTCCATCATGGGACTGCCTAGCCCCTATTGCATAAGCTGATCTAATGACTCCCCTTTATGATACATACGCATCCTATCAGGTCTCTTTCTTTAGAAAAATCCTGGGTAATACAGACCCCCATCATCTTCCTCCTAGTTCTTTGCCTGTTCCCTGCATCCCAAACTGCTCCTCTCCACTGGCTTCCTAAATAAAAGAGCTTGTTTTTGGCATGAGAGCTTAGATGCGATTATAAACACACGGAGAGGGCAAGAAGTAGGTTGCTAGGTTGCTAGAATAAATACCAGAACTATACAGGACACAGTTCTGACACCTATAGCATGATGTACAAATCAAAAACATGTTGATAAAAGAATATGGATTCTGGGGCTGGAGAGATGGCTCAGCGGTTAAGAGCACCACTTCTCTTGCAGAGGACATGGTTTCGATTCCCAGCACCCACATGACGGCTAAGAACCATCTTTAAGCCAGGCATGGTGGCACATACCTTTGATCCTAGCACTCAGGAGGCAGAGGCAGGCGGATCTCTGTGAGTTCAAGGCCAGCCTGGTCTACAGAGTGAGTTCCAGGCCAGCTGGGGCTATAGGGAGACCCTGTCTCAAAAAAAAAAAAAAAATGGATTCAAAATAAAAGCCTCATGACCTACTGTATAAAACCCAAGAATAGGATAAATTAACTTATGTGATTAAAGTCATAAACTAGCACAGAGGACTGAGTCAAAGATATAAGGGAACTTTCCGGGTATGAAGGAAGTGTCTATGTTTTGTTTGGGTGGAGGGGGGTATGTGAGTTTTTGACACTAGCACAGTTAATCAAATTTGACTTCTTTTTTTAAAAAATTTTTATTTTTTTTTTATGTGTATGAAGGTACTGTCTGCATGTAGGTTTGTGCACCCATGTCGTGCAATGCCGTGGAGGTCAGAAGAGGGTCTCAGATTCCCCTGGAACTGGAATTGGAGTTACAGACGGTTCTCAGCCGCCATGTGGTGCTGGGGATCAAACCCGGGTCCTCTGCAAGAGCAGTCAGTGCTCCTAACCACTAGGCTAACTCTCCAGCTCCAAATTTGACTTCTAAAATCTTTGTCCTTAAATTTTATTTTATATTTATTTACTTAATTGCATGTGTGTGGGGGGGTGGGGTGCAATGCTACTATGCTAATGTGGAGTCGGAGAACAACTTGTAAGAGTCAATTCTTCTATTATATGGGTTCTGGGGAGTTTTTGAACTCAGGTGGTTAGGCTTGGTGGCAAGTACCTTTACCCACTGAGCCATCTCAAAGGCCCTAAAATCTTAATATTCATTGTGTATTAATTGTAACTCAATAGGAAAATGTAAGTGGTGATGCAGACCTATACTCCAAGTACTTGGAGGCAGATACAAAAGGATTAAAGTTCAAGGTTATCCTTGGCTTCCTGGTGAGTTTGAGTCTAGCCTGGACTACATGAGACCCTGTCATAGAAAAAAAAAAAACAACCAAATAGTAATGTTTTTAAACCCCAGTCTTCAGGTGTATTTTGGAGGCAGGACATTATCAATCATGATCATCGGAGCCCTGTCATTTGCTGAGTTCGAGGTCACAGCTCCTGACTGGTCAGTTCTTTTTGGTTGTTTGCCTGGCCCTGATCTCCAGTCCTGCTGTTCCTCTCTCTACAGCACTCTGTAGCTACTTACTGCTGTAATTCAGGTTCAAAGAGAAAAGATGCATTTCTAAGTGGCACTGTCCAGGAAAACCTACTGTGATAGGACAAGTGTTCAATGATGTGTCTGCAATGTGACAATTGATAGTCAAATTAGACAAGTGAATTGTGGCTAGGCAGTCGAGGAACAGAGTTTGCAATTTTATTCAATTTTTTTTTATGAATGTACTGTCTGCATGTAGGTCTGTGCACCGTGTCGTGCAATGCTGCAGAGGTCAGAAGAGGGCGTCGGATTCCCCTGGGACTGGAGTCAAAGATGGTTCTCAGCCGCCATGTGGGTGCTGGGGATCGAACCCAGGTCCTCTGCAAGAGCAGTCGGTACTCTTAACTGCTAGGCCATCTCTCCAGCCCATTAACAATTTTTTTTTGTCTTTTCGAGACAGGGTTTCCCTGTAGCCCCAGCTGTCCTGGAACTTGCTCTGTAGACCAAGCTGGCCTTGAACTCAAAGATCCGCCTGCCTCTGCCTCCCAAGTGCTAGGATTAAAGGTGTGCGCCACCACGCCCAGCACAATTTCATTCAATTTTTACTTCAAATTAATTTCAAATTTACACAGATGTTTGAAAAATATTTAAAATTGGGAAACTGAGCATGGTGTTTCAGGCCTATAATCCCAGTACCCAGGAGGCTGAGGCAGGGCTGTTCTTGCATGTTTAAGGCTAGCCTGAGCTACATTGTGAGTTCAAAGCTAGCCTGGGCTATAATTTTAGACCTAACATTCATTACTTTTCTTGTCATTGTGACAAAATACCTGACAAGAATCACCTTAAAGGAGGAAAGGCTTCATTTGGCTGACAGTTTAAGAAGGGATATGGAGCTCATGGTGAGGAAGGCATAGCAGCAGGAGTGTGAGGTGGCTGGACAGGACCCAGCCATGATCTAAGGCCTTAATGCCCATCTCCAGTGACCCATTTCCTTCAGCAAGGCTACATCACCTAAGGGTTCCACGACCTTCCAAAACAGCACCACCAGTGATTACTTACACAGAGAAAGCCGGATGGCTGAAAAAGGGCATGGGCCATTCAAGCACGCAGAACTTCCAGGCAGAGGGAGCTGCATTTGCTGAGGCCTCGAGGGAGGAGCTTGCTATCTAGGAGGAAGTCAGGTTGGCTGCAGCAAAATTAACACTGAGGGCAGAGAAGTCAGCGCCATCCAGTAGTAGCTTTGGTCGGGTGTGGATTTTTAACCAGATGCAGAAAAGATAACATTCTATCTCCGTACACTAAACTCTGTACAACTCTCACTCACCAACCCAGACTGCCAGTTGAGACGACAGAGGGGCCCAGGATCTTCCAGGAGAAAAGCTTACTACAGTCCCTGATCTGGCTGACCAAGGTCCTAAGCAACCTCATAACAGCAGATGCCACACATCAGTATGAGAATCCTCACCCAACTCAGGTTTTATCAGCTCTTCCCTAATTGCCTTTGAGTCTTTCAGTCTGGGCTGAAATGGCTGGAAGGGTGAGAGTCAGCGTTAGGCCTTTGCTGATGGGAGGGGTCATCCTTGTCTCCAAACCTGTTTTCTCAATGCAGCATGAAATAGCCACTCCCTAGCCCTGTGTCCAGCTCTGCTGTGTGCGAGGTTAAGAACTAGTTACTGCAGAAGGGATGCTCTTCCTCCTCTGGTGGTGGTCACATGTGGGATTTATGTGTTCTTTGATGTGTTCATTAGGTAAAATAGGGTTAATCTTGGCAGAGACCAGAGTTGAGCATGAAGATTTTTTTGTGTGCATGTTGGTGGGTGCACACATGTGTGGGCACATAAGCATCTGTGTGCATGTACACATGGAAGCAGAGAACCATCCATCTTGTTTTATAAGACAAGGCCTCTCACTATACCTTGGGCTTGCCAATTAGGCTAAGCTGACTGGCCAGCCAGCCCCAGGGATCCTCCTGTCTCCACCCCCCAGTACTGGGGTTATAAGGGCACGCTGCCACCCATGGCTTTTTAATGTGGGTTCTGGGGATAAAAGGTGCTCTGGCTTGCAAGGTAAGCATGTTACCAACTGAGCATCTTTCCAGCTGAAACATACAGAGAGACCCTGTCTCTCTTTGAGACAGGGTCTCTCTGTAGCCCCAGCTGTCCTGGAATTCGCTCTGTAGACCAGGCTGGCCTTGAACTCACAAAGATCTGCCTGCCTCTGCCTCCCGAGTGCTAGGATTAAAGGTGTGCACCCCCACATCCAGCTTGAAGCATGAGGTTTTAGACCACCGGGGCTTTCCAAGCTCTTAGACTCCTCTCCAAGCCGTTTATTGTGCCAAGCTAAGTGCTGCTCTTCACAGTTTGGGAGCAACATGGTGGGAAAATTATTCAACCCATCATTAGCTCTTAGCAAAGATCCAGCACATCCCTCAGACGGACTGACAGTGGTCCCACCACATGCAGTCTAGGAGGCCAGAGACATTTGGGAGCAGATGAGGTGGCTTCTAAGCTGTCCCCCAGTCTGGGTGGGGGATGACCTACTTTGCTTTCTCCTGTGACAAAATACCATTCAAGAGTAACTTAGGGCATTGTGCTGGTTTACATGAAAAACTGTCCCCCATAGGCTCAGGTATTTCAATACTTGGTCCCTGTTTGGTGGCAATATTTGAGGAGGTTATGGAACCTTCAGGAGGTGCAGCCTTGCTGGAGGAAGTACATCACTAGGGGCGGGTTTTGAGATTTTACAGCCTCACTGCACTTCCAGTTCACTCTCTGCTTTCTGTGTGTAGTTGAAGATTTTCTCTTTCTCCTGATCCAGCCCCTTGCTACCATGCCTCCTCCACCAGGACTCTCCCCCTGGACCATAAGTTATATAAACTCTGTCTTCCATAAGTTGCTTTTGGCCATGGTGTTTTATCACAGCAACAGAAAAGTAACACTGGAAGGAAAGGATTTATTTGGTTTATATTTCCAAGTCACAGACCGTCAGTGAAGGAAGTCAGGCCAGGAACTCGACTCAAGCAGAAACCATGGAAGAATGCTACTTCATGGCTTGTTCCCTGGCTTCTGCCAAGCTAGTTTTCTTAAATAGCCCAGACCTACCTCTTTGAGATGGTGCTGCCCCCAGTGGGCTAGGCCCTCCTTCATCAATTACCAATCAAGACAATCTCTTACAGACATGGCCACAGGCCAATCTGATCTGGGAATTTTCTCAATTGAAGTTCTGTCTTCTTGGGTGACTCTAGAGTATGTTGAATTGACAATGAAAACTAGCCAGCACAGGCACTGTCCTAGAGAATTGGGCTACTGCCACAGAGTCCCATGGACTACGAGCTTGTCAACAATGAATGCTCAGTTAGAGATGGGGAAGGCCAAGGTCAAGATACCATCAGATTTGATACGTGCTGAAGGTCTGCTTCCTGTCCACTGGCTATCTTCACACTGTGACTTCACATTAGGAAGGAGCAAAGGAGTTCTCTGGGGTCGTATTCTGGTTAATCTTTAGTTGTCAACTTGACACACATGGAAAGTATGGGTTTTCTCCATCAGACTGGCCACTGGCCACATCTGTGAGGCATGTGGTTGATTGTTGAGTGATGCAGGAGGACCCAGCTCATTGTGGGCAGTGCCACCCCTGGGCAGGTGGTACTTCTTTGTATAAGAATCTTTGAATCGGGCCCAGGACACCATGTTGTACTGAGTCATTACACTTCCTTGGTCTTTAGTCAGGGATAGTTCCAGATCCATTGAGTTTCCAGATCTCCCATTGTATCTATGGCCTTGAAAAGTGTAAGGAATGATGGTGAGGTGTTTTGTAAACTGTCCCTTAGTTTGAGTTTGTTTGATGGGTTTTACAACTAAATGGAGGTCATGGACTTGCAGGTCATGATGGAGGCATGGTGATCTTGCCCCGTCTTTTTGACAGGGCATGTGGCATCAGCATAGCCTAAGATGGGGATGTTTAACCTCAATCATGTGGCCAAAGGGGTCCTCTAATGTTCCTGTTTTCCCTTTTCTTTAATGTTACCGCATTTTTATTGTATTAATTTCGTGTGTGCGTGTGCAGGATGTGTGTATGTTTTTTGTGTGTGTGGGCATACACAAGCCACAGTCCATATTTAGAGGTCTCAGGACAACTTGGTGGGAGTCGGTTCTCTCCTTCCACTGTGTGGGTCCTGAGGACTGAACTCATGTTGTCTGGCTTGGTGGCCCCTATTTTTGTTTCTCTGTATTGTATTTGTTAGTTTTGAGGATCTAAGTCCAGTTCAGAATCAAGGGAGGCTGGTGGGCTCGGGGTGACTGCTCCCCACTTCCTCAAAGAAAGAGTAGCAAAGAATCTGTGAGTAGACGTTGTTAAACAGGTCACTAGCATTGGTGAGTATTTGGGGTGGGAGGGAGGATGCTGTTTCGGAGTGGTGGCTTTCTAAATGATTTCGTTCAGTTTCAAGCCTAGTGAACCAGGCTGTCTTCTTCTTCTCTGCATCTGTCATTAGGTTAGCAAATTTATTAATAAAATGTTTAAGGAGGATCCTATTTCTCTGTGGGTATCTGCCGCTGCCGTGTCAGATTTCTGCTGGTGGTTGCATTTTAATCCTGGAGAACCTGGAGGCTGTCTCGGGGGAGCGATAGCTGGGAGCTCAAAGGAGCTCTCAGGAGGCCTGGTGTCAAGATAGCGGTGCCAGCTTTGCACACGTGACTCACCCATTTGCTTGCAAACGTTAATGCAGTGACTTACAGGAAGTGTGAAGATCACGTCAACAGCGGATTCTATTTTTAGATGCCATTTTCCCACCTTGAAGACTATCTTTGAGATCTCAATTGTGTGAGTGACGAAAACATACAGTTTTTAAGTAGCTCTGGCCAGACCTGAGCCTGTGGCTAATTCAGTTGGTGCTGTGAGAAAGGATTCCTGGGCAATCGGCTGCTTTGTGAACTGTCTGTGGAAAACTACCATTCTGAGCAGTATGACCACCTCTGCTGTGGATCAAAAATTGCCACTCATTTTAGAAGAATAAAGGAAGGAAAATTTACAGGGAATAAACAATGGCTTTCTAAAAAACTATGAATCTAGATATCTGTTTGAATTGTCCTTTCCTCAGTCCCAGTGACACAGGTAAATGAAAGCCTGCAGTGTACCCCCACCTGGTGGCTTTGAACAAGCTGGTCCTTACAAGAGTCCAGTGGTTTGCAGAGGACTTGCTGTCCAAAGAGGTGACATGTTGAAATCTGGAATGTTCTTTCCTAGGATGATTTCCTGTTCAGTGTCTCCATTCTAAGTGGGATCCTTTGCAGCATCCTGGCTGTGCTGAAGTTTATGCTGGGAAAGGTCCTGACCAGCAGAGCGCTCATCACAGAT
This sequence comes from Rhizomys pruinosus, assembly GCA_009823505.1. Taxonomy (NCBI): domain Eukaryota; kingdom Metazoa; phylum Chordata; class Mammalia; order Rodentia; family Spalacidae; genus Rhizomys; species Rhizomys pruinosus. Next base: position 1,241,563 of record VZQC01015082.1, read on the forward strand.
GGTGAGTAAGGCTTGGTCACTGTTAGCTGCTTGTCTTGCCAGAGAGCTCAAAAACTAGGACCCCTCCGTCCCCATTCCTCCTCCCCAAGATGTTTACTTAGTGATTCTCTGGACTCCTATATCAAGGTAGGTGTTTTTCATCCCAAGTTTAATAAATTTACTTGCTCCATCCTGACACCCTCACAGAGGTTCAGAGTTCCCAGCCCCTCCTACTGGTGAAGAATAAAGAGCTTCCTAGAGTTTAGGTATTATCCCTCCTTCCCTCCCTCCCTCCCTCCTTCTCTTCCTTTCTCCTTCCCTCCCTCCTTTCCTTCTTTCCTCCCTCTTTTCCCTCCCTCCTTCCCTCCCTCCCTTCCTTCCATCTTCTTTTTTGTATGTGTGTGCATGTGCATGCTTGCGTGCACATATACATGTGTATGTGCATGTGTAGATCAGAAGACAACCTCAAATTTCATTTCTTGCCTTCTGCCTTTTTTTTTTTTTTTGAGACAGAGTCTCTCAGTGAACCTGGAGCTTGGTGATTTGGCTAGTCTTGATGACCAGCAGGCCCCAGGGTTCCTGTTCCCACCTCCCCAGCAGGCCCCATGGCTGCTTCTCTCACTGGGTCTGAGCCAACAGCTTTCTCTCCCAGAAGAGAAAGCAAGAAACACTCTAGAAACCAGTTGTCCTGCAGGTGGTGTAGCTCCACTCCTATGGTGGCCGTGCATTCCCAGTGGGAGTCCAGTGGGGAGCTGGGTCCAGGGCCCTGCTAGGCCCTTTGTGTGTATGTATGAGAGGGTCTTTGCAGCCAAGAAGCACACCTTCAGGGAAAGGGGCAGGGCTGGCAGATGGAGCTAGGGGCAGGTTCCAGACTCGAAGTCTTCATGCTACTCCATAGGTCTTGGCCAGGTTGGTTTGGTGCTGTTGATATTCAGTCACCAGGCAAATATGTCCTCAGGATGAAGGTCGGGCTGGGGTGTGGCTTAGTGGGTAGATTGTTTGCCTAGCATGCAAGATGCCCTGGGTTTGATCCTCAGTACTTACGTAAACCAGACATGGTGGTGCAGCACTCAGGAGGTAGAGCAGGAGGATCTGAAATTTAAGGTCATCCTCAGCAATACGGCAGGTTCCAGGCCAGCCTGGGCTACAGGAATAAAGTGGCCTTGAGCAACAAATGAGTGCTACAAAGTCAGACAGAGGAAGCATTCGAGAGGCCACCCTGGGGGGTCTCTAGCAAGGGATGGCTGGCTGGAGAAGCCAGGGAACCCCCCCGGGGGGAGGAGCCCATGAAGGCTGTTCTCTCATTCCCTTCTACCCCGAAAGCACAGAGAACCCATGATGACTTTTCCCCAAGCTTATGAAAAACCTTATCAGAATGTTCTGCATCAGATTAACGAGCTTAATTATACAGATTCCAATCCAGTCATTAAAGTCAAGCCAGTGGTTTCTCTACTCAACACAGCCCCAGCCATTCCGTGCTGTCAAACCTATCACACGATTTATTCTTTTTTTCCCCTTCTTTTTGAGACAGGGTTTCCCTTTAGTCTCAGCTGGCCTGGAGCTCACTTTGTAGACCAGTCTGGCCTTGAACTCACAGAGATCTGCCTGCCTCTGCCTTCCGAGTGCTGGGATTAAAGGTGTGTGCCACCACTCCTGGCTGGATTTATTCTTCAGAACAGCTCTGAGGTCAGAAGGGAGGGCACGGGGCCAGCTCTTGTGGCTGGCAGAGCCTGGGGGGAGCCAGGGAGTGGAGCTCCTGTACTTTCTGTTGGGTGATTGTGGCTGATGGAGGGTTGGAGAGATAGATCAGTTGGTAAAGTACTTAGACATCAAGGCCTGGGGACCTGAGTTCAATCTTCAGAGCCCATGTACAGAAGCTAGAAGCGGTATCATGATAGATTGTAGTCCCAGTGCTGGAAAGGTGGGATAGGTGGCTCCCCTGGATGAGATGGCCAGCTAGCCTGGCCAAATCAGTGAGCTCCAATTTCAGTGAGAGACCCTGTCTCAGAAAACAAGGTAGGCAGGCTGGCAAGATGGCTCAGCAGATAAAAGCACTTGCTGCCAAGCCTGATGATCTGAATTGAATTACCCAAACCCACATGGTCTGAGGAAGTGCCAGGGCAGAATGGAATAAGTCCCTGGTTTCTGTGTGTGTACCCTGGTTCCTGTGTATGCAACCCAGTCCCTGTGTGTGTACCCTGGTCTCTGTGTGTGTATACACGTCAGAGCATTCCCATGAAGGCTCAAAGAGGAGGAGCCAATGGGAGCCAGGCATTGTCACCACAAAGCCAAGTGAAGCAGAGGTCACCTCCTGGAAGTTAGGTGATGGAGGTGAGTGCTCCCCAGGTGATACCTCCTCAGCTGGGGTTATCTGGGCAGCACCTGCTAGTGCCAGGGTACAGGGCTGTCCGTGGTGCTGACAGGCAGAAGGCTGGGTCAGTGGGGCTACATGGACATCTAGTGGCTGCCTGGGGAACTTCCACTTCTTACCTTTTCAGAGCAGAGCTGGGATTTGTTTTCTCAGGCTGCTAGGGCCTGGCAAGCCAACCCCCCCCCACACACACACACACCTCCTAGGGACAGGTCATGCTCCACATCATCCTTTCCTCCTCCTCTTCATGTGATTATTCATTAATTACTGTAGTGACATCAGCACCCTGTTCTGGTACAAGGCAAGGGACATGGGCAAGGAGGGACAAAGTTCTTGTCCTTAAGTGTAGGTTTCTAGAGGAAGAGAGATGGTAAAAGAAAAACACTAGAAATAGCATGTTGTGTAGAGAAGAACTGTGGTGAATAACAGTCACGGCAAGGATAAGATAGGAGAGGACAGTGGGTAGGGAGGAGTGTGAGGGGCTGAGCAGCAGGCTGGAAGGGAGGCAGCAGGCATGGGAGGACCAGATGAGGAGGGTCCCTGTAAGTCCCAGGACCCCAGGACTCTGTGGAAGAGGTGGAACGGCTGGCAGCAAGGCAGAGTCAGTGTAAAGAGTTTAGATGAGGCTGGAGATAGTTAGAAGGGTCTTTCCCTTTAGAGTCTGCTTGGCTGCCCACTTAACAAAACTCACTCTGGGGCTCTGGCTGCTGGAGAGTAGAGTACTGGCTGGGGAACTGATATAGGAGGTGAGTCTGGGCAAGGCTCTAGGCAAGCTCATGTTAAAACTCTGAGATCACAGATGCATACTGATGTGACAGGCTTTACATGGGCGCTGGGAATTTGAACTCAGGTCCCCATGCTTGCACGGCAAGTGCTTTACTAAGTCATTTCCCCAACCCAAGGAAATGAATATTTATTTTTTTTATTTTTATTTTATGTGTATGAGTGTTATGCATGCATGCATGTAAGTGTACTCATGGCATGCAGTGTCTGTGGAGGACAGAAGAGGGCATCAGATCCCCTGGAACTGGGGTTACAGATAGTTGTTAGCTGCCATGTGGGAGCTGGGATTCAAACCTGGGTCTTCTGCAAGAACAGCCAGTGATCTTAACTGCTGAGCTATCTCTTCAGCTCTGGAAATGGGTTCTTTAAGCTGTGTATTCAGAGAGCTGGCGACCTGAAATGACAGCCTAAAGATCTATCCTCCATCTCATCTCCAGCTGGCAGGTCACAGAGAGAGAAGAAACAAAGGCAGCCATTCCGAAGTGTAGTCTCGCCCTTGAGCAGGTGTCTGACTGGGCTCCGAGATTCTGTTGCTCCTTCACTGCTGTTCCTCTCTCTGTATAATGGGCAAGGGCTCATATACACCACGACCGCTGACCACTGAGCTCCCATTCCTCTTTAGTCTGCTATTTGGATGACATCCAGATTGAATGTTAATGCAGAATACATGGATGGTTGGCAGGGTGTGTGTGTGTGTGTGTGTGTGTGTGTGTGTGTGTGTGTGTGTATTCCTTCTTACAGAATAAAGCATAAATATGCTCTTACAGTATAGACCATGCATTGCCCATATCAGCAGTGTGTGCACACAGATTCCTTCCTAAAGGATTGATGTGCTCTGATAATACAGACTATGGGGCTGGAGAGATGGCTCCGGCGTTAAGAGCATGCATTGCTCTTGCAGAGGACCTGAGTTTGGCCCCCAGCATCTACACTGGACTGTAAGTCTGTTAAGTCCAGCTTCAAGGAGACATCTGATGCCTCTGGGCTTCTTAGCTACCTTCTTTCTCTCTCTCTCTCTCTTCTCTTCTCATCTCTCTTCTCTCACACACACACACACCACAATTTAAAAAATAAAAATTTTATATATATTTTTTTCTATATATATATATATATATAAAATGAAGTGCCTATCTCAGTGTCACTGGATGATCTCTCCTCCTTCTCCAGGGTTCAACTCCCTTGTTGGGGGAGTGATGGGCTTCTCCATCCTTCTGAGTGCAGAAGTGTTCAAGCACAATGCGGCAGTGTGGTACCTGGATGGCAGCATCGGTGTCCTGATCGGCCTCACCATCTTTGCCTACGGGGTCAAGTATGTCTCTCTTTTTATCTTTGCTTTCCCAGCAGCCAGGAGTTCTCTGAACGAGGTGAGCCTCGTTCTCCAGGCAGGAAGTGACAGTGGCATCTGAGTGGCACACCTGGCTCCTTTATCCACAGGAGACCTGGTTGTTGCATTAACAGTTTGGGGGAAATGTGAAGAAATATTCATTCACCTCAGATAGAGCACTGACAGAACAAAGTAACATGTCACTCACGTCGAGCTTAGTGAACCAATGAGCTCATTGGGCTTACTTATAAGAGCACAGGTGAGAGGTTTCTTACAGGAACAGGAGTGAACCCCACCCCCAACCAGGCTCATCATCAAAAGTCTCACCCCAGCACAGATGGAGTCTCCCTTTTGGTTAGTCTCCCACAGTCTGTGAACTCTAGCACCTCCCGAGATCACAGGACCACCAGGGGCTGGGACAGAACTACATGGAGCTGGCAGGATGTATAGGAGGGAGTGGCTGGGATCTCCGGTGAGGCCCCGATGACCCTCCCCAGCCCCTCCTTCTAGGAAGGACTCAGCAGGTGTGACCTGAGGATCTCCTGCAGGTCACCACGTTCACCTTGCTTAGGATAGAAATGTCTGCTGTGCTCTGAGGACAGTGGCCCTCAACACCTGTGCCGCATCAGGAGACTGGAAAAGCCTTGAACATGGCTCAGGGTCCCTCAGGGAAGCACTTCCAGAAGTGAGGCGGGACATCTGCGAAGAGGCTTAAGGCTTTTAAATCTCAGTCTCTGCTTTTGTTACATACTTTTATCTACTAAATGTTTTTTCTCCAGCCCATCATGATGGGGGATTTCCACTCCTTCCTTTCTCTCATTATAGAGCCTCTTAAAATTTATTATTATTTTTTGAGATAGGGTGTCACATAGCTTAGGCTGGCTCCAAACTTACTATGTAGTCAAGGACAACCCTGACTTGTGTTCCTCCTGCCTCCCCCTCCTGAGCGCTACAATGAGGGTTTTCATGCTGCGCCAGGCAGGCATCATCTGAGGTCCCCCTGCCACCTGCTGTCATTGGAATCTGAAGAGGTGCAGAGGAGACTTCTCAAAGCCTGGGGGAAAGGGACTACTGCTCCTTGCAGAAGGGCCACCCCAAGGGAAAGGCCCCCACTCAGAACGGGGCTCCATATAATCTATTACCACAGAAGTACCGCACTGTAATTCCTGGATCTGGCTACCAGACCGGACCCTGCCTTTGAGAAAACTATGTCTGCCAAGGTCCTGGGCTTTTAAAAGTGAAGTGCTTCTAGCTCCCAGCAAGGTGTTGTCCTCAAACTCTGAGATAGTTACAAGGTTCAATGAGGACTGCGAGCCTCACATGTGGCTACCAGAATGCACACAGTGCTGCTGTTTGTGATAGAACACGCCAGTCCTCAGAATGGTAACTGGACCAGGAATGTGCTCCTTGGTGCGTAACTCCAGAAAAATTAAGATGTACGTAAATGCCAGAACTTATAGATGAACTATTCATAATATACACAAGTAGAAATCCCTTCATTAAGTGATGAATGGATACATATGGTATGTCCATTCAGTGAGCTGTTATTCAGCTGTCAAAATGAATGAAGCAACAGCACACACTACAGTGCAGATGAACCTCCAACATGTACATCCAGTTTCATTTGGGGCTAAATGAAAGTAGCCAGATTCAAAAGGCTATATGCATTTTCATATGACATTTCCAGAACAGGTGCATCCACAGAGCCAGAAAGTAAATCATTAGCTGTCCAGAAGGAGGTTGGGGGGAAATGGGAGTGGATGTTAGTGAGCATAGGGGAGGGTAAAAATGATCTGGAAAGATAGTGTGTGGGTGGTCACACACTGTCAGAGTATAAGGGAACCCACTGAACTAGACATTTCAAAGGGGCCGCTCTGTAGTATGTGGGCATAGTCATAGCTGGGGCTCTGGAGGTGGCTTAGGCTGTAAAGGACTTGCCTTACAAGCATGGTAATCTGAATTTGATCCCTGGAGCCCATATAAGAAAAGCCATGCATGGTGGTGCATGGAATCCCAGAGCTTGGGAGGGAGAGACAGGAAAATCACCAGGCCTTGCTGTCCAGCGAGCCTTAGTTACTTTGTGAGTTCTGGGGAAAAGTGAGAGACTCTGTCTCAAAAAAATCAAGGTGGACAACACTAGAGGAAGGACGGCCAAAGTTACCTTCAGGGTTCTACAAGTCTCCACACACATGTGCATGTGTGCACACCTACCCGTGCATGTGCACACACGGACACACAACACAATACCCCCCCCTGACCCCCCCCCCCCCCCCCCCCACACAGAGTCTCAGCTTTCTTAAACTCTTCCAGGCCCAGGGCGGTGGAGGGCCAGGAGGTGATCCTGATTCTGTCTGTCTTCCTTTCCACAGGCTCCTCATCGACATGGTGCCCAGAGTGAGACAGACGCGTCACTATGAGATGTTTGAGTGAAGGCAGCTGGAGGGCAGCCTGGGCTGTCCTGGGTGAAAACCATCGCAGCGACAAGAAGTTTTCACCCAGGCAGACAGTGCCAATATTTAACTGCACACCGAGTTTCATTTGGGGAAGTTTTCTTTCATAGTGTGTCATCAAGGGTGGGGTCTGCCCGGTGGGTGGGCCTGCCCTCCATCCTCACTTGGTTGTCTTCCCTCCCCCGCCCCAAACACGTCAGGATGACCCACCCATAGGAGAGGCACACTTGGCCATCTTGAGCTGGAAGTGACATTTTCTATTTCCTGGAGTCGGTTCTTGAGGTAAGCTAGGGTCTCTGCTTTGCAGGAAGCACCCTGTGGTGCTGTCAGCCAGAACCAGATACTGACTGATAGGTCCCAGCTCCTCCCAGTCCTCCATGTTGGGCCAAGCAACCTCCAGCCCAAAGTCTTATCTCTGAGCAGATTCCATCAATAAGTCACTCCCTAATTTCTACCAACCTATTTCATTAGTTTCATATACTTTTACTAATCCTAACTCTAAACAGATTTGTTCAGAAGGAGACCATTCTATTTTTAAGGTGTTTAGTGACACATGAGCTTTGCATGGATGAGCTACCTATGTAAGTACACAGTCCTTTCTACCCTGTTCAGAATCTGCCCATCCATGAAAACCCAGGAACCATTTTTTGAGAGATGTGAAACTCTAAGTTTATTTGTAATAAATAATTATATATCATCTACCTGTATCTGCATATATCTATATGCTGTGCTAAGTGGTCACGGTGCCTCTTACTCTGTGAGAGATGGTTCACTCCTCCGGAAGGAACAATATGTCCTCAGTTTATGTAACATTAGGTCTAGGTGCCATAGACATGTCCCCACCCACAGTGTTCTGTAACTCTCACAGGACTGCCTGCCTGGGCAGCGGTATCTGACCAATAAAGACCTTTACCTGTTTTGTATGGCTTGAGGAGTTCATGTTGAGAGATGTCAGTGTGTGCGCCAATGTGTGGGGAATATCCATTGTGGGCAGGTTTTTTTGTGTATGTGTGTGTGATGTATGCAGCATGTGTGTCCATATGTATGTGTTCTCTCTCACCTCTGTGTGTTCACATGTGGAGGCCAGAGGTTGACTTTGGGTAGCTTCCTCTATTGCTTTTCTACCTCAATAAAAAAAAAAAAACAAACAACCTCAGTCTGTGTGTGTGTGTGTGTGTGTGTGTGTGTGTGAAGGCAAAGGTGCACAGGTACACACAGAGGACAAAGCTCGAGAGTCTGTTCTCTCCTGCACCTTGTGAAATCCAGGGTTCGAACTCAGACTGTCAGGCCTAGGTGCAAGTGCCTCCACTCACTGAGCCACCTTGCTGGCCCATCATTTAAAAAAAATTTTTTTTCATTTTGAAACAGGATCTCTCACTGACCTCGGACTCACAGATTGGCTATGGAGTCCCAGGAGTCTGTCTCCTTGCCCCCAGGGCTGGGGTTACAGGCGTGTGCTGCCGCTGCTGGCTTTTCTGTGGGTGCCGGGCTGTGAACTCGGACGCTCACATTCACATGGCAGGCACTTTACCCACTGAGCCATATCCCCACCTCTCATGGGCAGGTTTTCTCTTGTGGCTGAAGGAAGACATGGCGGGGGCTGCTTGTGAGTCGGAGAAAACACCTTGGTGTGTTGTGGTGATGAGTTCTGTGGCTTTGGGGGGGGGGGACAAGCTCACCCAAACTGTCCACACAATCACTAGCTGGTGCTGGGGACTCCTGAAGGCCTGTGTTGCCTGGACAGAGGGCAGCAATCCAGGCCTCATCTCCGCCTTGGCACCCCACCCTACTCTTGCTACTAAGGGAGGACATGTCCAACATGCCTAAGCCTGAAAATTTAAATCCAAAATGCTCAGAAATGCACACCAACATGGTGCCAAAACAGAAAGTTCACACCTGGCCTCATGCGACAGGTGCTGGTGGCAACGGAGTCCCAGTGTAAGTGCTGTGTGACATGACCTTCAGGTCACGGGCATGGGCTGTGTGGGAAACATAAATAACATTCCTTGGGGTTCAGCACTTGGGGTCTGTCCCAAAGATAACTCAGGCGTCTGTAAGATTCTAAAACCCATAAAGTCCCAAGATCTGGAACCCTTTTTTTTTTTTTTTTTTTTTTCCTTTTTTGAGACAGTGTCTCCCTGTAGTCTCAGCTGGCCTGGAACTTTCTATGTAGACCAGGTTGGCCTTGAACTTACAGAGACTGGACTGCCTCTGCCTCCCAAGTGCTGGGATTAAAGGCACATGCCATCATGCCTGGCTGAAACGCTTTTTTACAATGACCATTTTGGGGCCTGTGTGTGTGGGCGTGCATACACTTATCCGAGGATGTTGGTTAGCTGTCCTCCTGTCAGCCCTGTTCCCTTGAGCCAGGATCTCTCACGGACCCTGGAGCTCACTGCCAGTGAGCAAGCCCTGCTCAGCTTTTAACGTGGGTACTGGGGATTTGAACTCAGGCCCTTATGCATGTACAACAAGTATTCTCAGCTATGGAGCCATTTCTCAAGCCTGAAACATTACTGACATTTCAAATAAGAGACACTCGATTGTAGTCAGTTCTGTAATCAGGAGGCCAGGTCCAAAGTGGCCCCAAAGACCCTGAGGAGGTCTCCCATGAATTCTCTGCATGTGCACCCCATGTACCATGCACACACGCCTGGGAAATGCAGATTCCATACATCTGTTCTTCAGCCTTTCTCACTGTATTCAACAGAATAGTGAAACTCTCAGGGTGTGAACTCCCTAGATGTCTCACATGGTGTGAACTTCTTGATGACTTATTTGATGGGCACTACCCATGGTTTTAGAGAAGAGCCACCTTGATAACTTTTGATCCTCCTGACTGCACCTCTTGAGTGCTGGGATTATAGTTATGTATAGTTTACATGGTGCTGGGGCTTGAACCCAGAGCCTTGTGCACACTAAGCAAGTACTCTGCTGACTAAGCCATGTCCTCAGACCCCTGCGCAATGCTCACAGCCCAATGGTCCCTGGCTCCAAGCCTTCTCTTTTTGAAGGAGAACTGAGGTGCTCTGGATTCTGGCTAAACATCTGCCTTTTAAGTCCATTCAGGGAGAGTTTTAAATGTATGGTGCATTAACTGTTATCTCAGAAAAGAAAGCTTAGCAGTTTATTTTTGAATTCAGGTCTCTTTGAGAGTGCCCCCAGCGGGTGGACTGGCTGGAACCAGAGAGCGCTATACAGTGAGCCCCACCTTCACGTTCTTTGGGTGTGAGGCACACATATGGTGGCCAGAGCTCAACAGTGTCTGTCATTCCTCAGGATGCTGTCCGTCCACCTTTTCTTGAGAAAGAGTCTCTTACTGGCCTGGAAATGCTGACTCAGCAAGGCTGGCTGTGAGCCCCAGGGACCCTCCTGTCTCCACCTCCCCAGGGCTGGGATTGCAAGTGTATGCCACCACATCTGGCTTTGTCACATGGGTTCCGGGGATGGGACTTGGGTCCTTGGCAAGCTCTTTACCAAATGGTATGTTGGCATCATGAAACGCAGTCTCAGCCAGCACCCCCAAATCACTTCCACCTGTCGCACAAGAAAAGTTTATTGAAAAATAAAGTTCTCCCTAGTTTCTCTACAATAGAGGAAACAAAGCAGTGTTCTCTATGCAGTACAGTACATCGGGACGGTGACACCTCATTTGCAGGATCTTGGGACTTAATCCCAGAAGTGACAGTAGAAAACAGGTTACCAGGACTGGCCTGAAGACATAGATATAAACGGCCATGAATTTAACAACATCAAGGTTTTGACAGGAACTGCACAGGACAAGGGACGTCGTCATCTCCTTTGGCGTTGTGGTTATACTACTGTCTTTAATACAGGGCTCTGATCACGAACTCTTCCCAATTGCGTTGCTACAGCTAGAGTGGGTGCCACAGACTGTGCTGATGTTCCTGGCCTGATGTCCAGCACATTCCCTGTGTGTCCACTATCCACCCAGGGTCCCTCAGACCACTGCCTAACTCACAAGCACATGCCTCCTGGCTGTGGGGTGGAGGGTCATCTGCGGGGTGAGAAGAGGGACACTTAAGTGCTATAAGATCTGGGGCGAAGCCCTGAAGAAGGTGAATTCAACCATCACATCCATAGAATAGGATGCCCGCCAGCTGAGAAGCCAAAGGATGTGGAAAAACACTGTCTACAAAAGAACCCCATCCCTGTTCACACTCACAGTCCACCCAGAGTTGTTCTACCAGGGAAGAGGCTAAATTCACAAGAAAACAAACAGCAAACTAATATTAAAGTGACACAGAGCCACCTCAGGGAACAGTTCCGAAAGAAAACAAAATTCCCTGCCTGTAGCCTCTCATGGCTGCTTCTGGCAGGTAGGTTTTCCCAGGCCGCCAGAATTAACCATGGATTGGAGGGAAACAAAAGGGAAGGAACCAGCCTGCTGGGAGCAACCCTGTCCAGCAGGGGGCGGCAAAGGGATTTCCTGGGGAATGTAAATTCAGTTGGTCACTTAAAAATTTTTTTTTTTTAATTTTTATTTATTTCGGTATGTGTATGAATGTACTGTCTGCATGCAGGTGTGTGCACCCGTGTCGTGCAATGCCGCGGAGGTCAGAAGAGGGTGTCGGATTCCCCTGGAACTGGAGTTCTCCTGGAATTGGAGTTTCAGACGGTTCTCCACCGCCATGTGGGTGCTGGGGATCGAACCTGGGTCCTCTGTAAGAGCGGTCGGCGCTCTTAACCGCTAGGCCATCTCTCCAGCCCCCAGTTGGTCACTTTTTAACACAGAAAAGACTCCATTATCATATTGTAAGTGAATAGAAATGAGCTCTAATTCAGGGGTGCAATTTGTGAAAGAATTTTAATTTCTAGCTCCAAAAGTTCCTCAAAGAAACTCCTGGAATGTCCCAAAATGCATCCGTGGAATGAGGGCCAAAGGCCTTTACCCTTTTCAATTCCAGTTAATAAATTCTTTCAGCCTTGTTTCATTGGGGGTGGGGGTGAGGGGGGGTGAAGACTAGCATATTTTCAAATCACTCAGTGCATTCAGGAAAATATATTAAAATTTCAGCGAGCAAGATAGGCACAGAGCTTAAACATTTGAAATGAGTAATTCTTACAAAATCTGATCAACTAGAAATAAGATTTTCATGTAATCATAATTTTTGAATCAACAGATAGGAAGTGAGCTCAGCTCCTTATTTTTCAAGTTTCTTGATATACTAATAATATCAATATTGAACATTTACCAGGCTTGTTAGAAGCCGGTCACTGTACTAAACACCAAATCTCCACAGAACCCTAAGTGCTAGGAAAGCTAGGGTAATTTTTATTTTCTGCATCCAAGACTATACAGCTAATTTGGTCTTTTGCTATATATATAAAAAAAAAAATCAAACAAACTTGATTTTCCACATTTTGTTGAAGCCAACAAGAATGAAGAACTCATTCTCAGCTCTTGGCTTCCTAAATCTATGAATCTATTTCTGCCCATCCATCTACTCTAACAAAGATACGCTCTGCAGCTCCATAGGGACAGATGGGATTAGAATAAAGCCAGTATGGAAATTAAAATATTTAAAAATAAATAAAACAGTCCAGGCTGGGGATAGTAACACATACAACAGAGCCTGTCGTTAACCAAATACTTGGCTTTTCCTTTTAAATCAAGAATTTTGGGAGGGATGACAGTGTCTAATTACATATACAATCTAGGTAAACGACCCTGGTCTGGTCTAAAGAGCACACACCCACCTACAAATAACACATGGCTTCACTCCATACCATCTCACTATCAGTCTCCTTTGCCAGTGAGTGGGATTGCGGCGCCACACCCGCATTCATTCACTAAGGAACAGAAAATAGGAAATGGGCATCTCTCTTCTCCAATGTGCTAACTAGCTGAAGTATTTCAGGAATAATGCTCCCCAAGAACTAGACTTAGGGCTGTTCTTCTGCCTTGGCACCATGTTAGCCAGGGCTAAGGTGACTAGAGAATGAGGCTATTTACCACCTTGGTAACCAGCGGACCCCAAGACAAGGTCAGATCTGGAGGAAGCTAGCTAATGGGATTCTGTACATCATCATTCCTCCTCTGGGGTGGAGGGAGAGGCATGTATGCATGAGCGGACACACACACACACACACACACACACACACACACACACTGGAACATACACAGCAATGAATGTGCATACATGGTGTGAACATATTCAGTCATTTCAGGATCTTCCCTGTCTCCAGGCTGGGGCAATCTGCCATTAGCCTGCAATAGCACCCAGCCTCCAAAACCCAACCCCACAGAAAAATAAAAAGGCACACGAGGGAAACAAGTATCACCCAAAGAACAGACTAGTATTTCCAAACACTCAGCAGACACCTACGACAAACTATTCATAAGCAGAGACAAAAGAAAACAACACAACAAACCCCCAAAACATTCAAAGCAAAGCCGCGAATGGCACTTCCATTCGTACACGGGAAGTACACGGGGTGTGAACTGGGATTCAAAGAAATGCTTTCTCTCCCTTAATAAAGTAGATAAAGGTTTCCCCTATTTTTTTTAAAAAGAGTCTAACACCATAATGGGGAAATAACCCCAAAGACCAGGCAAGATGTGATTATAGTGCAGGAAAACACGAATCCTGATTGCAGATTGCTCTTCCCATCGACTGCAGATGGGTTTAGGTTTCTATAAAGTTCAGCACTATTTTGTAAGAGCCCTGTGGGCTCCTAGCTCACACTGTGAGAAGCACTTCTCTCTGACTTCCACACCAGGGAGGCAGAAGTCCCCTTATCAGTTTCCCCTGGAGGGTCACTTGGTCACACCGGCGCTCTGAGGAGGTCTGGGACTTGGTGTGTATATTGGGGGGGGGCACCCCAGCTGTTGATAATGCCCTTAACAACTAGAGTGTGGCTGGCTAGTTCCTAGAGCAGCAGCCCACCCCATCAGAGGAAGAGGAAAGAGGAATTACACGGGAGAAAGTGCTTTGGGGGGCTGCCTGACTCAGGGGTCTTGAGTTGAAGAAGAGCAGGAAGGTGGAGAGACCTTGCGCTCTGGGCCTGCCACGTTCTGAAGGTGGGGAGAATATTGGTCGGTTCTCTGTATCCCTGTGCCAGTTAAAACAGACAAAAAAAAACAAAACAAAAAAAAACAGCTCTCTGCTAAGCATGGGAATCACGTTTAGCTCGCGGGCTCCCCCTACTGGCTGAACATCTCTATATTGTCACTCACAATCTGCGGGACTCCCGGAAGTGTCCAGGAGAGGGCGGACCTGCTCAGGATTTTTAGGTCTGGAAACAAACTCCCGCAAACCCGGGGTGTAGCCAAGAGGAAAAAAAGCCCTTCCTTGTAGTAAGGCCGACAGTTCTCTCCGTGCTACTACAGGAAGCTGTCTTGGCAAAGAATGAACACACATACACACACACACACACACACACACACACACACACTTCAACGTCTTCCTTTCAACTTCTGCCTGCCCTGTGGATGGACCTGGACAGAGGTGGCTCTAGCCAGGTCTTGAGGAATCCCTGTGTTAGTGTTTAGGGTAGAGACCCTCCCCTCCCCAGGTACTCTCCCTGGCAGCCCCTCCCCCACCCCATATTGGTCTCCACAAAGCAGAATTGTCCTTTCCCTTGCTTCTGGAAGGCCCAGCCACTCAGCAGTCTTGCTCGGCTATTCTGCTAGGCAGAGGCTCCACCTAGCCAACCTCCCCTCCCACAGAAGGCGGGGCCTCGGGCAGCAGCAGCAGGGCAGGAAGTCCGCCCTACTACGCAGGGCTGGGTACAATGCTAAAGGCTCACAGCAAGAGGTAGAAGAAAGTTCACTCTCACTGGCATGGCACAGGGAAGTGTCCGGGGCTTCAGCAACTCAAAAGCATACACAGCACAGAAGAATGCTTCAGCACAGATGGAATCACGAAGGCAGAACACAGGGGCTCCAGGGTGTGAAAAGTGGGGAGTCCAACCTCTCTGCTCAGGCCAACCCACAGGGGCTGCTCAATCTCCTTAGAATCATACCTCAAGTAAAAGCTGACCCTACCGCATCTCTTACCCTTCGAAAGCCACACCCTAGACACCACCTTACATTCAGTCTGAACTGTCCTTGCTCCCCCAGCAAACGTCAGCCACCATTCCCTGGACTTCAGCAATATCAGACAGCAAGGACAGAGCACAAGATCACCTGTCATGGGCCTAGTGTCTTTTCTGCCACTGACTCTTAAGGACAGTCACTCCTATCCAGTTCTCAGCTACTGGGGAGGGGGTGTGGCTAGAGAATCAGCACTCCCAAATTCAAGGGCAGCTCTTGGAGGCTTAACTTCAATTTCCTTCCTTAACTGTGAGGGAGAATGAGTTTACCACAGAGCAGCAAACATCCCACAATCCCACATTTCTTTGCTAAGGAATTCTAACCAGAAATTAGGGTCAAGGTATATGGGTGGGGGGTATTACCTCATAAAAGAAAGAGGCCTCTCTCAACTTCAGACCAGCCTGTCTGGAACATGGCAGAGTCCTCAGGGCAATATGAGCATGTCCCACCAAGGTTACCTGCACTCTAAGCAAGCACTCTGCCACATCCCAACTCCTAAAGACATTTTGCTCTGCTGCCCCTGGCTTCCAGAAGCCAGGTCCCCACGGCTGTACGCCACCAGCCCCACTGTTCCTTGCTTGATGCCTGAAGAATAACAGGATCCTGAAGGTGGGTGATTAACAGGGAACAAAAGAGGAAACTGTGGTCAACCCCTTTTTTCCCTCCCAACTTCCCTCCCTCCCTCCCAAATAAATAAGTTAACAGGTTTAGGAATGTCCTCAAAGTCTTTTTTTTTTCTCTTCCAATCAGCTCAATTCCTCCTCTTGTTTTGAGTTGGATGAGTCTCAAGACTTTTTTCTTGTTTTTCTTTTTGTTGTTTTTTTTTTAACCCCTGGAGCAGCTGCCTTGACAGTCTCCCTACAGCTGCTCCTCATGAGATAGAAATGACGTTTGTTGCACCAGGGAGAAGCCAGGATCCTGGCCCGACTTCTCTCTTGTTTTGGTGTAAACTCCTGGGATGTGCTGGCTGTAGTTGGAGCAGTACCAAATCCAAGCCCTGGACCAAAAAGTTGGGGCTCTGGCCAGAGTCCCTGAATGACTTCGGCCTCCTGACCCCACCTAGCAAAGCCACGTCTTCCCCCTGCAGATCAGTGCTGGGTGGCTATAGACAATCTTTGCAGAGAGCTACTTGGCCTTTGATGAAGTCCCGACATGGGCAGATCCTATGGTGACTGGCGTGGGCCCCAGCACAGCTAAAAAGCAGGAGGTCTGCTTGGAACACACAGTGCTTACTCTGGGGGTGGAAAGAGGGCGCCAGGATGTCCTTGGATTGCTCTGAGCTTTCGCAGATTACCTCATACCTGAAGAGGAAGAGAAAGGCAGGTGAGTTAGAGATGGTGGCGACAGAAGCTGCCAAGTACATGGCTGGATCATGTGAGGAGTATATTCCATTCTCCTGCTTCAGGAAAGGTAGCCTCCATCAGAACCTGACATTCTCCATCTCTAAAAATCTTAGCTGTGCAATGATAAGCATGCTGTCAGATGTGTATGCAGGGGACCAACTTTCAGGCTGGGCCCTTCAGGGAAACCTTATCTATAATGCAAGGGAATACCCTGCATCTCACCAAGTGGGGAACAGCTGAGCAAACCGCGGCCTCTGTGCTTCGGGACTTTGTGAAGCTATTGGAAAACAATGGAAGAGAAACATGTACCCCATCATGAGAGCTGAGGCAGGTTATAGAGCAGGATATGCAATACGATGAACTTGGTGTGTGTCAAAAGCCAAAATGAAGGGCGAGTGGTTGAAGATTGGGTAGGAGGCCTGAATATGATCAAAATACATTGTATGAAATTCTCAAAGATTCAATAAAACATTTTTAAAAGCCAAAATGGGGGCCTGAGTTTAATTCCCCAGAACCTGTGTTAAAAAAAAATCAGGCATAGTGGCCCTCATTTGTCATCAGTTCTGGGGAGGTAGGAACAGGTAGATCCTTGGTATTTGACAGCCTAGCCGACTTGGTGAGTCCCAGGAAAATGAGAGGCCTTGTCTCAAAAAGCCAAATGGAATCTGAGAAATGACAGCAAAGGTTGACCTCTCCACACACACACACATACACACACACACACACACACACCAAATGGCTAAGCACTAAAGTGCTGGCAATAGCCACTTTAATGAGTGAGACTGGGATCAAGCGATGTATTACTAAAATATGTTTTAGAAGTACATTTAACTTGTAGCAGCCAGGCATGGCAGCTCACAACTGTAATCTCAGTTGAGCTCAAGGCCAACCTAGGGTATATAGTAAGTTCCAGGCTTGGGCTATAGAGGAAGACCCTGTCTTAAAACAAAGAAAAAAGCTGGGCGCATACCTTTATTAATCCCAGCACTCAGGAGGCAGAAGTAGCCGGATCTCTGTGAGTTCAAGGCCAGCCTGGTGAGTTCCAGGACAGCTGGGGCTAAAGGGAGACACCGTCTCAAAAAGATAAAAACAAAAACAAAACAAAAAAAAAACAAAAACCAAAAACCAAAGAGGAGGCTGTTGTGATGGCATATACCTATAATGCTAGCACTTGATAGGTAGAGGCGGGAAGATCTGGAGCTCAAGGTCATTGTAGTAAGTTTAAGGTCAGTCTCTGGGATAGATAAGATCCTGACTCAAAGTAATGATCAAAAAAGGAGGGAGAGGAGGAAGAAGGGGAAGACAGGAGGAGAGACAGGGAGAGGAGGAGGAAGAGGAGGAAGAAGAGGGGGGAAGAAGAGGAGGAAGAGGAAAAAGAAGAGGAGGAGGAAGAGGAGGAAGAAGAGGAAGAAGAGGAGGAAGAGGAGGAGGAAGAGGAGGAATGGGGGAAGAGGAGGAGGAGGAAGAGGAGGAGGAAGAGGAGGAATAGGAGGGGGAAGAGGAGAAAGAGGAGGAAGAAGAGGAAGAGGAGGAGGAAGAGGAGGAAGAGGAGGAAGAAGAGGAGGAGGAGGAAGAGGAGGAGGAGGAAGAGGAGGAGGAAGAGGAAGAGGAAGAGGAAGACAGGAGGAGAGAGAGGGAGAGGAGGAGGGAGAGGAGGAAGAGGAGGAGGAAGAGAGGGAAGAGGAGGAAGAAGAGGAGGAGGAAGAGGAGGAGGAAGAGGAGGAGGAGGAAGAGGAAGAAGAGGAGGGGAAAAAGGAGGAGGAAGAGGAGGAGGAAGAGGAGGAAGAAGAGGAGGAGGGAGAGCAGGAAGAGGAGGGGGAAGAGGAGGAAAAGGAAGAGAAGGAGGAAGAGGAAGAGGAGGAGGAAGAGGAGGAGGAAGAGGAGGAGGAAGAGGAAGAGGAGGAGGAAGAGGAGGAGGAAGAGGAGGAGGAAGAGGAAGAGGAGGAGGAAGAGGAAGGGGGAAGAAGAGGAGGAGGAGGAAGAGGAGGGGGAAGAAGAGGAGGAAGAGGAGGAAGAGGAGGAGGAGGAAGAGGAGGAGAAAAGTATGCCCACTTTTTTTTAATAAAATATTTTTATTGGTGTTTTGTGTATTTCGTAATTAGAAAGATTGTTATATGGCCTCAGTCCCAGGAGAGCTGAGGCTTCAGGACACTGGAGCGGTGGACTGGGCCTGTTGGGACCAGTGCTCCTGCTGTGCTCCTCCCTAACCCAAGTGCTCTGAGGGCCCTGCACCAAGCAGGTTTGCTCTCAGTCTGCTTGAGGGGCTAAGGAAACTCTGTTCAGTTGAGTGTGTGTGTGTGTGTGTGTGTGTGTTTGGGGGTGCATGTGTATGTGTGCACATGTGTAAGCCGGAAGTAATCTTAGGTGTCATTTCCTCAGGAAAGCTGTCTACCTTTGACTTTGAGACAGGTCTCTCACTGGGCTGGAGCTTGCTGATCTCTAGACGGCTGCTCTGCAAGCCCCAGGGAGTCTGTCTCTGCCTCCCCAGTGCTGGGAGCACAAACTCACCCCACCGTACCTGGATTTTTCACATGGAATCTGAGCGATTGAGCTCAGATCCTCATGCCTGACTGGAAAGCACTTTTCCGATTTAGTTATCTTTCTAGTATTTTATTTTATTTTATTTTATTTTTTGAGGCAGGTAGTCCAGGCTAACCTCAAACTTGAAAGGGAAGGCTTGAACTAACTCTTGATCCTCCAGCCTCTGCCTCCTCAGTGCTGGGATTATGACTGTTCATGACCATACCCAGCTGGAACTGGGCCTCTTAAAGAACTGCAGATCTTCCCTCCCAGGTGGGATGCATAGCCACCTCCCACAAAGGCTCCATCTAGACAAGGAAGCTCACAGGCTGGTAGGAACCTGTGCTGCTACTGAGTTTTGGAAAACAAGGTATAAGAGAATGCCAGGAAGACCTCAGTTTGAGACTAAGCTTGTGTCTCGGGAGCTATGTGACTATGAACAAATGACTGAGCTTCTCTGCAGCTCACTTTTCTATCAGACAAGAATACATAATCCTTACCTGCAGGAATTAGTGTTACCAGTACAGCAGAAAAACTGCAAGGTACACCTCCGTGAGTTGGGGACCATCTGTAACTTAAAGTTTTAGAAGAAACAACTGATTTTAGGAGGTATCATTTCACAGAGCAGGCACCACGAGAACGCATGCTCCTCTTTATGGAACTGAGACCCCAATGGGCCATGCTGGAATGGAGAATGGCACTTTCTGGGGTCCTCTGCATTCTGGTCCCCACAAACCTTAGCTTTGCTGGCCTTGGTGGAGTGCCATGGGTCATGGCTGCTCTGTGGCTGCCTCTCTACCATGTCACCATCCCTTGCATGTAGAGGAGCTCAAAGACCACCCTCCTGACTCCTGCCAATTTAAGTGTGTATTCTAATTAAAATGTCTATAAGTAAATAAAAAGCACTATGTAAACTGACATTTAAATACTCAATGATTTAAATAAATGTTTACAATTTTAATTAAAAAATTTATTTCAAGTGTATGAGTGTTTTGCTTAAACGCAAGTGTACCATGGGCATACAATGTCCATGGAATCCAGAAGCAGGCATTGGATTCCCCTGGAACTGGAGTTCAGGCAGTTGTAGGCCACCATGTGAGTGCTAGGAACCATACCTGGGCCCTCTGCAAGAGCAACCAGTGCTATTAACCACTGAGCCATCCCTCCAGTCCCCATTTATATGAATTTTTAAAACACATAAAACTGTTTAGTGTTCTTAAATAAACACATCTGTAGGAAAGAAAAAAATTAAAGTCGATGGTACTGGAGAACATGCTAAGCAAAATAGGCCATTTATAAAAATAATGTCTGTATTTTGTTTCACATGAGCAAGCTGGTAGAGGAAGACAGGAAGTCATGGGGAAGTATTAGAGATGAGGAAATGGAAGGGGAGGAAGAAGGGGAGATAAGAAGGAACACTGGAGGGAGACAACGTGATCAGGTTACATCATATGCCTGGAATGACACAATGAAACCTGATGCCAATATACACACTAATAATATATTTTTGTGGAGGTGCATGTGTGGTGTGCATGTATGTATGCATATTTACGGATGAGTAGGCACAGGTATGTGTGGGTGTGTATGCACATGTATGTGTATGTGGAGGCCAGAGGTTGACACTGGGTGCCTTCTTCAATGACTCTCGGCAGGGTCTCTCACTTAGTAGAATGAGTCAGTTTGGCTATTCTAGCTAGCTGGGTTGTTCCGGGGAGCTCCTTTCTGCCTTCTGAGCACCGAGATTACAGGTGGCTTACCATACTTGCCGTGTATTTCTGTGGTTCAGGGGATCTGAACTCTGGTCCTCAGGCTTGCTTGGCAAGTGCTTTACACATTGAGCCATTTTGCCAGCCAATCAAATTTTTAAGAGAAACCACCTCTCCACCCCAGCCCCAAGAAAATGAGGGCAACACCAGATGCTCTAAAAGGCTTGATTCACATGTAATATGAAATTCATACTACATGGTAAGGACAAGGTCATGGGCATCCAAAGACTTAAAGAAGCTTAAGCTGGGTGGCCTGAGTTGGACAGGGAAAATCAGCAGCAGCTTGTCAGGCTGCTAATTGCTAATTGGCCATAAACATGGATGGACCAGGATTACTTTAATAGGTAGCTAGACAGAGTAGCTTTATAACATTATCAGTATTTACAAATGCAGGGTTGAGTCATTCAGCAGAGCTCACAGAATTAACTCCAGCCAGCTTCATTACAGGATTGTCACTTGCTTCTGCCTCCTGTGAGAAAACCCGAGTCTCCATATTGGGGCAAGGAAATAAAGCTGCAGGATACAGGGGCTTGAAGGGCAACCCCTTAAGTCCCTGTGTCCTGTGCACTCATCACAGAGGAGGGAGGAAGGAAGGGGGGGAGGAGGAGGAGGAGGAAGAGGAGGGGAAGGAGGAGGAGGAGGAAGAGGAGGGGGAGGAGGAGGAGGGGGACAGAGAGGAGGTGGAAAGTGAGTGGGGGATGACTTGGGTAGAAGTCTCAGCCTACCGTTTGGGCGTCAGTCTGCCTATCTTGAGTTTACCCCACTGCCCAAGGGGCTGGTTTGTTCTTCCTCCTTTAGGGCTGTACAATACAGGTACCATCTCACTGTTGCCCTGTGTCATGGCTGATACTGACAGGCTTTTGACAGGGTTTTGACAGGGTTTAGAACCTTCTAGGAGACATCTGTGAGGGAGTTTCTGGAGAGGGAAGACTCAGCCTAAATATGGGTAACAGCACTCCATGGGCTGGGGTCTTGGACTGAATACAAAGGAGAAAGCCCCTGAGCACTGGCATCCGTCTCTCTCTGCTTCCTGACTGTGGGTGCCATGTGGGCACCAGTTTCCTCGGGCTCTTTCCACCACACCATCCCTACCATGATGGACTGCACCCTCCAACTGTGAGCCATAAATAAAACCTTGGTTCTTTTTTTTTTTTTTTTTAATTTTATTTATTTCTGTATGTGTATGAATGTACTGTCTGCATGCAAGTCTGTGCACCCATGTCGTGCAATGCCGCGGAGGTCAGAAGAGGGTCTCGGATTCCCCTGGAACTGGAGTTCTCCTGGAATTGGAGTTTCAGACGGTTCTCGGCCGCCATGTGGGTGCTGGGGATCGAACCCGGGTCCTCTGTAAGAGCGGTTGGCGCTCTTAACCGCTAGGCCATCTCTCCAGCCCAAAACCTTGGTTCTTGAAGTTGCTTTTTTCATGTTTTTGTCACAGCTATGCAAAAAATAATTTAGTATATTCAGGATGCCCCCATTCTGCTGATGAGAAAACCACGTAAAGCCAGGGATAGTAGCAGATGTCCTGTAATGCCAGGTCTCCTACTTTGAAATGGAGGTGACACCGGAGATTCCTTAGAAGCTCATGGGCTAGCAGCGAGGAAAAACAGAAAAGAGACCCTGCCTCAAATAAGGCGAAAGGCGAGGAACATCTAGAGCTGTCCTCTGATCTTCACATGCATGTACTGCACATGTGCACCTACAGTCACACACATGGATGCACACACACATCACATATACACAGCACACACATCTCTGGCATGCATGTGTGGGAGGTGAGTGCTCTCTGGGCTTCAGCCTGCTCCCTTCTCCACACTGTTTCCTTCAGCCTACAGCCTGGAGATGGAACCCAGGCCTCTTAACCCAACAGGAAGTTCAGAGGCTGAGCAGCCCCGCCTCTCTCCTCCCACCTGGAGGCACTTACTTCAGCAAGTCCTTGTCCTTGTTGAGGTGCTGGAAGAAAGATGGCTCACAGATGAGCTGGTTCTCCTGGCACACCTGCTTGCAGGAATTCCCTGGCTTAGCCAGTTTCACCTGTAACGCACTCAGGGGTGGCCACATCACTTGGCCATGGCAGAAGTCCTGGAAGCACAATGAAGGCACCATTGGTCAGGAATGCAGTGGGGCAGCTCCAGCCCTTCCACACAACTATCAGAGCCACCGTGCTGAGGCAGAGTGATGAGAGGAGGACACGCCCTTGGGATAGGCTGTGACCTCTCTAAAGACCAGGCTGAGGATGTGGTTCAGTGGGTAGGGCGCTTGCCTAGTATGCATGAGGCCCTGGGGTCTAGCCCTAGTACTGCACAAAGCAGGCATAGTGGCCCATGCCTACGGTCCCAGCACTTAGGAGGCAGAAGGATTAGAAGTTCAGTGTCATCCTCAGAGGATGAAGCCAGCCTAGGCTAGAGCCTGTGTCTGAAAACAGTCAAACAGATATTAGCTTCCCCATTCCCATCTTCAGGTGCATCCCTGCCAGGTCTGTTCCTTCCTCTTGGATTCCCAAGACACTAGAAACATCCATGTCATTTGACAGTAACCTCACAGGATGGTTTCATGTTCTAGTTCTTTCTCAGTGGCAAGACTCTGCACGTTGAGGGGAGAGTCTGAAGGCATCTCTGATGTCCCCTGACAAGATGCTCCCTATGTCCTTCATTGGAACCTGGGGTCTGTTCATTGAAAACAGTTTCTTTGGAACAATGAGTCCACAGGTAGAGGGAGTATGTGAAGGACAGTGACATATTATAAACATGGTTGGCATGGCGCAGAGCCTGTCACTCCTGTCATCTAGAGTGAGTGAGGAAGCCAGCACAGCCAAGGGAGCCCCAGAAGTGGGCAGGGCCAGAGGTCAGGAAGAACTGCCACAGCACCATGGCTATCAGCTGGGTGACGCTGGAGAAGACAGCAGGGAGTCCAGCTCTCTTTCAGCTATGCCTGTGATATTTGGGGAGCCTGGCACAAGGAATATCTGGATTCCATACAGCAGATGTCAGCAAGGTAGACTATCTCTGCAGGACCACTCCACCATCTTGGGGTGTAGGAAGTCTTTGAGACCATGTTTGGGGAGTACCTGTTCTGAGAAGCACTTGGCATTGGCCAGTATTGTGGTCAGATAGGGTGTGTGGTGGTTAATATTGACTGTCAACGTGATAGTTGTCCAGAAGTAACCCTCTGGGCATATATGTGAGGGAGTTTCTAGATTTGGTGAATTGAGGTGGAAGAAATATCTTGAATGTGTGCAGTACTGTTCCATGGGCTGTGATCCCAGACTGAATAAAAAGGAGAAAGTGAGCTCAGTACCAGCATTCACCATTCTTGCTTCCTGATGCAATGTAATCAGCCGCCTCAAGCTCCTGCCACCATGCCACCTCCATTACAATGGACTGTGCCCCCTTAAACTGTGAGCCAACTAAACCCTTCCTTCTTTACATTGCTTTTGTCAGGTATTTTGTCACAGCAATGAGAAAGGTAAATGATACAGGAAGCCTGGTAGGAATTCACTTCATAGTCATAGGAGAACACACACACACACACACACACTCACACACGTGCACACACAGACACAGACACACACACACACACACATACACAGAGAAAGAAATCCCTCTTGATTCAGGTCAGCTCAGCAGCACTGGGGTAGAAGAAAGGGCTAGATATGGTCTAACAGTCCTATTTATGCATGTATCTAAAGTTGAATGATCCCTAACAGAGAGGCAGGCTTCCATGTCCTGATATGAGAATACTTCTCTGACACAGAGAAAACTGTAAGAGGTGGGGTGAAAGATGGCACCTGAGAGAAGGCATAGAGTCACCTACAGATGAGTTTGCCCCATACCAAGAACACTTCATGTTAGCTGCTGCCCAGAAGCCACAGAGAGGAAGCAGATCAGGGGCAGTCAGGAAATGTACTTCGTCCTTCTGGAATACTTTTTTTTTTGTCTGTTTGAGACAGGGTCTCCCTTTAGTCTCAGCTGGCCTGGAACTCACTTTGTAGACCAGGCTGGCCTTGAACTCACAGAGATCTTCCTGCCTGTGCCTCCCAAGTGCTAGGACTAAAGATGTGTGCCACCATGCCCGGCTCCGGAATACTTTTTATCCTCAGCCCTACCCCCCCACAAGTGGATAAGGAAATTAGTCACTAAAACAAGGAGCTCCCAGTAGGATACACAGAGGACTCACCCTACACTTATATTTTTGTGTGATGTAATGTGGGGGAGTTCACTGCCTGGCAGGCCCCCTAGCATCAAGAAGAGGTAGCACCTGTGTCAACTGGAACTATTATTTATTTGTTTGCATGTGAGAGTGGGTATGTATGGGTGTGCACGAGCCATGGTATGTGTAGAGGTCAGAGAAGTCAGCTTGCTCCTCTAAACAATTGGGTTCTGGGGCTGAATTTGGATCACCAGGCCTGGTAACAGATGCCTTTTCTCCACAATGGCATCCCACAACCCCTATGGAAAGCAGTGTGGAGAACTCCTAAAAGATTGAAAATGAGCCTACCACATGACCCAGACATACCACTCCTGGGTATATATATATATACCCACAAGACTCATCCTATCACAGAACTACATGCACATCCATGTTTATTGCAGCTCTCTTCACAATAGTGAAGAGCTGGAACCAACCCAAGCATCCCTCAACCAACAAGTGGATAGAGAAAAAACGGTACATCTATGAAATGGAATTCTATGCAGTGGTAAAGAAAGATGACATTATGAACTCTGCAGGTAAATGGATGGAACTAGAAGCCATTATGCTAATTGAAGTAACACAGTCCCAGAAAAACAAACTATGTATGGTGTCCCTCATCTGTGGATCCAAGCACAATCTCTCTTTATAAGGCAAACTGAGTAGTTCCTTTTTTCTTCCTTTCCTTCTTAGTAAATATAACACCTGATGTTACTCATCAACTTGCCATGTAGTGTAGGAATGTAAAGTAATATTTTTCCCTTACCTGACTGCAACTCTACTATCAAAATGTAAATCCTTGAACATGTTTGTTTTGGAATTGACGTATAGTTTATTTTCAGATGCCATAATTTTGATATATGTGCTATGTATGTAGACATATTTTGGAGTGATACAATTTTGAAGGAACAACAATAACAACGACAAAAGACTGGGCTAAAGAACTGACTGAAACAGTAAACTTCTGTCCAAAACAGTAAACTTCTCTACCCAAAAGTTCAAAAAAGACTGAGAAAAAGATGAAAGTCACTTATGGCGGAATGCATGAATTCTGGTGGGGTGGGGGGCAAAGAGGGGGGAGTGGGTTTAGATTTGATTAAGAAAACCTGTATGAAATACACAAAACCTCAATAAAAAACCCAAAACAAAACAAAACAAAACTTGTCCTTTCATTACTTTTAATGAGGCAAAAGAAAGCAAAGGAAGCCCAGACCTTTCTTCTCCAGATCCTGGAGGCAGCCAGTCCCCCCCCCCCCCCGCCATCCAGGCAGCCAGTTCTAAGGTACATCTTTGTGCTTTTTACTAGCTGTGCAAACTTCTTGGCAAAACGTGTAACAACTGGAGCCTCAGTTTTCTGGTCAGGAAAATGGAAATGATTAAAGCAAGAATTTCCTATGGTTTCACCTTCCTCCTTTTCTTTTTTTTTTTTTTTTAATTTTATTTATTTCTGTATGTGTACGAATGTATTGTCTGCATGCAAGTTTGTGCACCCGTGTCGTGCAATGCCGCGGAGGTCAGAAGTGGGCGTCGGATTCCCCTGGAGCTGGAGTTCTCCTGGAGTTGGAGTTTCAGACGGTTCTCAGCCGCCATGTGGGTGCTGGGGATCGAACCCGGGTTCTCTGCAAGAGCGGTCGGCGCTCTTAACCGCTAGGCCATCTCTCCAGCCCACCTTCCTCCTTTTCTAAAAAAGAATTATTACTTTTTTTGTGTATGAGTGTATTGCCTGTGTGTATGTAAGTGCACCTGTGTTGTACAATTCCCATGGAGGTCAGAAGAGGGCGTTGGATCCCCTGGAACTGGAGTTAGGATGGTTATTAGCTACCATGTGGGTGCTGGGAATCGAATCCTGGTCCTCTGGAAGAGCAGCCAGTGCTCTTAACCACTGAGCCATCTCTCTAGCCCCTCCTTACTCCTTAAAAGAGGGGATGAAGTTGCCCCTTGGATAGTCAATCTTGATTGCCAAGTTGTTTGGATCTGTAATCAACTAAGACAACAGCCCTCTGAGTGGGTCTGTGAGGGCATTTCTAGGAAGACCCTCCCAGAACAGATAGCATCTCTTGGTGAGTGGTCCAGATACACAGGCTTAAGGAGAAAGCAGGGCGTTGCTTGCCTGCTACCTTCACTTCTTGCTGGTGAGTGCATCCACCCCTTGTTATTGCCACTGTTCCCACCCTCTGATGACATCAGAGTTCAGTTCAGCTTCTTCACCTTCCAGTGTTGATTGAAGGCCGGAAGCAATCCAGGAACCCTCCAGGCTTTCAGCCCCAGACTAGGACTGCTGAGACACCAGCCTTGTGGAATTAGCAGCAATCAAGTTCTCAGCCTCTCCAGCATGCATAAGGCCACTGCTGGACTGCCCAGGCAGAGAACCAATCTAATAAATTCCCCTTTAAATCTATATTCATTCTACCAGTCCTGTTGCTCTAAAGAGTCCTGACAAACAGCCCCCTTAGGAGGTAACACCAGAGTATCAGTGGCTGCTAGCAACCACTTGCTGCTAGTTTCTTTTCCATTCTCTGCAGATCCATGATCAGGATTGGAACAAGGCAAGCCCACTGTTATCCCCTATCACACACTCCTGGTAAGGGTCCCTGCTGTCTGAGTCTGAGTGAATTTGGTATTTAGCAGAGTCTTTGCTCAACATTAGGCAGGGAATCAATAGTTAGAGACCTGCCAGCTAAAATGCCAAGATTCCAAAATGTTTTTAAAATTGAGATGACAGAAGTACACTGGATTATTCATGAGTATTAGGACATAGCATGATCTTCTGAAAGGGTGGTTGGTGGGCAGAGATATTGTGGGAGACGGACAGGATGGTTTTACCTGGCTCCTTGTACCCATGCATAGTTCATGCTTGCACCAAGCCATGGGAACCACAGTCCTGTGGGCCTGGATGCTGTTACTAAGGGTGATGAAATGACTGTACAGACCCGTGATGCCCTGGATGGGAGTACACCTGCCCTGGCGGCCACTGCTCTCTGCCATGACAGTATATGGAAATCTTGCATCTGACAGTTGCCTATCCATCAGGATGGCTGTCCTAGAAAGAACCAGCAGTTCAGAGACACCTGGATGCTTGGAAAAACCTACAGTGTGTTTCTGCCTTGTTAACTTAGGTGCCTTTACTTAGGGCTCCTCAGAAGCAAATACGTTCCCTAGCCTTTAAATATTATAATGAAGAGAGTGTCAGTTCAACATATACCAAGCCTCCTGGGGACTAGACAGAGCAGGTGTATTAGCTGTTATACTTTTACCCTTGCTTTGACAAAATACCGTAAACAATGTACGGGGAAGGGTTTATTTTAGCTCATGGTTTGAGGGTACTGTCTATCATGACAGGGAAATCACGACGGCAGGAGTGTGAGGTAGCTGGTTGTGGTGCTGAACTTGCTTTCTCCCTTTTATTCAGTCCTGGGAGAGTACAGCCCACTTTCAGAGTGGATCTTCCCTCTTCATTGATACACCCAGAAGTGCATTTCCATGATGATTCTAAGTCCAGTCAGGCTGACAACGAAGATTATAGCCATCCCAGGACATGAGCCACACGGGGACCGAGATCACACTTGCCTGCCTCAGAAGGGAAGCTAGAATATGTCTGCCTCTTGGGCTTGTCATGGTCCAATCCCAGTGCTATAGTTTGGATCTTTACTGTCCCTTAGAGGCCCATGTACTAAAGGCTTGGTCCTCAGTGAGGCTTGGAACCTGTGGCAGGTGGGGCCTTTGTGTGAAGTCCTCAGGACACGGGGGGGGGGGTTGCCTTTGGGGGGGATTTGGCGAGTCAAGTCCCTGCTTGCTTCCTCCTGGCTTCCCAGCCATGAGTAGGGCAGTTTTTTTTTTCTCAAAGATTTGTTTTATTTTTATTTATGTATATGAGTGTGTGTCAAGTGTGTAAATGTGCATGTATGTATATGTGCGCATTGGTGGATTTCCACAGTGTTCTGAAAAGGGCACTGGATCCCCTGGATCTGGAGTTATAGGTGATTGAGCGCTGAGAACAGAACTCAGGCCCCAGGAAGAGCAGCGAGTGCTCTCAACTGCTGAGCCCTCTCTGGCCTCCCAGCTGAGCAGGTTTGCTTTGCCACATGATGTCTTCCTTCACCACAGGCACAAAGCAACAGGCTACCCAGTCACGGATGGAGACCTCAAGGTGAGCTTTCCTGTCATAGCCTTCTTTTCTCAGGTGTGCTACGGCTATGGCGTGCTGCCCAGTACATCTACATCACGAAACTCTGTAAATTCAGATTCTGGCTCCTACAACTTTCAGAGCTTTCCCAGATGCCCCCTGGGTTTTATCCCTGGATCTGCTGAGTTTGGGGACAACTAAAAAGTTTTGTTTTTCATTCACTGTCACATTCATATAAAGTTTAACTTTAAGTTAGAAAACCAGGCCAGATCTGAAGCCTGATCCCCCACACTGGGCTCTGCGTGCAGGCCCCTTTCTCCTGGTCCTCTACACAGCAATGTCACTAACAGAATGAAGAAGGAAGCCAGCAGAGTGCTGGCAAATGAAATGGCAGGTGCTCCGCCCACTTCCCTCAAGCTCCTCCCCCAGGACAGCTTTCAGGCAGGGCATGGGAGGCACCTGGAGAAGCTGAGGCCCCTGGATGAACGAATGGAGCAGGGCAGGAATCACTGTGAGGTGCAGACAATGGGAAATGCCCTGGAGCTGCACAGGGGTGCTGGGGTGGTGGTGGTGGGGGACTGATCTTCCCAGAGTCCCCCCAATATGCATGGCTAGCTCAGTCTGAACTTGGCTTCTAACTACCCTATTGCTGCTGGCCATGATAGCCAGGACCCTCTTAGGAGTCTGTTCTGTTCATCCACAGCCCAGGCTAACGTGGCAATGCTACCTCACCGCCTCACTCCAAGTGCTCCTTCGCACTCAGTTACTTATTCATTTCACAAGTCCTTGCTAAGAGGCAGAGAAGTGTGTGCTCATTCACAACTTTACAAATGACTGTTAAACTTCATGCCAGGGGACATTAGAAACAGGAACATGCAGGGGTGTCTCTGGCCTTAGAGGTTCAGGGCACAGTCTAGTAAGAGGTTGGCACTCACACAACTTCAGAGCAGTATAAACAAGGCCCCCCAACATGTGGCAAAGGCCACCTGAAGGCAGGCAGGAGACTGCTGGCTCTGCAGGAGGGGATGAGTGGTTGTGGTAGCAATCAGAGAAGGCTTCTGGGAGATGATGACTTCTACGCTGGGTTTTATAGCCTGCATAGGAGTTAGTGGCTTACCACTAACACAGTCCTCTGTAGATAACTGGTTCTCAGTAAAGATCCACTAAATGCAACTGAATGACTTTGCTACCCCTGGAGGCTTTGAGATGTATAATCGAAAAAGAGACTATTCCAGCCCAATGAGGTACCTCTGCAGCCAGGAGAGATAAGCAGTCAGTGTTAACCTGGGTAACACACTCACTCGGGGTCATGACATCTGCACTTTTCTCTCAAATGCTTTTCCATAGTCATGCACATGTATTTCTCCTTAATGTGTTTGGCTACTCAGAAATCGCCATGCAGTGACTGCAAAACATGTATTCACCAATGCAGAGTTCTGAGAGTATGTTCTCTTTCTGTGTTGTGTTGTGGGTGGTGAGTATGTGTGTGTTTGTGTGTGTGTGCCAGTGGTCAACTTCATGTGTAATTCTCCAGGAGTGATCCATTAGTTTTTGGAGACAGGGTCTCTTACTTACCTGGAGCTCATCGAGCAGGCAGAGCTGGCTGGCTAGTGAGCCCCAGGGATCCTCCTGTCTCCACCTCACCAGTGCTGGGAGTGCACACCACCATGCCCGGGTTTTATACGGGATCCTCACGCTTGAGAAGCAAACACCAGACTGACTGAGCCATCTCTTCAGTCCCCAAGGCAATGCTCTTAATGAATGAGTTCAGGGACTGTAAAGAAGCAAGAGATGCTCTTCCCTGTTCCCTCGTGCAGGTTCAGCTGGGGCCTGGAGGAAGAATGAATGCTTTACCCAACACCCAAAGACCAGGAAGACTTGGAGGACTGCCCCTGGGAGGGACACCAGGTGGGGCTGGCCCGTCCTTCCTCTGGTTCAGCTGTACCAGCTGGGAAGGGTCACACGTGTGGAACAAAGCAGAGGCTTTGGGACAGAAGAGCCAGTGTGGATGCTGAGTATGGTGTGTGGCCATCTTTAGGACAGAAGAGCCAGTGCTGGATGCTGAGTATGGTGTGTGGCCGTCTTTGGGACAGAAGGGCCAGTGCTGGATGCTGAGTATGGTGTGTGACCATCTTTGGGACAGAAGAGCCAGTGCTGGATACTGAGTATGGTGTGTGGCCATCTTTAGGACAGAAGGGCCAGTGCTGGATGCTGAGTATGGTGTGTGGTCATCTTTGGGACAGAAGAGCCAGTGCTGGATGCTGAGTATGGTGTGTGGCCATCTTTGGGACACAAGAGCCAGTGCTGTATGCTGAGTATGATGTGTGGTCATCTTTGGGACAGAAGGGCCAGTGCTGGATGCTGAGTATGGTGTGTGGCTGTCTTTGGGACAGAAGGACCAGTGCTGGATGCTGAGTATGGTGTGTGGCCGTCTTTGGGACACAAGAGCCAGTGCTGGATGCTGAGTATGGTGTGTGGCTGTCTTTGGGACAAAAGGGCCAGTGCTGGATGCTGAGTATGGTGTGTGGCCGTCTTTGGGACAGAAGAGCCAGTGCTGGATGCTGAGTATGGTGTGTGGCCGTCTTTGCCATGGTCTCCACGTCACTCGGACTGTCCTAATTCTCTTTTCATTTTTTGAGGCAAAGTCTTACTTGGTAGCCAAGGCTGGCCTGGAACTTGCTGTGTATCCCAGGAAATCCACCTATCTCAGCCTCATGAGTACTTTGGCCAAGTCTTGAACAGCATGTATAAGTTCACAGTCTATCAGGAAATCACGAAGAACCCACAAGATGAGGTAAGGTGTATATATACTTAGAGGCAAGAGCTAGAGAGTGAGATCAGAGATTTTGAAAAAATATGGTGTTGATGAGACAGGCTCCAGGCTATGGAAATAAGATTCGGCCAGGTTCAGGCCACCTATGTGAGAGATGCTGTAGACGTAGGTTGAGGTCTTTGCTCTATATCTGATTTAAAAAGTAACTGAATTGTACAGTGGCTTTCTATTTTATTTGTGTGCACATGTGTGCACTTGGCCACTGTGTGCAGTGGTCTGAGGACAACGTGTGGGAGTTGGTTCTCTCCTGTTACCATATAGGTTCTGAGAACCAAACTCAGGTAGTTAGGCAGGTTGGGCAAGAGGCTCTAGCCCCTGAGCCATCTCACGGGCGCTGGAATGGGCTTATGGTGTGCAAATTACACCTGTAAACTCAAACAGCCCTTTATCACTCATTTAGCATGTTTTTTTTTTTTTTTTTTAATTTTTTTTTTTTTTTTTTTTTTTTTTTTTTTTTTTTTTTTTTTTTTTTATGTGTATGAATGTATTGTTTGCATGCAGGTCTGTGCACCCGTGTCGTGCAATGCCGCGGAGGTCAGAAGAGGGTCTCAGATTCCCCTGGAACTGGAGTTCTCCTGGAACTGGAGTTACAGACGGTTCTTAGCCGCCATGTGGGTGCTGGGGATCGAACCCGGGTCCTCTGCAAGAGCGTCGGTGCTCTTAACCGCTAGGCTATCTCTCCAGCCCCCATTTAGCATGTTTTATAAGAAATACTTGTAACGCAAAGATTCCTAGAGTTCTTAATTAAGAAAAATGACCCAGGGTCTTTCTGTGCAGTGCAGAGAACTTAGGGTTCTGCCTCCACCTCCTGAGTGTGGCAGGGACGCTGGTTTCTGGGTCAGGCACATAGTTTAGCTCTGAACACATCTTCGCCAATACTATACAGAGGGCGGCATTGCCACTATTTTAGAGAAGTGGAAAGAGCAAAGAGGCATCAGGTAGTCTGACCAAGGTGGGCACAGGATGTGAACTCAGCTGGACCTTTACACTGCCCAGAGGCTCTGGCACAGGCCAGCTGGGTCCTCAGCAGTCTTTACTGTTTCAAGCTAGTGTCCTTTCCTTCTTTGAAGTCCTTTTCCTCTGTCACCTCCCTCCTTCCCCATACCAATCCTCTGCAGACTCAGGAACTGGCCTGCCTTCCCTGCAGAGCCTCCCCCAGGGAGCTCAAGCAAACCTGGGAGCATTGCTGGCTCTGCTGCCGCTCTGCAGGAGGACCAGGCTTGGCCCTTGGCGGCACCACCACGGTGTTTGCAGGTGATCACACAGCTCTTTGACAACCAAAGGACTATAGGCCTGGGATGTGGCTCAGCTGGTAGAGGTTCTGCCTCGCATGCACAGAGCCTTGGGTCCTAGCTCCAGCACCCTATAAACCTGGCATGGTGGTGTATGCCTGTAATCCCAGCATTTTCAAGCGGAAGGCAGGAGGATTAAGAGTTCAAGATCATCCCTGTCCATATAGCGAGTAAGGCCAGCATAAAATACATGAGACACTGTCTCAAACAAACCACAATTGACCATTCTGCATATGTGTATGTAAACAAAAATTTTTAAAAATTATATTATTTATTTACTTACTGGGTACTCTTTGTATATGAGGTGGGTATGCATGCCATGGCACACATGTGGAAATCAAGGACAAGTGGTGAAGGTTGGCTCTCTCTTTCTACCAGGTGGGCCCTAGGGATCGAGCTCAGGTTGGTAGGTTTGGCAGTGGGTGTAACCTGAAGAGCCATCGCTCTGACCCATGAGCCATCTAACCAGCTTCGCCCTATATATTTAGAGGACTCGTAGATTAGAGGAAGAAGAAACAGACCTGTAAGCCTATAACTCCCTAGGCAATATGGAATGGAACCTTCACATTCAGACACACTCAGGGCAGGGAACAGTCATATTTGGTCTATCACCGGGGAATTTCCTCTTGGCCTTGACTCCCCATCTATGGTGGCAGTGCCTCCTTTAGAGAGCTCATTTCAAAGAGGGTACACCACTCCAGCATTTTTAGTGCAGTGGAGCTGGGCACTGGTGGAGAAGAAGTACTTTCCCTGCAACTTAGTTTGCACCCCAGCAGGTTGGCTGTGAGGTAGACCCCCCACCATGACTGTTAAAACTATATCCTGAAGCCTGGGGTGATCCTGATGGCTATCAATTGGCCTCGTCCAGCTCCTGATGCTGTGAGAGAGAGAGAGAGAGAGAGAGAGAGAGAGAGAGAGAGAGTGTGTGTGTGTGTGTGTGTGTGTGTGTGTGTCTACCTGAAAGGGTTCTGGGATAAAAGCTCCTATGTTCCCTGTAGCTCACTGGAGGCCTCTGGATACAGCACTCCTACAGCTCCTGGCACCGGAACCTCCTCCTCCGAGCACCTTCTCCCCATCCTGGATGCTCTTTGAAGAGATTTTGTGAACTGCAAAGATGCAATAAATGCCCCAAGCTTTAAGATCCTGGGGCCTATGGATAATAGAAGACCCAATCCATGATCCAATGGGGTCTTGAATTCCTTCTTGCATGGAGGGAACATTCTGAGTCCATAGAATTCCTGTGATAATTTAAAAATAACCCTTTTTATTGCTCATTTATAGGGAATTCAAAGACTGAACTCTGGGATACATGCCACTTCCGGAGCCCCCAGAGAATGCTGCTGTTGGTACAGATGTGGCTTCATCCCAAACCTGCAACAGATCCCGACTCCACCACTGTGCACCGTGACTGCAGGTCTCAGTTTTCACTAGGCAGAGAACAGAATTACTCCTGCCACATACTAAAGAAAGCTACTGCTCAGATTAAACGAGAATAGAGAATAGAACCCCTCACCCCAGTGAGAGTTAACCTTATCAACTTGACAGGATGGAGAATCACCTAGGAGACTGTGCTGGATAGCTTTAGTGTCAGCTTGACACACCTAGGTTCAGGGGGCCTCAGATGGGGAATTCCCTTTATTGTACTGCCAGTGGGGTATTTTCTTGATTGTTAAGTGCTGTGGGAGGACCCAGCTCACTGTGGGCTGTGCCACCCCTGGGCAGGTTGTTCTGCATTGTATAAAAAAGCAGGCTAAGCATGGGCCTAGGAAGCAAGCCAGTAAGCATCATTCCTCCATGGCCTGAGCTTCAGGTTCGGACTCTAGGTTCCTGCCCTGAGTTCCTACTTTGGCTCCCTAAGTGATAAACTGTGACCCAGGAGTTTTAAGCTAAATAAACCCTTTCCTCCCCAAGTTGGTATTGGTCAGAGTGTTTTGTCGCAGCAATTGAAGACAAACTAGGACAGAAGTTGGTACCAGAATCATGAGCTATTGATTGTTATGACAGACCTGGCCCAGGTATTTTTGGGGAGGACTGTGGAAGTGTTTGGAACTTTGAGCTACTAAAGCTATTGAGTGCTTAGAGTTCATTGCTGTGGAACTTGGAACAGTTATGCTGAAAGAGTTGTAGATGATGGAGGCCTGGCTTGTGAAGCTTCAAAGGAAAGTGCAGACTATGAGGGATGTTTGTACAATATTTTGAATTGAGAATCTGTGGGTTCTGGGTGGCCATGGCTGAAGAAGCAGCTGTGATTAAGGAGAGACCAGAACCTGAAGTGAAAACTTTGTTTTACTGGGACAATTGATGCTGGTTAGCTGAGGCTGAAAAATCAGCTGTGAGTAACAAGAGACCAGCATCACTGTGGTGAAATCTTCTGGGAAGAATTTTCTCAGGGTCAACACACAGAAGGTGTGGTCTTTCTTTGAGATGGACCCTCCATCTCAAGCTGGAAGCAAGAATTGGTAACGTGTAAGAGTCTCCTGGATGGTTTTGGTGTTGAAAGCATGAAGGGGTCACAGAGAGCGGCTGAGGCCGGGCACTGTGAGAAGCCAGGAAAAGCCACTGGGGAAAGTGCAGCCTCGGTTGCAGTGAAGACCCAGGATTGCAGAGGTCATGAAGAGAAGCTGAGGCTTTGTACCAGGAGAGATCAGAAGAGCTGGCTGGTGAAGTCTCTGTTTTAGTGGAAACCTTAGCTTTTCAGAGATGTAAGAACTATGGGATGACCGGCAAGGGCAGCAGCAGCTATGGAATGGAGACAGCCTGGGCCTGCGAGAAGAGCTGTGTGTGCTGCAGATGGCAGAGTCGGAGAAGGGGAGCTGCTGAAAACCCTTGGAGCCTAGAAGACTGTGAGTGAATCTCAGATGCCCAGCCTTGCTGGACACGGGTTTTGCTTAGGTTTGCCCAATTATTCCCTTTGAAATAAGGCAGTGCTTGTTTTTCATTTTGCAGGAGCCCACCAGTTAAGAAATGGTGAACTTTCAAGTATTTGGATTTTTTAAAAGGACTGTGGGGTTTTTACGGTTGTACTTTCTTACAGGGTGGGATATTACTGTTAACATCCTATCTTGGGGACAATAAATGGAAAGGTCGTGATGTGTTTTGTGTGTCAAATTGACAAGGGGTCACTGTGCTGGATAGCTTTAGTGTCAACTTGACACACCTAGGTTGAGGGAGCTTCAGTTGGGGAATCACCTCCATTGGACTGGTCTGTGGGGTATGTTCTTGATTGCTGAATGATGTCAGAGGCAGCCCACTATGGATGGTGCCACTCCTGGGCAGGTTGTTCTGTATTGTATAAGAAAGCAGGCTGAGCATGGGCCTGGAAAGCAAGCCAGGTAAGCAGCGTTCCTCCATGAACGGTGCTTCAGCTCCTTCCTCCAGCTTTGTGCCCTGAGTTCCTACCTTGGGCTCCTTCAGTGAAGGACTGTGATCTGAGAGATGTGAGCTAAATAAACGCTTTCCTCCCCAAGTTGGTATTGGTCAGAGTGTTTTGTCACAGCAATGGAAGGCAAACTAGGATAGCAACAGACCTCTGGGAATGTCTGAGGGAGTTTATAGCTTGGGTTAACTGAGGTAGGGTGGCACCCCTCCACAGGATGGGGTCCTAGACTGAATACAAGAGAGGAGGTCAGCTGAGCACCAACATTCCTCACTCCATGGCCTAACCATGGAAACAATGTGGCAGCTGCCTCAGGGTCCAGCTGCCTGCCTTCCTCATCATGAAGTGTATTAGGAACTCTGAGCTAAAACAAAGCCTGCCTGCCTTCCTTCCTTCCTTCCTTCCTTCCTTCCTTCCTTCCTTCCTTCCTTCCTTCTGATGTTTATCCAGGTATTTAGTCACAGCATGAGGAAAACAACCAATACATCCCCTATCTTATAGGATGCATTTCCAGATACCTAGTGGATGTCTCAAGCTGCGGACAGCACCAAACTCTATACACAGCACGTTGCTTTTTAGCATATACATGCTAAAAAGTTTAAATACACACAGTGGGAAACTAATAATTAAAGATAAAATAGAGCATTAAGAATAGTGTACTGTAATAAAAATGAGAATGTGGTTTCTTTGTCTTGAAAAATATTTTATTGTATTGTACTGATATTTTCCACTTGGTATTTTTGGATGCTATTTAAATGTGGATAACTAAATCCTCAGAAAGCGAAACTGTGAATGAGGGAGGACAGTGTACTATGTATGTCTTAGTACATGTTAGCACAGACTGTGTTCAAGTTAAGACAGTGTTGTCATTTGTGTCTCATATAAAGACCAAGTGAGACAATGACTCAAATGTTAAACTCCTAAGGTAAAGTCTGAAAAGTGACATATATATATATATATATATATATATATATATATATAATGTATAATTAGATTACAGCATACTATAATACAGCATGGTGTGTTAAGCCATACTCAGGAAAAGCACTATCCTGAACTTCCTAAGCTCTGTGTCAGGCTCTTTTCTTAGCATTGCTGTGAACTGGCTCATGCAATCCTCACATGAGTCCTGTGAAGAAGATCCTATTATTATTACTTTCCTGAGGGGAAACAAAAACACAGAGCCTGAGTAAAAAATGCTTAACTCCTAGAATCAGAAACTCATGGTGCTAGGAGTTCACTGCAGATGGCTGGGCTGGGGAGATGGCTCAGTCGGTAAGTGCTTCCTTAATTAGCATGAGAACCTGAGTTCCATCCCCAGAATCTATGTAAAAAAGCTGGGCATGGTGGTCAGTACTTGTAATCCCAGCACTGGGAAGACAGGTAGATCCCTGCAGCTCAGTGGATAGCAGCCAGGCCAGGTCAGTGAGAGACCCGGTTTCAAAAAGAGTGGACAGCACCTGTGAAATGGGATCTGAGGTGTCCTCTGGCTTGTCCACACAAGTGGACATGTACCTGCATATGCATGCATGCATACTACCATACACATGTACATGCATGCTCATAAATGTGCATATACAACGTGTGCCTGCACATGCATATGTATTCACCCCTTTCCTCTTAACCCTGCTGAGCGCCCAGCTCAGCTGATCAGATGCTCTGCCCCAAAGCCCAGGTTCCAGGGCTCCAGTCTCCTTGAACCACCAACTTCCTCTGAAACCCCACTGGGCTGCCAATCTATATTTACATTTTTGCTGTTTCTATTTTCAGCTGCTACAGTTCTTACTCCCATTGTGGGAAGATCCCTTGATCAACCTGAAACACCCTGCTTTGCCCTATAAAAGGAACCCCTATTTCTGGAATCTGGGCAAGAAGTTCAGATTCCCCAACTATGGGAGGTCTGGCTTTGCCTATTTCTGGATCTGTGTTGCTTTTGAAGCCCAAGGAATTCAAACATCATAAAAGACAGAAGTAAGCCGGGCGTGGTGGCGCACGCCTTTAATCCTAGCACTTGGGAGGCAGAGGCAGGCGGATCTTTGTGAGTTCAAGGCCAGCCTGGTCGACAGAGTAAGTTCCAGGACAGCTGGGACTACAGGGAGACCCTGTCTCGAAAAGATCAAAAAAAAAAAAAAAAAAAAAAAAAAAAAAAAAAAAAAAAGACAGAAGTAAAGCTTGTGCCCTTCACCTCTAGTCGCACACACCTGGGTTTCACATAAGGTTTCACTTGAAAAAGGGCCTGTTTGAAAACCACTAAAGACTCCTAACACGGTCAGAGTTGCTGTGTGTGCATCATGAAAGGAATGCTTAGAAAATATAGTTCTGATCCTTGCATTTTGTATGTGTGTTCGTGTGTTGGGGTGGATGTATGTGTATGCATGTGGAAGCCAGAGGACAATTTCAGATGTCATTCTTCAGGCTCTACTCACCTGTTTTTTTTTGACACAGTCTCACCAGCCTGGGGCTCTCCAAGTAGGCTCGGCTGGCTGTCCATGAGCGCCAGTGATCTGCCTTCCCCATCTCCCCAGCACTGGGATTCCAGGTGTGTGTCCCAATGCTTGGCTTTTCTATGTGGGTCTTGAGGATCAAACTCAGGTCCTTACTCTTGTAAGGCATGTACTTCACTGAGGGAGCAATGTTTCCAGCACGTTTTTTTTACGGTGAGCAGTAAAGGCAGGACAGAGAGCCATTGTCTGTCCTTTACCTTTCCCAAGTCCACCTGTGTTTAGAAGCTGCTCAGCATATAGGCTAGTGGTCAGGGAGGACTCCATCTTGATTACTCAGTCTCTTATTCTAAAAGTCCATATGACTTTTCAATGTCACAGTGAGTATACCCTGAATGAAGACTTCCATGGGTGACCATGATAATGCTACATTTAGACCTACAGAAAACTGTCATGGAGCCCTATAGAGCCTTCCAAAGTAGGCAAATAACTAAAGAAACACAGTGAGAGCCCTCTGGGAAGCAGGAAGCAGGACACATCAAAGACAGGTGGACTTCTGTGAGGTCTTACCTGCTTTTCAATGAAAGCATTGATTCTCTGCAGCATCCCCTCACATGTGAACTCATAGGGCATGTACGGCTCAATCTGCAGAAATAACATGGCACCATGAGAGGGGACACGAGACATGTGGCACTTACCAGTTTTCCAATGACTTGCTCACACAGGTACCCATACCTAAGGGAGCCTTGGCAGGGGTTAAAACTATATAGACCTAGAACTGGAAAGTCAGGGTTCAACGCTTACTATGTTCTTCCCTATACCCCAAACAGACAATTTACTTTCCCTAAGTCTTGGATAATTGATGCATAAAAGAGCAGTAAGAAAAGTCTACTTCTGTTAAGTTGTAGTAAAGACTCTCTGGGGAAGAGTACTTAGTGTCAAGTTAATAGTAGGCTTTCAAGAAATGGTGGAGATTATCACTTGTTACCGGGTAAGCTACATGGGGTAAATATATTACGGCAATGGATCACCTGTATCCCATGGCCAGGCATAGTATGTAATGTGCAGAGCTTTAGTGAATATCTGTTGAATGAACACATGGTCACTGCTCTGAGAAAGGCATGTGAGAAGTAGCTTAGGTGCTAGTCTGAAGTAGTAGGTGAGGTGAGCACACAACCAAAGAGCTCATGCTACAAAAGAAAAAGGGATAAGCTGATACAAGGAGTTCAGCTAGAGGCCCTAGGAGGGCAAAACATCAAAGCAGACTTTAGTTCATGCTGGG
Source organism: Rhizomys pruinosus (assembly GCA_009823505.1). Lineage (NCBI taxonomy): Eukaryota > Metazoa > Chordata > Mammalia > Rodentia > Spalacidae > Rhizomys > Rhizomys pruinosus. The sequence goes on from VZQC01015082.1 coordinate 1,281,693, forward strand.
CTTTTAAGGCCACAACTTGGGAGGGCCAAGAGTTTTGAGACAGGTACTCATGTAGCCTAGGCTGGTGACCTTTCTATGTAGCAATGCTGGTTACTTTTAACTTTCAATTCACCCTACCCTAGAATCACCTAAGATCCTAAGACCCTGAAACAGAGGAATCATCTAGATCAGGTTGGCCTGTGGGCCATGTCTGTAGGGGAATTGGCTTGGTTGTTAACTGAGGTAAAAAAGATCCATCTTGAATGTGCGCAGCACCATTTCATGGACCAGGCCCTAAACTATATATGAGTAAAGAACAGTAGCTGAGCATAAGGAAAGAGGCAAGCAGGCACACTGTGTACAATTTCTCTCTGTTCTCTACTGTAGGGGTGATGTGTTAGCCATTGCAAATTCTGGCAAGCTTGACTTCCTCTAATGATGACTATTACCTGGAATTGTAAGCCAAAGAAATCCTTTACACCCCTAAGTTGCTTCTGATTAGGGTATTTTATCACAGCAAGAGCAATAAAATTAGAACTATAACTGAGGGTGACCTTGAACCTCTGATCCTTCTTCTATCCCAAGAGTGTTGGAATTATGTACCCGTACATATGGTTTATACAGCCCTGCAGATAGAATCCAGGGCTTTGGGCATGCTAGGCAAGTGTTCTACCAACTCGGATATATTCCTGGCCTGGAATGTGAGATTTGACATGAGAAACAGAGGAAGCTGGAGCTTGAGACTGTGGGTACTGGTGAGATAAGATATAGGAAAGAGACTCATGGTGCCACAAAAGCCTTTCGATTTCTAGACTTAGACTAGAGGGGTGCCAGGAAACCCTAGCAGGTGCTCCACTGGGTCAAGGAGGAATTCTGGCAGCTACTGAGACACCTGAAGGAAGGGGAGGAAAGGTGGAAATGAATTGAGCTAATACTCTGATGCCAGTATCATGGGTGTACCAACGGGAAATGGAAGTTGTATCTGAGAATAAGTCACCAGCAGCTCACTGGTTGCAGCTTCATGGAACCTAACAGCACTGTTGGGGACAGGAGAGAGGGCCTTCACCGGTTCTCTCCCGAGCCTGCATTTACCTATCATCTCATAGCACATTTATACCAACAGCTTTTAACCAAGTGGGAAAAGTGCTCTGAGAGGAGAAATACAGGGCAGGGTGTGCCTCAGAGCTTCTATAGCAGTCCTGGAATAACTGAACTCCCATGGACAGTAGAACTTCCCATGAGGTTCCTAGTCTCCTCTATGTTTATGGATAGACACCCTGATAACTGAACTCATATGGATGAGAAACTTTTCTAGGGGGTGGTTGCCTCATCTGTGTTTATGGAGGTTGACACCCCTCATCCTCCTAACGTGGCACAGAGGATGCTCTGTGCACAAAAGGTACTTAATAAATGCTTACTGAATTGATTAGAAGAATCCAGAATGGTCACTTTAACAAGATTCTACCCAATGTTTAGGTAGGAAAAAACAAGCAGATACTACAAAATACCCAACAAAACAAACAAACAACACTTTACAGGGCTAGGGAGATGATCCTGTTGATAAAGTGCTTGCATGAGGACCAGAGTCCAGATCCACAGCACCCATGCTAAAGCCAGGCAGGGCACGGCACATCTGTAACCCCAGTGCTAGGGACCTAGAGACAGGAAGATCTCTGGACCTTACTATCTAGCTAAGCTAGTGTGCTGGGGAGCTTCAGTTGTCAGCTTGATGCACCTAGGTAGAGGGAGCCTCAACTGAAGAATGGCTACCATTGGATTGGCTTATGGCCATATCTGCAAGGCAAGTTTTTGGATGTTGAATGATGTGGGAGGGCCCAGCCCACTGTAGGCAGTGCCACCCCTTGGCAGGTGGTCCTGTATTATATAAGAAAGCCAGCTGAGTACGGGACAGGGGAGCGAGCCAGTAAGCAGTGTTCCTTCATGGTCTGTGCTTTAGCTCCTGCCTCCAGGTTCCAGCCCTGACTTCCCTCAATGATGAACTGTGACCTGGGAGATGTAAGAGAAAATAAACCCTTTCATCCCCAAGTTGGTTTGGTCAGAGTTTTTATCATAGCAGCAGAAAGTAGCTAAGATGCCTAGTAATATCAATGAGCTCTAGCTCAGTGAGAGATCTTGGCTCAAGGGAAATAGTAAGGTGGAAACCTATAAAGACTCCTGACATCAACTGCTAGCCTCCACACACATGTGCATATAGGTGCACTCCCACAGACGTGTACATACCACATACACACAAAGAAAGAAAATACAGCATTTATCCCAGGGGTAAGGTAAAATAAGCAGCCCATTTTTACAGAGCTCTACAAATGACATAATTAGATCATGTGAGCAAGTATGATTTAATTCCTCCGCCCACGCCTGGGACCCAGGAGGCCTCTGAGCAGGGTCTATAAAAAACCCCAACCCGCATCTGGCTGCCAGCTCTGTTTTGTATTTCACAGAGCCTTCCTGAAGACCTCAGGCCAGACCCCACAGCCTGGCTGTGTTCTGAGTCCAGCTAGTGTGGGCAAGCTCCATGCATCAGAGGCAAGGACCAAGGACCTGCAGTGCTGCGCACACACTTCATGTCCCAGTGAGAGTGCGGAGGGGAAGAAGAAAAGTGCAATGCTCACACACTCAGTGTCACAGTGAGAATGAGGACAGGAAGAAGAAAAGATGCAATGCTCACACACTCCGTGTCACAGTGAGAGTGCGGAGAGGAAGAAGAAAAGATGCAATGCTCACACACTCCGTGTCACAGTGAGAGTGCGGACAGGAAGAAGAAGCAATGCTCACACACTCCGTGTCACAGTGAGAGTGCAGAGGTGAAGAAGAAAAGATGCAATGCTCACACACTCCATGTCGCAGTGAGAGTGCGGACGGGAAGAAGAAAAGATGCAATGCTCACACACTCTGTGTCACAGTGAGAGTGTGGAGAGGAAGAAGAAGCAATGCTCACACACTCCATGTCACAGTGAGAGTGCAGAGGGGAAGAAGAAAAGACGCAATGCTCACACACTCCGTGTCACAGTGAGAGTGCGGAGGGGAAGAAGAAAAGTGCAATGCTCACACACTCTGTGTCTCGGTGAGAGTGCAGAGAGGAAGAAGAAAAGATGCAATGCTCACACACTCTGTGTCACAGTGAGAGTGCAGAGGTGAAGAAGAAAAGATGCAATGCTCACACACTCCGTGTCACAGTGAGAGTGTGGAGAGGAAGAAGAAGCAATGCTCACACACTCCGTGTCACAGTGAGAGTGCGGACAGGAAGAAGAAAAGATGCAATACTCACACACTCCGTGTCACAGTGAGAGTGCAGAGAGGAAGAAGAAAAGATGCAATACTCACACACTCCGTGTCACAGTGAGAGTGCAGAGAGGAAGAAGAAAAGATGCAATGCTCACACACTCCGTGTCACAGTGAGAGTGCGGACAGGAAGAAGAAGCAATGCTCACACACTCTATGTCACAGTGAGAGTGCAGAGGTGAAGAAGAAAAGATGCAATGCTCACACACTCCATGTCGCAGTGAGAGTGCAGACGGGAAGAAGAAAAGATGCAATGCTCCGTGTCACAGTGAGAGTGCGGAGAGGAAGAGAAAAGAAGCAACCTTCTGGTTCACGATGGCTTTCACTGCATCCTCTACTTCTTCATGATTGCTGAGATCCACAGTCCAGACGTGCGGCCGGCCAATGAACACTTCGGCATAAGGGTGCTGGGATGTCAGCTGGAAGACAAAAGAGAATCCCACCTCACTCAGTTTCACATATTTGGGAACTGTTCTGATAAAAGTTCTGTGCTAGACAGGGTTATGGTTTTTATGGTACACAGTTGAACTCAAACAGGAAATGAGATATTCTTGTCCTTCTTAGTAATCAAAACCTCCTAAGGATACACAGAGGGATAAGAATGATAAAATGTAGAGCTGGCTCCAAATCTGAATCTCACTTGGAAATAAAAGAATGTCACAACAAGGAGACAAGGAGCCTATGACAGGTGTTCTTTACATTTGTTTGTTTGGGTTGTGCTGGGGATTGAATTTAGGGCCTCTTGTGCACAAAAAACAGGTACTATATCATTGAGGTGTACCCCAGTCCTTTGTGGCTTGAATTGGTTGTTGAATTTACAGGGTCTAGAATCACTTAGAAGACAAACCTGTAAGTATATCTGTAAGGGAGTTTCTAGATTTTGTTAATTAAGGTAAGAAGACCTACCTAAATGTTGGTGGCACTATCCCCTGGGCTGGGGTCCTGGTCTGAGTAAAAGAGAAAGCAAGCTGAGTACCAGCATTCCTCACTCTGCTTTAAAAATATCTTATTTAGCTGGGTGTGGTGGCATATGCCTTTAATCCCAGCACCGGGGAGGCAGAGGCAGAGGGATCTCTGTGAGTTCAAGGCCAGCCTGGTCTACATAGAGTGTTACAGGACAACTGGGGCTGCAGGGAGACCCTGTCTTGAAAAGACAAAAAATATTATTTATTATTTGTAGTTTACATATATGAATGTATTGCCTGTATGTATGCAGTGTGTTGTGCAATGTTTGTGGAGGTCAGAGGAGGGGATAAGATTCCCCTGAACTAGAGTTACTGATGGTTGTTAGCCATCATGTGGGTACTAGGAATTGAACCTGGGGCCTCTGTAAGAATATCCAGTGGCCGGGCATGGTGGCGTATGCCTTTAATCCCAGCACTCCAGAGGCAGAGGCAGGCAGATCTGTGAGTTCAAGGCCAGCCTGGTCTACAGAGTGAGCTCCAGGCCAGCTGGGACTAAAGGAAGACCCTGTCTCTCACACACACACACACACACACACACACACACACACACACACACACACACAAGAATATCCAGTGCTCTTAACCACTGAGCCATCTCTCCAGCTCCTTATCACTCTACTTTCTGGCTGTGGATGCAACATGACCAACTGCCTCACTCTCCAGCCACTATGGCTTCCCTGCATGATGGACTGTATCCTTGAACTATAAGCAAAAGAACTCGTCCCAGTTGCTTTTGTTATGTGTTTTATCACAGCAACAAGAAAAGTAGCTAATAGACTCTTATAGACTCTTTATCTTGAACTCCTAAGGATTACTTATTGTCAGTCATAATCACTGTCATAAATCCAGTATCTATTTTTCCTGGCTACGATAGACATGTAAGCACAGAAAATCACAATACTGATCAAGGCCGTAAGCTAGGTATGCTGGTATATGCCTACGATTTCTGTACATGGCATTCAGAGACAGGAATATCACGAATTTGATGCCATGTTGGGACTATAGTGAAACTTATCTCAAAAAAAAGAAGAGTAATAGTGCACACTAAAGTGACAGGAGGGACACAATGCCCATGGGGAGAACTCAGAATTTTCCAGATGGATTCAGGAATAACCATAGCAATAAGAACATAACATTTATTTAATTTCCTTATTTATGTGTTTGTATATGCACACATGTGTATGCGTACCCACCAAGGCCAGAAGAGGGTGTTGAAACCTCTGGAGCTGGAGTTACAGGTGGTTATGAGCCACCTGATATGTGTGCTGGGAACCAAAACTGTGTCCTCTGCAAGAGCGGCAAGTGCTCTTAGCTGCTGAGCCATCTCTCCAGCCCCCAAACGTGAAATTTATAAAGACCATTTGGAATCAGAAAAGTAAGGAGTGAGCTTCCCTCCTAAAGGAGATTTTGTTTTAAGATTAAATATGTGCCCATGGCAGGTGGGATTGCTCAGTGGGTTAAGGGAGCTTTCAGCAAGCCTGATGACCTGAGCTTCATCCCCAGGACCTACATGGTAGAAATAGAGAACTGATGCCTAGAAGCTGTCCTCTGCTCTCCACATGAATCCCATGACACAGGCACACCCTCCCACAAGATAAAATGGATAAATATGATAAAATAAAATAAAAGTGAGGCTAAAGGTTGTTGACTGAGTACCTGTCTAGCATGCACAGAGCCCTAGGTTCCACCCCAGAACTGCATAAAACCAGGCGTGTTGGTGCATGCCTAAATCCCAGCCCTAATGGTAGCAGGAGGATCTGGAATTTAAGGTTATCCTCATCTACTAATAAGTTTGATGTTAGCCTGGGCTTCATGAGACCCTATCTCGAAAAAAAAAAAAAAAAAAAAAAAAGAAACTAGTTATGCCTCTTGATGATTCTGAGTTCTTCAAAAATGCATTCCTCAAGTCAGCTGAACTTCTTAATCACGTCCTCGCCTCTCTTCTTGTTTCCCTTTAAGAAGTTATAAAGGAAACTTCCACACATTTGTGGAGACATTTCAGGTGGGACCAGGGATGCACGGTAAGGACCTCAAGACAGTCGTGCACTGAAGACTTGTCTGTTTCCCAAGAAACTTTTATTCCTTTGGTGTTGGGGATTGAACATAGGGCCCTGTGTGGATTAAGCATGTTCTTTACTACTAAGCCCAAATAGCTTTCAAATGCTTTATTGGACTTTCATGTGGATTTATCAAATAGGATTCCTTGATATAGTTTGAATATTCATTGGATTTTCCAGGAGCGTAATTATATGTACAGCATATACACTGAGAGGGTTTGTACTCTTTTTTTTTTTTTCTTTTCCTTTTTCGAGATAGTATTTCATGGGAGCCAGGCTGGCCTGGAACTCATTATGTGTATGAGGATAACCACGAATTTATGTCCTCCTACCTCTACCTCCTGAGTGCTTGGCAAGAGGTATGCAGTACCATGCTTAGTCTATACAGTGCTAGAAATAGAAGCCAGGGCTTGGGCCTTGTCTTCTGTTTTATTTGGAACTTCATCCACGAGCAGTTACCATTACAGATATATATCACAGCAAAATCAATGTCACTCTGGTTATTATCCTACAGTAAAATCTGTCCATGTGGGTGGATATCACATTAGTAACAACAGTATGTACATGTGTGTGATACATAAACATGCTGTTATTCAGCTCCCTTTTCATAATGTCAACTCTAAGCAAACAGGTGAAACATTTTATTTAAATATGAGCATTCACTGGAAGGAGGAATGAGACACCCCAACTTCCACTGTGTTCCTGACATGTAATATAGAATCAAATATGTATTACTTTGTTAGAAATTATTTTCCATTTACTTATTTCTCTTCTTTTCTAATTGTTATACATTTTTAGAGATTTTTAAAAGTGATCTACATAGGCAGTGTTCATTAAAAATAGTTTTCTCTGAACTCACTGATCAGCCTAGATTAGCTGGCCCAAGAGCCCCAGGACTCTCTCTGCCCACCCGACCCCGCCAGTGCTAGGACTTCAGGTGCTTTTTATCTGGGCTCTGAGAACTAAACTCAAGTCCTCCAAGCACCTGGAACCCAGGGCCTCTGGGCAGGCCACATCCCCAGCCCCACTTAGCTGTTTTCTCAGTCCCGACTCAATAGCTTTGAGTGGGAAAGAAGTGGATGCCTTAGAGAATGTCACTGAATTCTTAAGACGGAGATGAACAGAGCCTTTAAATCACTCTTAAAATTTCACACATAAAAAAAAATACATCACAAGACTGAATTTATGCCTGTATTAGCCCCTTGTGAAGATGAACAGAGTGTCACATCATTTCCATTTTGTGGCCTCAAGAAAAAAAAAACTAATTATCCTTCCATGGTGAATTAAAGGTGCCATCAGTATACCATCCAGTAATTTCCATATTAGCCAGGCTCTCCCTCCCCTTTTAAGGCCTCTGCTTATTTACAAGGCTGCTTTAAGCACCTGTGAAACATACAACACGGAGCTGTCATTTGCATTTATTAGGGCTACTTAATTCTCTCCCGCGCCCCCCCTCCGCCCCCCCCCCCCCACCCCCCCCCCGCCCGGCTCCCGGCCGCACATGCTGACCTCCATTAACCCCTCTCCCCCTTCTCGCAATGCTGCTGCTCCTCCCTCCCTCCCGCTCTCCCCCTCTACTTTTTTCGTCGCCGCACCCCCCAGCCGCGCCTGCCTCGGCACAATTCTTGACTCTCCTAGCACAGAATTCTACTGCCAACAGTGGGTCATCCTTTTGGTAGAACCTCAGTGAACAGGATAAAAATTAAGCGGAATCCAGTACTGTCAGGCTGTCGCAACAGTCCAATATATTCATCAAAACTTAGAAATAAGGCCTGAGAAACCTAGCCTAAAGTCTATTACACTATAAAAAAATTAGAAAATAAAAAGGTAAAAAATAACATTTGACCGGAGATGGAAGGCAAAGTCAAATAACCAGTCCGATACTAAGGTAACTCTAAGTGAAAAGTCAGTTTTGTGAGCGTCTGGAACCCCAATAGGTGGAAAATCCATATAGCAACGCGCATACAAGACCGAACAACAGGCGGGGACCATACATGGAAAAGCACAGGATATCTCCCACACTTGGCTCCTTACCAAGGCCTGAGGATGTCTTCACTATGCGCCACAAATGGGAAATCCCACTTAGAGAGCCAGACTGCCCAAGAGGTAGAACAAGCTAGTAGATCTGTATATAATTACCGACAGTACTGACAGCCATTATGAGAGAGAAAATAAAGGACGAAGTCATGAACGTTGAATAAAGTGAATCTAGAGAGATATGATAAAACTCTGCTAAAATCCCGCAACACTAGGTAGGAATAAAGATAAATAAACAAAATACATAGATAATATCTTTCGAAAGATCTTAATTAAGGAATCAGAAAAATTAGAACAGAGAGCACTCCAGAAAGATGAACTAGAGGGACCAAAAACAACAAACGTGTCCACGAAGTAGGAACTAAAGTAGAAACACGGAAAAAAGGAAGCCAACCTAAAGAAGAAAGGAGCGTCCACCCCAAGATTAGAGATTGAGACAGCACTTGAGAGAAAAGAGATTGAGTTAAGACGTCAAAAAACCTGAAATGGAGTCCATGGTAATAATAGGGAAATAAATAACACAAAGAAGAGAACAAAAAGCATATAAGAACCACTTCTCAATGGATCCTTAGAGTCAAGAAGTAATATAGAGAGAAGAGAAAAAATGCTCAGATAGTAGAAATGTGTGAGGATTTAGGTTCATCATATCACAAGAATTTCAGACTTGCGGTTAAAAGGATAACAAAGAGACCACCAATTAAAGAAAGCTCCAACAACTAAAAGTTTCATTGTGAAATAATATGTTAAATTAAAATACCACAATAAGCCTGAACAACCAGGAAAAGTATGAGGATTCACTATATAATAAACGACCGGATAACCTTGCCCGCATCATAGGGATAGAGGAAGTTGAAGAATCTCAAGAGAATATATTGATTCAGATCTTCAACAGAATAATAGATGAAAATTTTCCCCAAGTAAAAATAGACAAACCCATTACAACTTAGATTACTAAGGAAGCACATAAAGACCCCATACATAGAGATCAACAAGATCATATTGAATAGAGAAACACTACTGCTGCATCTTCTTTTTATTATAGATATAATAATGCTAAGAAAAAATTTATGCCTTCAAAAGACAAAACAGAAGGAACTCATACTGAGGGCCACAAAAGAAAAAAACAGAAGTTACAACATATCTAATGGTGGCTAAATACCCAAGATCAGTAATTCACATAGAAACTGACTTTCGCCTCAAAACCATGGGAAAGCAAGAAGAAACATGGTGTCAGAAGGCAAATGTTCTCGCGTGTGTGTGTAAGGGACTATGGCCTGCCAACCAGAGATACTGTACCCAGCAAAAACAATTCGTGCTCGACCTATTACTCTGTGAAGGAGGCTGATGAGAAAATATCTCATCCCATAGACATAAACAACGATGAGCGAATAACATGTCTGGAAATATACCAATTCTTCTTCGTAAACTACTTGAAGCAATTCCCAAGGGGCGAAGAGAGGAGCAAACAATCCGTCAGAACTACCTAGGATAAAGACAAACTACAACCAAAACCATAAATCAGTTAGAGCCAATGCACTCAGAAGGCTACGAAGGTCAGAACATGGATAATAAACGTTGATTAGGCATTCAACCATCTTTTCAATCTGTGTCACATCCCATGATAACAATAATGTTTGCAGATCAGACTAATGAACTCACCAATCAAAAGGATACGGACGTACCACGCGAAATGGATCTAGAGAGGAGGCCATACATGAACCCATCTACTCTGTGTCCTACCCTAGAAAGCCCCCACGGTCCCATTTCAAGGATATATGTCAACCCAAACTTGAACAGGTTATTGTTGATACACCAGAGCAGCTGGAATAAGAAAATAGAAATATTCCAACAAAAAAATGGTACCAAAAAGGAGAGCGGGAGTTCTAGGCTATGGGGAACTCGTGCTATTCTAATTATCAGACAAAAATGAGACTTCATAAGAGCAATAGAGATATATTGCCAACAAAGCGAGAAACGAGAACGCACGTCAGGCCATTACATCCCTTATATTTAATAGGGAAAGCACTGGCTGCAGGGTAGTAAGACCTTTCCAACATCACATATAGGTTTATATGCACCCAAAGACTAATCACAGGTGCCAACCAATCACATTTTATGAACAAGACTTCGAATTCTTATCAGGACGATTTCGCTTCAAGGACAGATGACCCTCAGTTCCATCCCACTAATACTAGGGGACTTTCAATACCCCACTAAGTCTCTAGACAGATCAACAGGAAAAAAAATAAACAATGATGAGAACTATAGCTAGAACTCAATTTGTGACACAATTACACCAAGGAGCATGTGAATTCGGCTCACAGACATGTCTAGCTCGATAGTGATTTGCGACCCCAAACACCAGAAGAACTCAGCCACTTATACCAGACGCCGTATAATTCCAAAATAGACCATTATACTGGGCTACGACCAGTAGATTAGAAAGCTCAAAACAAATATAAAATAGGTTGAATAATCACTAACATGACATCTCATATCAGTAACACACAGGTGCACAATAAAATACTCCCCTTTTTCGAATAAGTCAAACAGCCACAAGACCTGATAAAACCCTACGAGGATTCCTACAGTACCACATGGACTGAGTCCATAAAACCAAACACCTTCACTGCCTGCAAAAAATGGACTAGACTCGGCCCTGTCACGCATATAGACAAATATTTACACGACAAAGGATTAGTCAAATAATACCTTTCTCTGGACTATGATATGATTCAATGATTAATATAACATGAAGCGACAGCAAAAATCTATGGGACACTCTGGTAAAGCTCTCAAACCCTTAAGGAGAGGGATCCAGAGTGTGTATAGCCCTAAGGCTCCCACAATATAAAAAAACAGAAAAGACCACTAGAAAGTTGGAATTGGACTTTTACGGAAACTTCTTAACCAGCTGCAAGTGCTAACAACTCTAATTAACTTTGAGCAGACAACATACTAAATCGAACCCTAACCGGAGCAGACAAGAAGAAATAACAAATCAGAGCAAGTTTATCTATATGATAAATACAACACATAAGGAAGAACCCATAGCATAAGAGAAACTCAATGAGATCGCAAAAGTTTGGTGTACTTTCACGAAAGGGAGTAAAACAAGCTCTAGGGACCAGCACCTCTAGTCACCCAGTGTAAGCCCAGAAGAGGCAAGCACTGGCGGAACATCAACTACCAAATCAATAGAATCTGCTGATGCAAAGGGGAAATATCCAACTCAGACGAAGTGAAAACATCTCCCAGCGCCCCACAACTTCCATAGGCCACCTACTTTACCAAAATACTCTCATATTCTTACTAACGTCTTTGAAAGACCTAGAAGAACAATTGGATACTGATGAGGTAGGAAATCTTAAATATTCTGAAATCCTGGGAATCACCAAAGGCCAACCAAGAAGCATGATCGACATGCCCTTAATGAATCAATAGTTTCAGGGACAAGAAATCGGGAAGGATTCGCTCAATAAGTATGAGGAAGCCCATGCCCAGAACCAAATAGAATCCCCAGGACCCTCGGGATGGATCTCACGCTTGATACTAAAAAATAAACCTATTTCGTAAAGACTTACAACCTGTACTACTAGAGTATTTAAATTGTTTAGAAGGATACAAATGGAGGACTTCTCCCAAATTCCTTCTATGAAGCCAGCATTACGGTCTTACACAAAACCAGAAAGATACAACTAAAATAGGAAACTATAGGACCCATACTCCCTAATGAACAACAATATGCCAAAATTCTAAACAGGATTCTTCTATGGCAAATCTCGGTCCATACAGGAACTCACATCAAGAAAATTCATCCACTCGAATGACCAAGTTGGATTCCTTACCAGAGATGCACGGATGTTTCAACATACGAAAACCAAAAATATCATCAAACATACTCTACGGACTCTGAGGAAGGACATACATAGTGAGGAGAACCGACGCCAAGGTCATCTCAATAGACCCTTCTGCTGGACAGGCCATACGCCCTATTGGACTCTGTCCAGTTCACCCTTACTCATGCTCTTTTACGATGCCTGGAGAGGGATTTGGTCCTGCTGGTAGGGGAAATCCTCTTTGCGGCTCAGATGGTATATCATAAGCCATACTATAGGCCACAGCCGTAAGTATCATCCTAAATGAGGGAAATGAGCAAAGCTTCCCCTTAAAGGTTATGGAGACTCGCTTGACCGAGCACAACGGCTTGTCCTTCATACCACTATACCTCTTCTAATATCTTCTGCAGTTTATCTGTCGTCCGTAAGAAGACGGCGTTAGCATAAGCTAGCCGGTCACTTAATAGTGGCAAGCAGTGGATAAGGCAAATCTAAAGGAATGTCTCTTATACTCGTCATACAGAGTGGAAAGTCAACTATGGGGCTATACCTCTCTCTTGAGACTAGAAATGATATTGATATGTGATTCTCCCTGACCTCTCTCAAGCCTAAACGGATAATGCTGATAAGAACTTCTTCACTAACAGAACAAACTTACCCAGGATGAAATGTTGGATTAAACTTTTTGAGTAAAATGGACACAGGTGATACCAATTAAGACCCAAGAATAACAAATACACGTGTAGGATCCTTTCTTGCCTAACACTCTAACAGAGCAAGCACATTGTGGAAGAAAGGATACCGATAGCCACATGAGTGAGAGACCAACATTCATCCCTCTACGCCACTCACGAAGTAGCCTCAAAAACAATAAAATACCTAGGAACAAACCTACATAAGGACACCAAGGGATCTCTACAACAAAAATTGTAGTGAGACCCACTGGAAAAAAATAGGTATATTCTTGAGGATAGACATGCTTCAGAAGATGGATACATATAGTCCCTGGTGTGATTGGCTCTCTAGTGTGGTAGTTTGGTGTAACAATAATAAACTATAGTAAAAAGTGCCATTCCTACCCAAACTAGCTGTACAGAATTTTACATGAGATCCCCATCAAAATCCCCAAAGTTCTTCACAGCTCCTTGGAAAAAAAGTCCTCAATTCATTTGGAAAAACAAAAAGACCCCGATAGCCAAAGCAACCCTGACGTACAGTGAAATGAGCAATACAGGGGGATCGATATATACAGACATTCAAACATTATCATATAGGGCTTATAGTTCATAAAATGACAGCTGGGTAACGGCACTCCAGAAAAACCGAGACCAGTGTGGTGACTCTCTCCAATGGAATTAATACCTTGAAGATCAACTGCTTAGAGCCTTACATTTATATGCACAATTGTCAGTCCATGTACTCATTGATTGTGCCAAGGGGGCCAAGAAGGAACTACAATGGAAGAGAAAGGAGACGGAAGGCCATCTGCAGCAAGGTGGGTAGAGCTGGCCAAAATCCTGAGATCACCACCTGTTAGCGGATAGAATATAGAATTGAAATTTCTAAACCCCTCAGGTCGCTACTCGCTCACCTTTACAAAGGTCCTCAACTCCACACTGTGATGGATTCTCATAGTTACCTCAGACACAGACGTGAACCCGTCAACTTCCTCGGAAGGTGGAGCCTAGAGAGTAGAGCTTGGGAGCCACCAGACTTACAAGACCATAGGTGTAGGAAAAGACTTCCTAAAAACCAGACCAGACAGGAACTGCACAAGAAATAAGATCGACAATTGAACAATGGACCTCATTAAAACTCAAAGCTTCTGTACAAATCAAAAGGAAAAACAGCCAATAAAGGAGTGAGGAGAAGGACCCATCAGTTATTTGGGTAGGAGATAAGCTACTACGTGGTACAGCCTAGATGACCATAGCTGAGCGAAAGCATTAATTTCCAGAGCTTACAAGCTACTCAAAAAGAAGAAAGAGAGAAGCCAATACATGACATATGACTTCCCGATCATCCAAAAACACGCATCGATGACGCAACACGAACTTCCTGGAGGTTAGAGACTTCAACATATAGCGAAGTGAAGTTTAGAGTTAGATGGCCGAGAAGCATACTACCAGAAGTGTTCAACATCTATGATAATTAAGGAATGGCAAATTAAAACCACTCTGACGCTACTCCACACTCTTTACTTCAATAAGACTCGCTAGGATCAGGAACATGAATGACCCCAAGGTATGGCGTGGAGAGGTTGTGGGGAAAGATGGGAAACTCGCACTCATCCTTTTGCTGGTGGATGTAAACTTGTACAGCCACTTATGGAAAGCAGTGTGGAGACCCTTAGAAGGACTCAAAATGAACCTTCCATTGACCCAGTCATACCACTCCTGGGTATATACCCACAACACAAGCTTACTGCAAAGATACATGCACGATTTATGTATGGTTATATTGCAGCTCTACGTTCAAATAGGCAAAACAGCTGGAACCAGCGCCCTCAGGTGCCCTTCAATGACGGGATTTGGGATATGTACGGAAAAATGATGTGTTGTCAGGGTACTTGCCTATTAAGCCATAAGTTGAATAATATTTTCCCAAATGTTATGGATTTAGACATGTAATAAACCAGGAGTGGTAATATTTCACCTCTTAATAATTGCAGCAGTTAAAGAGGGACAACATCATGAAATTTGCAGGTAAATGGGATGGAACTAGAAGATATCAAACTAAGTGAAGTAACACAAAAAAAAAAAAAAAAAAAAAAAAAAAAAAAAAACCTATTATGTGGATGCTATGTACCAACAATCCAGTATATCATTTCTCTATGGGAGGGAGGCATAAGTAAAATGAACAGAAGATGGCATATCCAGAAATGGACTGAAAAATGGTGTGGAATTGGAATTGAAAGGAGAACCGGGAATGGGTGGGCGAGATGGACCTTCACACCGATTGTGTTATCATTCTCGAAATATTATATAGAACAAATATCTCTAAATTTCTCCACAGTTAAGCATACAAGCAAAAGGCGAGGCTGGAGAGATGGTACATGTGTTTCACCATTTTTTCGACTTGGCTCGTTTTCGTGACCAACTGGTATACCAGGACATATGGTTCGGGGTGTTTAGGGAACTTTAGATAAAGCTAACAAGAGTACAACCCAATGCTGATTGGATATTTAAAAACAATTGGTTTGACCTAAGACAATACTGCAATTAAAAAGGAATGCATGCTGAATTTCTTTACCAAACTTACCATACCAGGTATGAAGTTCGTTGTCCAGTACTGCTTTACCATATTAATATGTGCGCCCTCTAAGAATTATTTCTTGTCATTGACAACCTTAACGAAATTTTCGTGCTCATTGAATATTTCCTTCTGTTGTGCAGTATCACCTGTAGCATTCTCTCGCCTATTACAGATGTATATTAAAAATTAAGTATTATGCACTCCATAGCGTTAGATCACAATATATAGTCACTCCTATCTCTCTACAACTGGCGTGAATTAGTGAAATCATTTACATCATAATGTTGACTCACACTACACAAATATATAGTACAAAGAGTCTAATTAAAAAACTAAATCTTTCATAAGAGAGATAAGGCACATAAGAACGCGTAAAAAAAGGGGGGTATTATATATAAGACATATGAAACTTTTTCATCAAAACTCCCTTGCAATTTAAATTTTAAAACTAACTATGGAAAAGATTTGTTTGTTCCACCAGGACAAAACGTCACCATCCTAATAACGGCTGAGAAAGAAAGATTACAGGTGCATTGTATACCAAACAGTGGCAATGGAAAGGCTGACCCGTCTGCACATTCAAAGGAAGAAAAGCGACTTAGATTGCCATAAACATCGAACCCCTCTGGGATCCTACATGTAACAACTTGTTAAAATGTGAGATAAACCTATATGTGTACATTCTTTACCACTATCTAGGTGCCACAAGAGAAACTTCGGCTCTATCATGTAATGAGAGACTTCCTTGCCTACCCACCCATAGAACAAGGGAGAGAATGAGACAATGAATTTGAAGGGTCGCACTTTAGGCTGGCGCCAACGTAGATTGGAAATTGGGGACAACTTTTATAGAGGTATTTTCTTATAAAACCAGTAAACTAGCTTTCTTTTAAAAAAAATGACTACCTAGACATGGGAACCTGTGGAACCTAGGGGGTTATCTTAACGTCGTCCATGTCTGCAGACTATCTCCAAATATAATACCGTACAAGGAGGAAAGGTCCGGCGTAGGGCGTATGCACTTCAGGCAAACAATTCAATCCCCATTCTTACTCTCTCATCATTACAGGAGCTTCTTTCCATTCACATCTCCTCCGAGCTCAATTGGACTTGTGTTGTCTTACCATGGGGAGATGGAGATATGTGGNTTTTTTGGTCTTTTTGAGACAGGGTCTCCCCTTAGTCCCAGCTGGCTTGAAGCTCACTATGTAGACCAGGCTGGCCTTGAACTCAGAGATTCACCTGCCTCTGTCTCCCAAGTGTTGGGAGTAAAGCATGCGCCACCACACCTGGTGAGATGTCCTTCTTAAAACCTGCAAAACCCCACAGAGAACTTCAGTAAAGGTTTTGCTTCCTGTCTGTGCTTTTGGGGGTTAGATGGGTTTCTAGGAGGTTGAAAAAGGACTGGCTTTATTCGGGCTTACATAAATTTTATGGTGTTTATTATTATTATTCAAAAGGAGAATATTCTTCCCACCCTAGTGCCCTCCACTAAGAGGCTCCTTCCTGCCATTCTCTAAGTCCACCTCTCTCTACCTTCTTCCTTTCTCTTCTATTGCCCCTAACTCTTTTCCAGATTCTTCATAACTGGCAAATTAAAATAGGCAATAGCTGGGCTGGAGAGATGGCCTAGCAGTTAAGAGCACCGACCGCTCTTGCAGAGGACCCGGGTTCGATCCCCAGCACCCTCATGGTGGCTGAGAACCGCTATGAGGGTGTAACTCCAATTCCAGGAGAACCTCAGTTCCAGGGGAATCTGACACCCTCTTCTGACCTCCTTGGCATTGCACGACACGGGTGCACAAACCTACATTCATACACATAAAAAAATAAAAAATAAAATATGGGATAGCTCCCCTACTGGTGCTCTGTTAATTCTTATCAAGTGAGGACTTTGTTACCATCAGAAACCTTTTAAAAAGTGGGGGTTTTTTTTGGTCCTTTTTTTGTTTTGTTTTTGAGACAGTGTCTCTCTGTAGCCCCAGCTGTCCTGGAACTCACTATGTAGACCAGGCTGGCCTTGAATTCACAGAGATCCGCCTGCCTCTGCCTCCCCAGTCCTGGGATTGAAGGCCTGTACCACCACACCCAGCAAAAGAAAAAAAAAGTTATTTTTATTTTATGTGTCTAAAATGTATTACTTGCATGTATGTAAGTGCACCCATGTCTTGTAGTAGCCACAGAAGTCAGAAGAAGTTGGATCCCCTGGAACTGGCGTTACAAATGGTTGTTAGCCACCATGTGGGTGCTTCGAATTGAACCTGGGTCCTCTGCAAGAGCAGTCGGCGCTCTTAACCGCTAAGCCATCTGTCCAGTCCCATAACCAGAATCCTTGTAATTATAGGAAAGTGTGTTGGGTTACTTAAATATAAGAGATGGACTGGAGAGAGGCTTAGCGGTTAAGAGCGCCGACTGCTCTTGCAGAGGACCCAGGTTCAATTCCTAAGAACCGTCTTTAACTCCAGTTCCAGGGGAATCTGATGCCCTCTTCTGACTGCCAAAGCATTGCAGGACACAGGTGCACCAACCTACATGCAGACAGTACACTCATACACATAAAAAAATAATAAATAAAAATTTAAAAATGCTTTAAAAAAATAAATATAAGAAACTGGTTAAAGGACTGGAGAGGTGGCTCAGCAGTTAAGAACACTGGCTACTCTTGCAGAGGACCTGGGTTTAATTCTCAGCACCCACATGGCAGCTAAGAACCACCCATAACTACAGTTACAGGGAAATTGGACACCCTTTTCTGACCTATACAACTATTGCATGAAATGGGTATTCTACATACATACAGGCAATATACTCATACGCATAAAGTAAAAATAATAAAGGGCTGAGCATGGTGGCGCACGCCTTTAATCCCAGGAGGCAGAGGCAGTTGGATCTCTGGGAGTTCAAGGCCAGCCTGGTCTACAGAGCTAGATCTCCAGGCCAGCTGGGACTAAATGGAGACCCTGTCTCAAAAAGACTAAAAAAAAAAAACAACAACAAAAAACAACCTCCTCCCCAGAAAAAAAAAAAAAAAAGAAAAGAAACTAGTTATGCCTCTTGATGATTCTGAGTTCTTCAAAAATGCATTCCTCAAGTCAGCTGAACTTCTTAATCACGTCCTCGCCTCTCTTCTTGTTTCCCTTTAAGAAGTTATAAAGGAAACTTCCACACATTTGTGGAGACATTTCAGGTGGGACCAGGGATGCACGGTAAGGACCTCAAGACAGTCGTGCACTGAAGACTTGTCTGTTTCCCAAGAAACTTTTATTCCTTTGGTGTTGGGGATTGAACATAGGGCCCTGTGTGGATTAAGCATGTTCTTTACTACTAAGCCCAAATAGCTTTCAAATGCTTTATTGGACTTTCATGTGGATTTATCAAATAGGATTCCTTGATATAGTTTGAATATTCATTGGATTTTCCAGGAGCGTAATTATATGTACAGCATATACACTGAGAGGGTTTGTACTCTTTTTTTTTTTTTTCTTTTCCTTTTTCGAGATAGTATTTCATGGGAGCCAGGCTGGCCTGGAACTCATTATGTGTATGAGGATAACCACGAATTTATGATC
This sequence comes from Rhizomys pruinosus, assembly GCA_009823505.1. Classification (NCBI taxonomy): domain Eukaryota; kingdom Metazoa; phylum Chordata; class Mammalia; order Rodentia; family Spalacidae; genus Rhizomys; species Rhizomys pruinosus. The sequence continues at coordinate 1,300,694 of VZQC01015082.1, forward strand.
CTCCTACCTCTACCTCCTGAGTGCTTGGGCAAGAGGTATGCAGTACCATGCTTAGTCTATACAGTGCTAGAAATAGAAGCCAGGGCTTGGGCCTTGTCTTCTGTTTTATTTGGAACTTCATCCACGAGCAGTTACCATTACAGATATATATCACAGCAAAATCAATGTCACTCTGGTTATTATCCTACAGTAAAATCTGTCCATGTGGGTGGATATCACATTAGTAACAACAGTATGTACATGTGTGTGATACATAAACATGCTGTTATTCAGCTCCCTTTTCATAATGTCAACTCTAAGCAAACAGGTGAAACATTTTATTTTTTTAAATATGAGCATTCACTGGAAGGAGGAATGAGACACCCCAACTTCCACTGTAGTTCCTGACATGTAATATAGAATCAAATATGTATTACTTTGTTAGAAATTATTTTCCATTTACTTATTTCCTCTAATGTATATTAGAGATTTTTAAAAAGTGATCTACATAGGCAGGTTCTATTATAAAATAGTTTTCTCTGAACTCACTGATCAGCCTAGATTAGCTGGCCCAAGAGCCCCAGGACTCTCTCTGCCCACCCGACCCCGCCAGTGCTAGGACTTCAGGTGCTTTTTATCTGGGCTCTGAGAACTAAACTCAAGTCCTCCAAGCACCTGGAACCCAGGGCCTCTGGCAGGCCACATCCCCAGCCCCACTTAGCTGTTTTCTCAGTCCCGACTCAATAGCTTTGAGTGGGAAAGAAGTGGATGCCTTAGAGAATGTCACTGAATTCTTAAGACGGAGATGAACAGAGCCTTTAAATCACTCTTAAAATTCACCAACATAAAAAAAAAATACATCACAAGACTGAATTTATGCCTGTATTAGCCCCTTGTGAAGATGAACAGAGTGTCACATCATTTCCATTTTGTGGCCTCAAGAAAAAAAAAACTAATTAGTCCTTCCATGGGTGAATTAAAGGTGCCATCAGTATACCATCCAGTAATTTCCATATTAGCCAGGCTCTCCCTCCCCTTTTAAGGCCTCTGCTTATTTACAAGGCTGCTTTAAGCACTTTGAAAACATACAACACGGAGCTGTCATTTGCATTTATTGAGGGCTACTTAATTTTACGAGGTGGCGCATGGTGATTCATTAACCCTCTCTGAATGCTGTGTTCCTCCTCGTTAATTTATTGTGGACCAGCTGATCTCAGCCACTTCACTGTGTATCGATCAGTAGATTTATTGGAGTATATTCTGATTAAGTAGTCAACATCTTGGTAAATATGAGATGGGACTTCAGAATGGCCATTAAACCTCCAAGGAGAATATGAGTTCTCCTTGCAGGAAACAACCCTGAAGGTAGAAAGTTTCTAACAGTTAACAAAATGGGAGAATAATGATCTAGTAATATGTTTCCCAATATAAAGATAAAAATGTAATTTATATTAAAGCAGAATGAACCCAGTCCATGACTAAAGGCATTATGGGCTCCCCATCACACTGAGTAGACACTGGTCCAATGTAAAAATAAAAACAAAGTTAAACTTGCATTTGGAAATCTTGATTTTTTTTTCTTCTCTTCAAGGAAAGACAAAGACACACAGTCTGTTGATCTTCAGTAATATACGTGCGTGAACTGCTGAAACATGGACAACTTTAGATTATGTGATTTTTTTTATAAAAAAAATTTTGAGGCAAGAAAGATAATTTCTAAAGTTTGCCTGTGTGATGTCAGGTGTCCTCCTCGCTGGCTTTCCACCGTTTTTGAGACAGGGTCTCCTGTTGCACTAGCAGCTTGATGATTCGGCTAGACTAGTTGGCCAATGAGCTCCACGCACCCTGTCTCTGCCTCCCTAGCACTGGGATTACAGGCATGTGATACCACACATGAAAAAAAAAAGTGGGTTCTAGGTATGGAACTCAGGACTTAATGTTTGCAAAGCAAGCACTCTACCTACTGAGCCATCTGCCCAGGCCCCACTATAGGTTTCAGACTAAGAAATCTATAGACCTGATGACTGCTCTTTCCCAATTAATAGGATCTTTGCTTAAGGAGCTGTGGTGGCTTGGTGGCACTAACAGCATAGGTGACCTTCCTGGCCATGAGATCAACATTAACCATCCCTTTTCAGAGCAACCTGAGGTTCCTGGGCACAACTCCAAGCTAACTCCCCTCCTTCATCCGCTTGACTATCTTTCATTTTTTGAGATGGTCTCATGATCCAGGTTGCTCCATAACTGATGATGACTTTGAACTTCAGATCCTCTTATCTTCACCTCCTGATTTCTCATGGTGCTGGGATGGAACCCAGGGCCTCTCACAGGCGGGGCAAGCACTCTACTGACTGAGCTCCACCCCCATCCCCACTCAGTCCTCTGCACTGTACTGATGAGGTAGAAATCTTCTTATGCTTCTATATCAGTCAGGGAGTTCCTAGAAGATGGGAAATGCCCTGCTAAATCCTGCAGTGTGCTGGCTAGTTCCACAGGCTATGTGGGGACAGGCTCAGCCTCACTGCCCTCCCTTCTGTACCTCAGAGTCCTGTGGAAACTCTGGGTTGACGGAGTCATCTGGGTGAGGTCATGGCTGACCAGACTCTATACTCTTTTTCTTCTGCAGTCTTACTGAAAGGCTGGCAGAACCCTCCTATGCAGCTGTACCAATGTCTCCTCTCTCCTTATGGCACACAAAAATGAGCATTCTCCCTGACCTCAGCATAACTGGATTACTACATGATGGAAAATGGCAGTGAACAATGGACATACTATCCTGATAACTCCATACGGGCTGATCTGAGCACTGTAGCAACATCATCCCCAGGGCAGAGGGCAGAATGTGTTCATGACTGTCCTATTTGTGTGTGTGTTTGTGTGTGTGTGTGTGTGTGTGTGTTCATGTACATATGCATGTACATGTGCAATGAGGAGGCTGGAGATCGACTGCGGATGTTGTTCCTCAGGTGCTGTCTACCTTGTTTTTTTCAGACAGAGTCTCTCACTGGCCTGGAACAAACTTTGTAAGCTAGGCTGGCCAGCCAGTGAGCAGGGATCCATCTGCCCCCATCCCCACTCTGGCATTACAAGTGAGTAGAACCATGCCTATCTTTTTTACATGAATTCTGGGGAACAAACGCTGGTTTTCATGTTGTGTGCCAGGTACTTTGCCTATTAAGCCATAGTGAAAATATTCCCAAATTTTATATGATAAAGGGTTAATTCCCTAAATATTGAAGGAACCTCTACCACTCAAGAACAAACAAGTTCAAAAAACAAGCAAAGGGCTGGAGAGATGGGTCCATGGTTCAGATCACTGGCTGTTCTTGCAGAAGATCTGGGTTTGATTCCCAGTACCCACATGGCAGCTAACAACTGTCTACAACTCCAGTTCCAGATGAATCTGATGCCCTCTTCTGACAGTGTATGACCTGGGTGCACTTACATACATGCAGGCAATACACTCATACACATAAAATAAAAATAAACATAAATAAAAATAGGCAAAGAATCTGAATAGACATTTCATAAAAGACTTCCAAAAAGCATATATATAGGGCTGGAGAGATGGCCTAGCGGTTAAGAGCACCGACTTCTCTTGCAGAGGACCGGGGTTCAATCCCCAGCACCCACATGGTGCTGGGGATTGAACCCTCTTTAGCTCCAGTTCCAGGGGAGTCCGACACCCTCTTCTGACCTCTGTGGCATTGCCCAACACGGGTGCACAAACCTACATGCAGACAGTACATTCAAACACATAAAAAATAAATAAAATAAAAAAGTTATTTATAAAAAAAGCAAATATATTAAGCTGCGTAAGAAATTATACCTAAAATTGCAGCCTGACCTACACACACACACACACACACAAACACACACACACACACACACACACGGCAGGGGGATGCATTTAATCTATTTGGTGGACAAGTTCAGGAAAATTACCTGAGGGTTAAGAAAACAACAGAATTGGAAAAAAAACAACAACAAATGCTGTAGAAACAGTTGCTGCTGTCCCAGGCGGGCTGTCCATCATAGTAATCCTCCAGCTGAAGGCCCTGAAGGACGCTGTTTTAAGTTTCCTCTGCATGAGCAGCCAGGAGAGCTACTAACTGCCCAGAAACAACAAGGAAATCAATCTCATGGTTTCTTGCACACACCTGTTTCTGCCGAGATCCAGCGGCAGCCCCCGCCTCCCTGGCACACTGATCACCCACACTAAGCTGTAAATGACTTCTGCTTATTGTCCCCCATGAAACCCAGCCATGCTCAGTGGTGATTCATCACCTACTGCAGATTTCCAGAGCATCTCTGAAGGGAAGTAGAACAAGGCTTCTGTGACCAGCTCGAGCAATGAATGGACAGCTTCACAGGACAGGGCTGCTGAAAACTCAGGGACGTTCTCTTCACTTCCATGGCATGGCTTAGCTCTCAGGGCTCATTCATATTCTCTCTCTCTCTCTCTCTCTCTCCCCCCCCCCCCATGCACATGCACAGGGGCCAGAAGTCAACGTTCAGTGCTGTTCCTCAAGTGCTGTTGGCCTGGATTTTGAGACATCATCTCTCCCTAGGCTGGACCTCACCCAGGAGGCTAGGCCGGCCGGCCGGCCAGTGAGTCCCACACGATCCATTTATCTCTGCTTCCTCAGTGCTGGGATTACAGGCATGAAATGCTATGCCCAGCTTTTTAACAGTTCTGGGGATTGAATCCAGGCCCTCATGGCTGCAAGCCAAACACCTTACTGACTGAGCCATCTCTCCAGCACTGGGTTGAGATTCTTTAGGAACAATCACTGGCCACACTTTTTCTTCACTGCCTGTAATGGAGAGGTGACTCTACAAGTGTTATGCAGCTGCTTCTTCATTCCCTAAATAGAAAACTAGAGCATCCTTGTTCACTTAAAATAGAACTGGGGTAGAGGCTGGAGAGTTGGTTCAGAGGGTAAAAGCACTTGCTGTGCAAGCATAAGGACCTGAGTTCAAATCCTCAGCACACACTGAAGAGAGAAGCAGCGTGGGCATGGCAGCTCACCTTAATTTCAGCCCCTGAGAGGTAGAAATGGGGGATCTCAGGGCAAGCCGGCTAGCTAGAGCAGCCAAAGCAAAGAGGTCTGTGCTCAGCAAGAGACCTTGCCTTAGCAAATGAAGTGGAGAGTGATGGAGGAAGACACCTGACGTCAACCTCTGGCCCCTACATGTGTAGACAAACACGTGTGCCCCCCACATATACACAATAGAATGATCTTGATACTCACCTCTCTCAGTGTTGGCTTGCCAATGAAAAAGTCTGTGTTTTTGCTGCTTTTGGGAGGGTTGAACTTGGGATTCAGGAAAGCACATCCATTTGCGATGGCCTCTAGGGGAGCTGGGCCCTCGTAAGGGAATCCAAGCCCAACAAACAGCTGTAAGGCAGGAAAAGACATCATATTAATGCCTCACTTAGGACCTCTTGGCTCACAGGGTCTGTGGTCCATTCCTGTGGCCTCCTATTACACTCTGCAATGGGTCTAGACCTGGAGGGTGGGTGGCTTGTGGTGAAGGGCAGGGGCTTACAGGAGGATCTGCGGAACAACAGCAAGACTGTGCAAGTCCCCACGAAGTGGCCTTCCATACTGTTTTCCTTTTCTGCTATGAAAGTAAAAAAGTTCCGGGGGGGAGGGGTTAAGGAGGCCAGAGTACGAAATGAAAAACAACAACAAAACCCAAGACCCAACAATTATCTTTCTGTCACTCTGCAAGAGACAACTGAGAAAACACTTGCTTAACTAAACAGACGGTTTCTTCGCCCAAGCAGGGGAACAATGGACTCTTTCAGGAACACCGGGGGCCGGGGACAGAAAGGTCAGTTGATGGTTTGATTACAGTTCAAATGGAACGGCTTTGGAACTTGGGTAGGTCAGTAAACACAGGTTTTCATAACAGGGTTTTCACTGGGGACACCACTAGCTGGCAGGGGTTTTAATTTTCTCATACATGGAAGCAGAGTTGCAATCTGTGTAACTCCCCAGCGTCCTTCCCCAGGCAAGCAAACCATGCCTTCCTGCAGATGGACTGTAGATGGCAGCAGAGATACGCTCACGGGTCTTGGCATACTCAGCAGCGGGAAGCCACTGGGACAAAAGGGATGTGCCACCATGGCTCAGTGGGTCCAAAACACAACAGTCCCTATGTATACCAGGTGTGGGCATACTGCGCATGGCTGCAGCCAGGCACGGTCCAAATCTGGCTCTCTCTGCCCACATGCAGGAGCCAAGTCTACAATGGCTTCAGTGCTCAGAGGCATATCATGGGACAAAGGATGTGAACATTTGAGTTAAAAGTGTGTGTGTGTGTGTGTGTGTGTGTGTGTGTGTGTGTGTGTGTGTGTGTGTTCCTTGTGGAATAACCAGGCAGTCTGACCCCAGGCCAGTGATTATCCTCACTCCCAAGAAACCCGGGCAGGAATGAAGATAGTCTAAAGAGGGACCATTGAAACAATGCACCCTAAAAAATTGGGAGTTTTCTCAGGAAACTTGTGCTGGGGGAAGGAAAAGGTTGAAGCCTGGTACCAGCCAGAGGAGGAACTCATCTCTCAATTAGAGATTTCACACAGTTCTCATTAGACTACATTGCAGGAGACTGGGGCTTGACACTAATAGTTGAATGATAGGCAGGGCCACATTTTGACCAAGACTGTATGCCTCATGCCTTCTATTCAAACATGAACCTCATGTCAGGACCCCAAAGATGGACTTGGGAGGTCACTGGACCTCTTTGTTCTTCTTCCCAATGTGGCCACATTGAATATATCTCCTTTATCTGCTTTTCACAATTACTTGCTTCTATAACTGGCCTGTTGAGGATGGTCGGCCCAGTGTAGCTTGTTAGGACTGCCCAGGGTCCAGGCTCTGACCTGAACAACTCTGGGAAGAGCTGGGAACACAGGATAGCATAGAACATCCATTTCTTTTTGACTCTGAGAAAAAAAAGTGATCAGAGATACAGATAGAGTCTCTAGGGATTTAACTAGAGCTGTTGGAGACTATAATATTGTTTAGCTCTAGAAATCAAGGTCTGTCATGAAGCATCACTACCCTCCTCAACTCTAAACTGTCGAAAACAATTTTGGAGGAAATGGACGGAGCACAATGCTTATCTCCCTTAGATCAGCCAATCTGAGCCTATTAATTAAACTGATTTGAGGCTGTTGCTTGATGAACCTGAATGTGACCTAGGTTTAATTATACCTGAATAAAAATTTGGACTGGTTCTTGCTCTATTGGCACCAGACTACCTCAGTACATATAAGTACTTTGGGGGCTGGGGAGGTGGTTCAGTGGGTCAAGTGCTGTACAAGTACAACAATCTAAGTCAGATCCCCAGAACCCATGTAAAACTGGATGCTACAGCACACATCTGAAATCCCAGTGCTCCTATGGAAAGATGGGAGGCAGAGACAGACAATCCCTGGAAGTTTAAGGGCCAGCTAGCCTGGTGTGTGCAGCCGTGAATAACAAGGGACTCTGTATCAGATAAAGCGGAGGGTGAGGACGGACACCTTTGACTATGGTATGTGTGCACCTTCATACACACACACACGTACACACACAAACACATACACTCATGATATATATACACATACAGAAATATCAAGTAATAAATACTTCATGCTAACTCTCCCAAGCCTCACTATGTTCCACCAAGTACACTTAAGCAGACACCACAGCCTTCAAACATGACATCTTTCAGCCTAATAAAAAAAGAAATCATAAGCTGAGGATGCTAAAAGATATATGTGGCATGCATATATGCATACTTTGGAATGATGCAGATTGGAAGGAACAACAACAACAACAACTATAAAGACTGGGTCAAAGAACTGACTGAAACAATGAACTTCTGCATCGAACATTTTATTATTATTATGATTATTATTATTATTATTATTATTGGTCTTTTCAAGACAGGGTCTCCCTGTAGCCTCAGCTGTCCTGGAACTCATTCTGTAGACCAGGCTGGCCTTGAACTCACAAAGATCTGCCTGCTTCTGCCTCCTGAGTGCTAGGATTAAAGGTATGCGCCACCATGGCCGGCTTTGAACATTTTAAAAGAGACTGAGAAAAAGATGAAAAATATGTTTGGCAGAATGCATGAGCTCTGGTGGGGTGGGGGGCAGGGAAGGGGGAGTGGGTTTAGACTTGATTGGAAATTTTGTATGGAATGCTCAAAGATTTAATAAAAATTGGCTTTGGACAAAAATGGAAAAAAAAAGCAGACACCACACAATTTCTTGGCAATGAATTTTTTTGTCAAACTAATTAAGACTACAGGAAATACATGACTTGGAAACATCAAAATAATAGTTTTCTGTTGGCTGTCAATAAGTGGTTTTTCTCTTGCTTCCTGTGACACCACAATGGATCACATGTATGAAGGTTAAATAGCATATTGAGGGTTGAATGACAACATCACCATCTCCAATGTACCTTCTGCCTACCTATGGCCTTGCACACAGGGTACTCAACTATGCCAACTCGTTTTTCTCCTAACCCTTCACTGCCCTATCACTGTGCCCACTTATAGGTTTCTTTAGCAGTGAAACAAGAAACACAAGGCAATAGTACATTCAAGGGTTAGGAAGATGACTCAGTCAGTAAGAGTGCTCCTGAGTGAGCCTGAGGACCTGAGTTTGAATCCCTAGCACCCACTAGGTACAGTCACATGCTCCTAAAAGCCCAACGCTGTGGTGTGTAGCTCCAAGTTCAGCCCAAGACCCACACTCAAGGGAATGAGGCAGAGAAAGCAGGGCACACAAAGTTCTCTGGCCTTCACACACGTGTGGGGTTATGTACATCAGTGCACACACGTGTGGGGGTATGTACCTCAGTGCACACACGATCAGGGAGTCACCTGATTAGGGAGCATTAATTGAGGGATTTCTCTCAGATCAGATTGGCCTTTGGGCAAGATTATGGGGGACTTTATGGATTATTAATTAATGTAGGAAGGCCAGCCCACTGTGGGTGGTGCTATTCCCTGGGCAGGTGGTCCCTGGTCTGTATAAGAAGGCTAAGCATGAGGGACTGGAGAGATGGCACAGCACTTAAGAGCACTGGCTGCTCTTGCAGAGGACCTAGGTTTAATTTCCAGCACCTACATGGCAGCTAATGTCTGTTCATAACTCCAGTTCCAGAGAATCCAATACCCTCTTCTGACTACTGTGGGTACTTCACAACACAGGTGGACTGCATAAATATAGGCAATAAGCTCATACAGAAAATAATAATAATAAAATATTTAAAAAAGAAAGCTTGGGGCTGGAGAGATGGCTCAGCAGTTGAGAGCACCGACTGCTCTTGCAGAGGACCCAGGTTCGATTCCCAGCACCCACATAGTGGCTAAAAACCATCTTTAACTCCAGTTCCGGGGGAATCCAACACCCTCTTCTGACCTCTGAGGCATTGCACTACACGGGTGCATCAACCTACATGCAGACAGTACACTCATATACATAAAAAGAATAATAAATAAATTAAAAAAAGAAAGCTAAGTATGAGCGTACAAGCATAGCCAGCAAACAGTGTTCCTGCATGGTTTCTGCTTCAAGTTTCTGCTTGAGTTTTTGCCCTGACTTTCCTCAATGACTGGTAAAGCTGAAATGAACCCTTTCTCCCCTAAGTTGCTTTTGGTCAGAGTGTGTGATCACAGCAAGGGAGATGAAAGTAGAGCAGAAATCTCTCTCTCTCTCTCTCTCTCTCTCTCTCTCTCTCTCTCTCTCTCTCACACACACACACACACACACACACACACACACAGAGGAATGCATTCAAGTGCTAAGGTCTAACTCCCGAGGAGGAAACTGGCCATGCTGCGTAGCGCGTGTGCCCGAGCTCTGTCTTCAGAAACCCATGGCCTAACAAGGGTATTCTAGTGGCAGATCAGCTCACGGCCACAACTCCAGCTCTACCAATGAGTGTTTCCAGACAGGAGAATCACACACTCCAAAATTAAAGTTTTGACCAAATGATACATAGGAAAAAGGAAGTTCGGACAAAGCCCTACATATTTTCTTCAAGATAAGGACTGGTGTACTCCAGCACAATTACTGAAATGTTTACTTTGTTTTGAAAGGAGAAAGGATTGTTTTAACCACTAAGTGAGTTAACATAGATTCCTTTAACCAAGGACAAAGGAATCCTTGTGAACACAGCCTGAGCTTGACCAGTTTCACTCACTTCTGTTATTGTGTGTGCACATGTATGTAGGTATGTGTATATGTGTATGCATGTGCATGTGTAGGCCAGAAGTCAACCTTGGGTGTCTTTCTCAGCCATTTTCCACCTTGTTTTATAAGATAGGAACTCTCATTTTTACCTGAACCTCACCAATTGGCTACACTGGCTGGTCAGTGAGTCCTGGGGATCCATCTATCTCCATCTCCTCAGAACAGGGATAACAAGTGCCGCCATGCCCAGTACTTTGGTGAATTTTGGGGAACAAACTCAGGTCCTCACATTTGTGTGGCAAGCACTGTACCAATAGCCATCTTCTTACCCCCAGTCCAATCTATGTATGTATATATGTATGTATGTATGTATGTATGTATGTATGTATGTATCTATCTCTATCTGTCATCTGTCTATCTATCTATCTGTCTGTCTATCTCTGTCTGTATCTATCTATCTATCTATCTATCTATCTATCTATCTATCTATGTATCTATCTATCTATCTATCTATCTATCTATCTATCTATCTATCTATCTGTCTATTTATCTCTGTCTGTATCTATCATCTATCTCTATCTGTATCTATCATCTATCATCTATCTATCATCTATCTATCTATATCTATGTATGTATCTATCATCTATCTATCTATCTATCTATCTATCTATCTATCTATCTATCTCTGTCTGTCTGTATCTATCATCTGTCTATCTATCATCTATCTCTATCTACATCTGTCTATCTATCATCTATCTATCTATCATCTATCTATCTATCTATCTATATATCTATGTATGTATCTATCATCTATCTATCTACATATGTATCTATCATCTATCTATCTATCTATCTATCTATCTATCTATCTATCTATCTCTATGTATCTATCTATCTATCTATCTATCTATCTATCTATCTATCTACCTACCTATCATCTATCTCTATCTGTATCTATCATCTGTCTATCTATCATCTATCTATCTATCTATCTATCTATCTATCTATCTATCTATAATCTATCTATCTATCTATCTATCTATCTATCTATCTATCATCTATCATCATCTGTCTTCATCCATCCATCCCTCCATCCATCATCAATTTTTGTGTGTGTGGTGGGATTGAACTCACAGACTCATACATACTGGGCAAGTGCTGTATCACAGAGCTATATCCCAGGCCAGTTCCACTTCTGATGGGGAACACCAAGAATAATTAAATACTGGACCCACATAAACTCAGCATGTACTTTTCTGATCATTATTAATTGGCCAGTCTGAGAGGCTCAGGAGAGAATTTGAGCAAGGAATTAATCTCAGCTTACCCAATAAATTGATTACTGGTCAAAGTGGCAGGGAAAATGGTATGATTAACGGCACAGGCTGTGCAGTCAGGAAGTCCAAGGTTCAAGTTCCCATGGCGTCATTTCCTAGTTTAGTAACAGTGGTAATTGCCTTTGTGTATGGGCTCTGCAAGGCTTGTTTATAATCTCTTCTCTCTAGTGCTAGAACCTTACCTAAGGCAACACACGCACTCTGTTTTCTCAGGTGTAAAATGGAGCAAATATCGGATGCTTTATTTCATGGAGTTTTGAGGAAGGAATGAGATATTATGTTGAAACCACAGTAACAGAGATGGAGAATTAAACTGAAAGTAAAAACACCCCACCCTTGTGAGTCCCAATTTGCAGGTTCCAACAGATTTCCTAGAGTCTGGTAGAACAAATGACTTGTCTATGGTCCTCAAAGAAATCATTCATTCATCAAAATTTATAGTCCTATTAGAAGAGTACCATGGATTAACAAGTTCCTATCACTCCCAATTTTCATGTTATACCAACATCTTTCTGTCTTTTGAGGCCTGGGCCCCCAGTGATGTGCTGGGACAAAATTCTACTGAGCAAAGGTGCTCTGGGCTTGAAAGAGTTTTAAAGATAGCTCATAAAATGGGGATGTAGCTCGGTGGCTGTGTGTTTGTCTAGAATGCATAAGGGACCAAGCTCAATCCTCAAAAAGGAACTGAAAAACTCCAAAACAGCAGCAACGACAAAAAACCCAAAGATAGTTCATAATCATGACCATCTCCCCAGCCCCTAATATATTCTTGTCAGAAAAATATGAGCTATGTAATCCATCAGGGGCTTCCTCATAAGGCTTCTGGTTTTGATTGTTGTTTATGTGTATGTGTGCATCTGCTTGTCTGTATATTTATTTATGTATGTGTGTGTGTACATCTGCTTGTCTGTATGTTTATTTATGTGTGTATGTGTGTGTGCATCTGCTTGTCTGTATGTTTACTTATGTGTGTGTGTGTGTGCACCTGCTTGTCTGTATGTTTGTGTGCATGTGCATCTACTTGTCTGTATATTTATGTGTGTGTGTGTACATCTGCTTGTCTGTATGTTTATTTGTGTGTGTGTGTGCGTGTGTGTGCATGTGTGTATGTGTGTGTGTGTGTGCATCTGCTTGTCTGTATGTGCACCATATGCCTGGAATGCCCTCAGAGGACAGAAGAGGGGGTTGGAACCCATGGAACTGCAGTCACAGGTGGTTGTGAGCTGTGATATGGGTGCTGGGAACTGATCCTGGACTGTTGGAGATAGTAGTACACACTGTTAACTGCTGAGCCATCTCTCCAGCCCTGGCACCCATTTTTTAGAGGATGAATGTATCCTCTTCACGTTAAAAAACCGAGCCACACTCCTGGCTGTTTGGCCTTCTCTTCCATCATAGTTTGGTCTTAGGGGCTTTTTTTCCTGTCCTCTTCTGGACAGGATGGACCTTAGTTTGGGTTTGTTTTCTACTTTCAGTCACTATAAATGGATGGTAGGTAAATAAGGGTTTTTAAAAAATCTGTAAGGCTGAAGGAGACATTCACAAGGCTGGGTTAATAGAAGAGTGTGAGACTGTAATGACAGGCTGTGAAAACCATCTCTGCTACATGTTATTTTAAAAGAACTTGAACTTTTGGCAGGATCTCATGCAAAGAAAAGTAAAAAGTGGCAAATGGCAAAAAGTAGCATCACTGTTAAAGGGTCCCAGACATGTTGATGACTAAAATGTCAAGCTAAGAAAGAAAACAGTAGGAAGAGAACAGTGAAATAGGGGGCTCCCCACTAACAGAGCCACGGCAGCTACCAGGAAGGGTGACCCCGACAAGAATTAGTCCTCATTAAACAAAGCAGGTCTTAGCCAAAGAGTTAAAGAATTTGTCAAACTATTTTATCCATGAAATTACACATATAACTTGGCAGCAGAACAGACCAAATATGTTTATGGATAAGGCAAAGAACATATTTATTCTTTTTTTATGTTTTATTTATTATTTTTACATTCTATGAATGTATTGCTTATATGTGTGTAAGTACACCCATGTCCTGGAATGCCCATGGAATAAGAAGGCACAGGATTCCCCCGGAACTGGAGTTATGGATGGTTATTAGCCACCATGCAGGTACTGGGAATCAAACCCAGGTCCTCTGCAAGAACAGCTGGTACTCTTAACTGCTGAGCCACCTCTCCAGCCCCAGATATTTATTCTTTTAACTAGTGAGCGTCCAGTATATTTTGCTCTTATGATGACTTGTGTGTGTGTGTGTGTGTGTGTGTGTGTGTATACGTGTGCCATGTTTGAGTGTGGGTACACCTGTACCATGGCATATGAGTTGAAGTCAAACGATAACTTTTGGGAGTCACTTTTTTTTCCTTTCCACCTCTATGTGGGTTCTGGGACTGGAGCTCAGGTCCTCTGGCATCTTTGTATGAGTCTCTCTCTCTCTCTCTCTCTCTCTCTCTCTCTCTCTCTCTCTCTCTCTCTCTCTCCATGTGTGAGGTATGAAGACAGGTGCATGCATGCCACAGCATGAGTGTGAAGGTCAGAGGACAAGCTTGGGTGCCGGTCCTTGCCTTCCATCTGTTTAAGACAGAGTCTCATTGTTTACTGCTGTGCATAGCACATGAGATGCCTTGGATTCTCTTCTCCGCCTCCCATCTCACCAGAGCCTCACTGGGATTACAGGCGTGCACTACTACCACATCTGCCTTTCTGTGGGCTTTGGGGATCTAAACTCAGATCCTCATGCTTGTGTGGTTAAGAGCTTTACCCAATAAGCCATCTCCTATAGCCTTCCATTAAGTGTTTTAAGTGTGGGTATTTATAAAGATGGTATGCCAAGGGCTGGCAGAGCTTTAATTTCTAATTAGTAAGCATCATCAGTTGGAGCAATCTCCAGGACTTGAAGTCAGTCCACTGTGGGCATCCCAGATGTCTATAGAATTCACATTGACAACTACTTTGGACTACCTCTTAAAGCTATTATGAGATGTACCTTCTGAAAATGAAGTGTCAGACTGGGGAGATAGCTTGGTTAATTAAGTGTTCAGGATCCAACCTGAGTTTAATTCCTAGAACACAAGTAGGATAAGGCAGGTATGGCGGTACCTGCTTGTAACCCTAGTACTGGAGAGGCAGAGACAAGTGGATCCCTGGGGCTCACTGACCATCTAAGCCTACTCTACTTGGTGAGCTCAAGGCCAGTGTGAGATCCTGCCTCAAGAAAGCAAAGGTGGTCAGTGCCTGAGGAATGAAGCTCAAGGTTGACTCCTGGCTTCCACATGCATGCACATACACATGCATACACACATACCCATGTACAATCATATAATCATGCACAGTACACAAAGAATTCTTAGTGGCTGCATACCTATACCACAGGGCCTGAACTCTGCCTATGTCTGTGACAGTCAGACCCTATCTTTACCAAAGGTCATTTTCTAACACCAACTGGAGGTAGGCTGGCCTTTAATTCTCTCCTGAATATGTCGCTGGCACCTAAGCCACCTGAATCTGACTTTTTATGGCTCAAATGCCAGGTGTGTTCACACCCAACCATCTCTCTGGTCTTCCATAATACTGACCCTGCTCCATGAGGACTTTGTACTCATCTGAGCTTCTTCAGCGTCCAGCATGTACTTATGAAAGGAAGGGGTGTGAGGGGAAGCTTTCCGGATACCTGGGCCCTTGAGCAGGGGGCAGTGTGTATGGAGTTTGGCATCTGTGACTTCTGTAAAAGCTGCTACTCTGTCAGAAGCTGTCCTTCCAGACAGGCAGGGCCTTGCTTTTCCACTTTGCTGCCAGGCACAGAGGCAAATCCTTTACAAATAGGGTTGGCTTTTTATTTTTATTTTTTTTTTGTGGTATTGGGGATAAAACCAGGGGCCTCGCACATGTTAGGGAAGTGCTCTACTCCTAGGCTATATTCCAGCCCTGTGAATATGCTTTTCTTCTTAACTTAAAAATATTTGCTATTCTCATTGTGTGTGCATATGCCACTGTGTGCGTACGGAGGTCAAAGGACAACTTTTGGGATTTTTCTCCTTCCACCTTTATGTGGGTTCCAGGAATCAAAATAGGTCACCAGGCTTGTGCAGCAAGCCCTTTGTCCACTAAGCCATCTTGCCAGCCCTTTTTTGGACTTTTAATTGCACAAGCACATTTAAAAAAAAAGTACAATTCCTGGATTAAGCAGTAAGGTAAGAGTATTTCACTTTTGCAAGAAGCTGCAAAACTCTCTTGCATAATAGCAATGTTATTTTGTATCCATTCAGGAAGCAAATGGGCTTTCCTCTTACTGTACATTCATGCCTGCATTTTTGTGGGCCGTAGTTCTGGGTTTGGCATGAATTTCTCCGATAGAATATACATGAGCTTTAGCTGTATTGTGATCTGTAATTCTTTGATTAAATGTCTTTTGGTGTATTCTAATTGGATTTTTGTGTTTTTACTGTTGAATATTAATATATTCCTACATATTCTAGGTAAGAGTCATTCATCAAATATGTCTTTTCCAAATATTTCCTCCTGTCTCTAGCTTCAATTCTTCTTCTCAGGCTGTCTTTCACCTAGCAAAAAG
Organism: Rhizomys pruinosus; assembly: GCA_009823505.1. Classification (NCBI taxonomy): domain Eukaryota; kingdom Metazoa; phylum Chordata; class Mammalia; order Rodentia; family Spalacidae; genus Rhizomys; species Rhizomys pruinosus. Next base: position 1,316,791 of record VZQC01015082.1, read on the forward strand.
TGTTTTTTTTTTTAGTTTTAATGAAGCTGGCCTTTACTTAGTACTTTATGATGAATTCTTAGTTATCCCTTAGTTATACCCAAGATCATCTGGGCTTTCTGCTATTACCACCTGGTCTTATAGTCTTGCCCTTTCTACCTGTAAGTTCATGTTCAATTTTAGGTGTTTTTGAAGACTGTAGGTCACTTTTTTCTTTCCAAATACATGGCTATTTATTCTAGAGACATTTTAAATTTTTTAAATTTTATTTATTTCTGTATGTAATGGTCCGCATGCAAGTCTGTGCACCCGTGTCATGCAACACCACGGAGGTCAGAAAAGGGTGTCGGACTCCCCTGGAACTGGAGTTCTCCTGGAATTGGAGTTTCAGACAGTTCTCGGCCACCATGTAGGTGCCGGGGATCGAACCCAGGTCCTCTGCAAGAGTGGTCAGCGCTCCCAACCGCTAGGCCATCTCTTCAGCCCCATCTAGAGACATTTTTTAAAAACATTATATTTGGTCCATTGTGTAGATGAATTGTCTATATCTATATTGCTGTGGGTACCTTTCTGGACTCTCTATTACACTGATCTATTTACTTAACATCTTGTCTGTATCACACTGTACTGATGACTGTAACTTTAGAGTATGTTTTACAGTTACTAGTACTTTGACTATTTTTTCTCTTTACATTGATTTGGTTAATTTTGATTTTTTGCTCCTCCTCCACAATAACATTAGATTCACTTTCTTATTATTCCTAAGATGACTTCTGAGGAATTGGATTGAGAATGAGTTGTACTTATTGATTAAAATGCATAAGAACTGAAAACAAACAAACAACAGCATCAGTGAATGAACCCATAGCAAATTCTGGCCACAACTCACTAACATTTTATAGAAGCTATTTTAGCAAAGCATTGCCCAGTTATTGCCTAAAGTTCTTTGTTTCTTGAGACAGGGTCTCATGTATCCCAGGGCACAGACTTGCTACATATCCAAGGATGACCTTAAATTCCTGATCCTCCCGCATCCATGTCACAAGTGCCGAGATTATAGGCCTATACATTACACTAAGGCCTTTCTTCTTTACAGCCAATACACAAACACATTTGAAACACAAAATCACATGTAAGAGTTCATTAACTGTAAAGTATGAACACATAAACCCCTGAAAACCTGCCTTGGTTGGAGTAATCCTAAATCAGTGGTTTTGTGGAATAATCATCAAGGGAATTATTTCCATAAATAATAATAGTTAATAATACTTCAGGCCCCACATATATCTCTAATCCAATTTTATTTGATTCTGGGGATGGAACCCAAGGCTTTATGCACATTGGGTAAGCATTCTACCGACTGAGCTACACTGCCTAAAGTTCTATTGCATACTTGAAAAGAAAGTAGGGAAGACTTTAATTTTTCAATGCCTGTGGTGAATTTTTATCAATCCGCTGAGAAGTTACCTTGGTTTCCCGGAGAAGGAACTGCAGGTCCCGCCCACTGAGGATGCCGTGGTTTTTCACATAACTGGGAATGTTCTTTGTGATGGAGCCGTAGACAGTGGCGTGCACTTCCATGTACGTGTGGATAATATCCAAGTAGATCTTCTTATTCTAAAGTAGAGACACATGCAGAAAGTTCATTGAGGTGATCTGCCTGGTAAGTCAGAGACTCTTATAAGAGCTAGAGGCCACATGGATAGGAACTGTTAGTACTGAGATCTCAGAAATGTGGCAGAACAATACTGAGGTTTCTTTTTAAAGCAATCTGGCCCAGGCAGGGCTGGCTCAGTGAGTAAACAGGAAGACCCGAATTTGGATCCCAGAACCTATGTAAATGATAGACAGGTATGGCAACCTGCCTGTAATGACAGTGCTTGGAAGGCAGTGACACAGGATCCTTGGCAGATCCTGGCTTAGCTAGACTAGACCAGTCAACTAGCCCTGAGTTCAGGCAAGACCCTATCTCAATATATGTAGCAGATAGCAATCAAGAAAGACACCTGGCATCAACTTCTGGCCTCCACATGCACCCACACATACATGGAGACGCTCACACACATTCACATGAAATAAAAAACAATTTGTCTCAATTCTGAGGACAGAAACAGTTGTTTTGCCACTGTAAGAGTTTGTAAGCAGTAGCATGTTATATATGAAAAGCATTGTGGCATAAGACCAGCTGATGGCCAACTGGAAGTATCATCCTTACTTTGGAAATTGCCAGGGACCTAACACATTGATTTGGCCCACCTTCTTCATTGGGGAGGAAGTTTAGGGGGAATGAAGGCCTGGAGAAGGCAGTCAGTTGGACTGGAATATTTATCTGGAGCTGTTAAGCTATCCCCAGGGAATACAAACATCCCCAGTGCTTGCCAAGATTTCCTGTGATGATGAACTCATGTGGTTAGAACTGAGGCCCATTTTGTTCTGATGATAGGGAAGATGAGAGCTTCCCACCAGATGTACTAATGCATTTGGCATCGGGAGAGCTGCACATACCCAGGTGGGCCAAAGCAGAAAGAGAGGTTAAGTGGGAACTTTGAGGCCCTTGAAGCAGTTAGAGTAGTTACACTTTTTATCAAAAGCAAAACCAAACCCCATTCCCACATCTTCAGGTGCCAAGTTTCCAGACATGCTGTCTAAATGAAAACCACCTGTGTGTAGACTCAAGCTCACTTTCCCTTCTAGTCCTTGCCTGTGTATGGCTATGTTGTAGGAGCTTGATTTTGTATGGTTTGGTTGTTTGGGTGTTTTTTCTGTTTGTTTGTTTCCTTTCTTCCTCTTTAATTTGAAAGATTCAAGTTCTATAATGTTTTCTAGTTGTGTCAAAGAAGGACACAGTTTGTCTCATTTTGAGCCTTTTTTTTTTTCCTGACACTCAGGGGAAATCTAATAATAGCCACTTTTATGACGCAAGACTGTAAAGGGACATGCAGTGTGGTAGTGTGGCCCCAGTGGCCCAGAGTGCAGAGAAGGCGAGGTACTTCTGAATGACATGGGTCACGTGCCTTGAGCTTCCATCCTCTGTCCAAATAACCACCACACAGCACTCTGGACTCTGAAGGAAACCTTCCAAATCAGGTACCAGCAGTGTTCATGAACAGGAATTCAGCCAAGTTCAAATTCCAGCATCAGAATAACAGCTGGTAATAAGCAACCTTCTGTCTGCAGCCAGCATATGAATAAAACAAATGCTTCAACTGTGGGCTCAGTTCCACGATATGTCTGGTGCAGTGCAAGCTGCTGAGTACATGATTTCAGAGCTATGGTCTCTTGAAGGAGCAGAGTGGCACAGTTCATAAGCCCAGACTTTCTACTTGAAGCCTGAGCCCTGTTTAGGATCATCGACCCAGTAGATGTCAATGGGAAGAGTTCTAGAATAAGGGTTCTTGTGCTAGGTGTGTCTGGTAACTCCTGTCCCCTGCTGTCTTCTCAGAACTCCCCCAACCTCCATCCCTTGGGAAGCAGGTGGGGGGCTCTGTAACTCTGCTCGTTCCCCTGCTGGCTAGCCCAAGCTGAGTCTGACCTGAGGAGACTCAGTCCCAGGGGCCAGCAGTCTACAACACTAGACCGCATTGAGGCAGACCAAAGAGCACCACCAGATCCTCTTTCAGGCAAGCAGAATACTCAACACAGAGGGATAAGAGTCAAAGCTCACTTAGTGTTGGAGTCAGAGAAGTTGTGGGCCAGGTAACAGGGTGAAAGGCAGAAGAGGGGAAGGCAGGTGGACAGGTGGTAATGAGAGGCATTCAGGGTGACCATGACTGAGGTATCTGTGAGCATGAGAGAAACAGAGATGGAAGACAAGGGGAGGGGAAGGGAGGAAAAGAGAAAGAGGAGGAGAACAAGGAGAAGAGGGAGGAGAAGACTGAGCATGAAGAGAAGAGTGGGAGGAGGAGAATGAGAAGAGGAAGTAGGAAATGGCGTGGGGATCTGGCTCAGGTGGTAGAATGCTTGCCCAGCACACACAAAGCCCTGGGTTCCATCCCTAGACAGGCCAATGACCTGTTTCAAAAAAAAGTAGAGAAACTGAAAGAAAAGCAGAACCCGAGCTGCAAGATGCTCTGGGGTCCACCTAACTGAAGAAGGACCATGGGACATTCTGGGGCCTCCACCTCCCACAGCAGCAGTCACCCCAACTCTTCCCAGACCATTTTCACTTGAGCTTGTAGGTCAGCTTGCAGGCCTTGAAGTGAGGCCTGGGGAAGATGCAGGCATCTGTCCCTAATACAAAAAGAGGCCTTGCTTCGAGCTGTAGCTGCTGACCGGGGAGGCCTCAGGCCCAGGTTGCAGTGAGGCACAAGCAGCAAATGGCCCATGTGGTTTCCATTGCTCCCTAACCCCTTCACTGCAGACTGACTCAAGATTACAATCCCAGACAAATGCCTGAGAAAGGAAGGATCTAAGAGGTCACACACATGCTGCCACAAAAGCCAGGAAAAAGGCAGGGGCTCTTTGAAGTATCCCAAGCAGGGAGGCTTCGGCAAAGGGGAAGAATGTAAAATGGCTGAAGAAACCTATGGGCTTATTAAGACATGGTAAAGTCTGAGAAGAAATTACCTTCAGAGAGGATTTAAATATTATTAAACTAATTGGCTATTAGCTCTCTCCTTGGAGGAATAACCCATGGCTGATGCCACAAGCTTACATCCTCTAGTGGTTAAGAGATGTTATAAGCCACAGTAAGACCCTGTCATATTTTACAGAAAAAAATGTAATTCATGGATTAACATACCATCAAAACATCTGTGTCTATACCAAAGTAACCTACCATAACAATTAGTACTGTTTAAATACCTATATATCTAATTGCTTGTGCTTCATTAGCAGGATCGAAAGGTTATTCCTGGACAAACTGTCAGCCCATGAAAGGAAACAGCCAGAATTGACCAGAGTCCAAAACAACAGCTCCAGAGAGAGTGGACTGTTTTGCTTCTCGTCCACCTGTGCCCCTTTTCTAAGCCTAGGGAACAATCTGCAGAAGAGGGGGCGTGGTAGAATGTAAGGGCTGCGATTGGGGTGAATGGTGAAACTACAACAATATAGTCTGGACACTCATTTGATCAACTTGACTGAACATACAAGCCCCCCCAGCTGGATGGCGGGAGCCTTGGGCTGTGTGGGTTTGGGCACAACTGCTTGCAAATTGGTTTTACATGAAGGATGCTTGTACTCATAAATTATTACTTATTGTTAAAAAAATAAAAAAAATAAAGAAGTAAAAAAAAAAGACAACCAAAACAATTTGTACAGATAAAAAAATAAATATTATTAAAGACGAGAAGATCGCTCTTTTCCGGCTGGAACCATGGAGGCAGTACCAGAAGAGAAAAAGAAGGTTCCTGCTGTGCCAGAAACCCTTAAGAAAAAGTGGAGGAATTTCACAGAGTTGAAGGTGAAACACATGCAGAAGTTTGCCCTGAAGACACTCCAAAAGGCAAGGAGGAAGCTCATCTATGAAAAGGCCAAGCAGTGTCACAAGGAGCACAGGTGGAAGAAGTCCATGGGAGACATTTTACATTCAAACAGCAGCAGGCAAAATAAAGTTCACTGGATGCTAAAGCAGCCCAAGAAAGTATTTCCACTTCAAATCTCAGTCCCAAATTTTAAGTCAAATATCCAACTTCCTCCCGAACTTTCCGACCTGGTGTGCTGTAGACTCTTCTACCTCAACAGTCTAAAAGAGGGCATGTCCAGATGGGGACTACTGAGATAACCAGCTTGTGGACCAAACAGCTAAGGGGATGTCAGCCTCATCAGAATATAGACTGCCATTGTTGGACTACCTGGGCTGTATCATGGAGGCCAGTACAGGGGGATTGAGACAGGATGCGTGCTTACTGGACTTCATTTGGGGGACCATGGGAAGGAAAGACCCCCATGTGGAGCAAAGGTGCAGGATTGATAGTTGTTTGGGGTTGCCAAGGAGGAAACTTCAAGCACTTCCTTAAGGAAAACATGACATCTTTTAGGAAAAAAAATCCTCCAATTCAAGTGATATGTGTGTGTATGTATGTATGTATATATATTATATATTTATGTATATATAACTATGTATATATGTATATATACTGTAGCAATATAAGTTGGAGAGAAAAAAAAAGAGGGCATGTCAGAATGTTCTACCAAGATCCCCTCATCTTCTCCTGACCTTAGTGACTGGTACCAATCTCCTTGCCAGATTCACACTTACTGTTCCTACACTACCAACTCTTGGCCAAATTATGCACCAATTTCCTTGCAAAGTCCGATTGATCAAGTTGGTTTCATCCTTGCCACAAACCTTGCTTGACTGGACTGTGCTGGAATGAATACATCAGGACCGTGTGTACATGCGTTTCTGTGTGTGCGTGCATGCCTCTGTTTCTGCTTCCTCAATGGTGGGATTTATAAGTATGTTGTCATCACACCCAGCTCTTTTACGTGGGTTCTGGGGACCAAACTCATGTCTTCATGCAAACAGGTTAGGACTGAGCTGTCTCCTGAGTTCCAACAACCAGCACCTTAACACACCTCCCCATGGCTCAAAGGTAATGAATCTTGTCTGTGGTTTCTGTGAGGGAGCACCAGTTTTGAGCATCACTGCAAAATAATTGGCATGCCCTAGTGCTGCACTTTCAAGGGTCTTTAACTATGGGAAGCAAGGCTAGGCATATGGGTAGTGTTTACACATGTGGACATCTGTAGTTCAAGTCTAAAAGTGTGCGTGGGTATGATATAAACTAACTTCCAGATGCTGGTTACTGAGGAGTGATGGTTTGCAGAAGTGGACAGAGCCTGAGTAATATCTGTAATATATAAGTGCTATGTTAAAATTCCTCCAGATCTCAACGTCTCTAAATCAGGGTGGTATTTGAATATCTGCTATGTTTTAATATGTTTCCCAACAATTCATACTTTGAAAATTCATATTTTAATAGTATGTGGAGTTGGACCTTTGGGAAGTTATTAGGATTGGTCATGGGTGGGTAGGACCCTCATCTTGGGATAATGGCTTTATAACAAGAGAAAGAGACACCTGAGCTAGGACACTGCTCTTTTTGGCTGTATGAAGTCCCTTACCTTGCTATGATGTAGCCAGACCCTCGGCAGGTGCTGCCACCCTGAGACTGAATTCCCAGATTCAAATATTTTGTTATAGTAACAGAAAATGGGCTAAGAGGAGTGGTACACTGGGCATGGTGGCGCACGCCTTTAATCCTAGCACTTGGGATGCAGAGGCAGGTGGATCTCCGTGAGTTCAAGGCCAGCCTGGTCTACAGAGTGAGTTCCAGGCCAGCTGGGGATTCAGGGAGGCCTGTCTCTTTTCCGGCTGGAACCATGGAGGCAGTACCAGAAGAGAAAAAGAAGGTTCCTGCTGTGCCAGAAACCCTTAAGAAAAAGTGGAGGAATTTCACAGAGTTGAAGGTGAAACNTACTGAGGAGTGATGGTTTGCAGAAGTGGACAGAGCCTGAGTAATATCTGTAATATATAAGTGCTATGTTAAAATTCCTCCAGATCTCAACGTCTCTAAATCAGGGTGGTATTTGAATATCTGCTATGTTTTAATATGTTTCCCAACAATTCATACTTTGAAAATTCATATTTTAATAGTATGTGGAGTTGGACCTTTGGGAAGTTATTAGGATTGGTCATGGGTGGGTAGGACCCTCATCTTGGGATAATGGCTTTATAACAAGAGAAAGAGACACCTGAGCTAGGACACTGCTCTTTTTGGCTGTATGAAGTCCCTTACCTTGCTATGATGTAGCCAGACCCTCGGCAGGTGCTGCCACCCTGAGACTGAATTCCCAGATTCAAATATTTTGTTATAGTAACAGAAAATGGGCTAAGAGGAGTGGTACACTGGGCATGGTGGCGCACGCCTTTAATCTAGCACTTTGGATGCAGAGGCAGGTGGATCTCCGTGAGTTCAAGGCCAGCCTGGTCTACAGAGTGATTCCAGGCCAGTTGGGCTATAGGGAGACGCTGCCTTGAAAAAGACAAAAAAAAAAAAAAAAAAAAAAAAAAAAAAAAAAGAAATAAAAGGAAAAGAAAAAAAGAAAAGAAAAGAAAACAAAAGAGGAGTACATAGGGGTGGAGACATCTTTAGCACATATTCTCCTCCCCTTTCCTTATCCTGGCCTACCAGGTTATATAGTAGATTCTTCTGAACAAAAACATTCCTTTCAGAAGGGAGAGGGAGGCTTTTCAGACTCAGGAAGTGAATAAAACTCATATGTCTGGGAAAGCCGAAAGTTGCAGGCTTCATGGGTGCAGCTCTCTGGAGTTACAGAAGGGATACACAGCTGCTGGGGAGGGAGCGGGGCAGCCTGGGAGCTCAAAGACTTCTCAGAGCTCTTGAGCTGCCTGTAACCTGCAGAGAGCTCCAGGGTTGCAGCTCTGAGTCAGCACCTGTGTGGGGTGGGCTCTGGGTGATGCAGCTGCTTTTCCGTTGTCCCTGTTCCTGTGAATACCCCTCACCCATGGTTATGTTAGTGACCATATTAAAAACCACTGGTTCACTAGGTGTTAATTTGGTCTGCTGTGGGTGCCCTATGTGGGGTGAGTGGATGCATGTGTCATGTCTTCCCAGGAAATGTCTCTTACACAGCACTGGGGATGATACTACAGCTTAGAGAGTGGACTTAATGTAAGAACTGGGTCAAAAATCGCTCAGAAAACTTTCCTTCCCTGACTTAGGAGGCCAAGGTAAAAGAAAACAACGTACTTCTAGAGTTCTACAGTTTATTGATTTGAGTTGCAGTTGGAAGGGTGTGCAGTGAGCATGCACACAGCAGGCCTCCATCCCCGTCTCAGAGTATGGGAGGGGCCTCCCAAAGGCCCCACACGAAATACCTGCAGCCTCCCTGATGCTCTAGTTCAATTTGAATTCCCATTAAAAACAACCCATCTAACTGATTAACATTTAAATCTACCAAACCTCATCTGCGGGTGTGGGGATGTTACCATCAAGCAACGCATGATGGGTAGACTGTCCTCAGCTGTGTCTGGGGGTGTCTGGCTGTGGCTGGAGGCAGGTACATGTGCAGAAGGGAAGGAAGACATTTAGAGCTTGGATGGACAGCTTTAGGAAAAAGAGTTTAATTCAAAAAGCACTCGTGTGAGCCAGCCATGGGGAAGAGGCAAATGCAGACTAGAGGCCCTGAAGTTCCTAAGCAGCTCATCTTGTGCCAGAGAGCGGGAGTGGGGTGGATGTGGATGTTCTCTGCAAATGGTGGTGTTCTGGGTGTTGGGCTGGAGTGGGTGCTATGCACTGTTCCACTCAAGAACACCCAAGTGTCCAAACACAGGAACTGATGGGGGGTGGTGCAGTTCAAATTCAAATCACAGCAGACAGACAAGGACAGGTGGGAACAGAGTGTGTTCTCCTGGGGGGATCTTGCTCCTCAGCTCCAGTCAGGTCTGAACTCAGCCCACTTTTCTTTTCCCCTGGATCCAAATGCTAGCCAGTCATCACCAAGGCCCAAGCTAGTCAAGTCCTGATAAGAACTGTGGTTCTCAACCACTTGTAAAGAAACAGCTTCTACTTCTTTACACTGTGTAGCTTCAGAAATATAGACACTACTTGCATTCCAGTGGGGCCCTATCATGACAAAACAAATTATAAGTAGAAAACACAGTAAGTAAAAGGTGTATTTTATAGTGGGAAGGGCTCAGGGGCCCTGCTCTTCCTCAGGGATCTACAGGAGTCAATGGGTGCTGGGGGAGAGACATTTTCTTCAGTGGCATGGCCTCTAGTAAGACTAAGATGCCACACTCCTGTAAACAGCCTTCCACCCATGCCAGTATAGGTGACTAAGGAAATCACTGGGTCACATAGAAAAAGATGTGAAAGTAGGGGGAGGACTAGTTGGGAAGAGGAAGAAGGTCAATGAGGGCGAGCAGCAAGGGGGTAGTGGGGCAAATATGATCAAAACGTATTACACACATGTACAGAAATGTCATGAAGACCTGTTTGTATAGTGTATGCTAATAAAACATGCATTTTATACCTCCAGTAAACCCAGTATAAAGTTGAAAGATCCTAAGTCAAATGACAAGTCAGGGACTTTCAGAAACACAAAGCCACAGAGTAGCCTAGACCAAAGCCAGCCATGGAAATCGTTTTTTGCTGTGCTGATGTATTTCCTGGAAAGGCTGTAGTTGAACTGTCTCCCTGTACTGAGCGGCCATGCTGTAAATCTTCCTGTCCTCCCGGCCTCCTCTGTTCCCTCTGCTGTCCACCCTTGCTCCGTCCTTCTCTCTGAGACCGTGACAGCCTTCTGTGATGATTCCCCAGCTGCGTGCTCTCTGTTCCTCGGTGCCCCCAGGAGTCTGGCAGGAAGGAAGTGACACTGGGATGCCATCATGGGGTCCCTTACTGAGCAGTGTACCAGTACTGTAGGGAGTCTGGCTCATGGCATGGAGCAGGACAAATTCACTTCTTTTCTCTCTTCTTGGCTATGTTGACAAAGAGCTCTTCTTTGAGACCCTTGTAGGGGAGGCCACTGTTCCCTCTCCTACTGGTCCCTGTGAAGCAGGTGCCAGTTCAGCCATACACTCTGTAACTCCATTTCGCACTGCCTTTTGCCCCATTAAATATTAAGTGGTCACCCCTTACCACAGGGCCAGATATAAGAACCACAAGTGGCACCGAAACACACTGTGTTTGTGTTTGCTTGTATAGATACCTAGCTATGAATAGTACCAACACACACACACACACACACACACACACACACACACACACGCCTAACAGTAGTTTCTCCCTATATATACATACTTATAAAGTTTAATTAAGTTAGTCACAATAAGAGATAACTTATTTTATTTTTTTTAGAGACAGAGTTTCATGTAGCCTTGGCTAGCCTTGAACCCTCTACACAGCTGAGGATAACCCTGAACTCTTGGTCCTTCTGTCTCTATCTCACTAGTGCTGGGATTATAAGAGTGCATCAAGTCTGGTTTATGAAGTGCTGGGATAGAACTCGTGGCTGTGTGCATGCTAGGCAAGCACTCCTCCAAGTGAGCCCAAGACATTAACTTATAATAAAAGAAGGCAATGATAACATGCCATAATAAAAAGTGATTTCACACTTCTGAACTCTTTGTTTCTTTGTTTCTGTAATTTTCCACCTAATATTTCCAGACTATGGTCGGCCACAGACAGTTGAACTGTGATCAGCAACATTGTAAATAAGTGGGCCTCACTGGGATTCTCTGCCTAGGGGTCTGCTTTCTAGAGCTCTCCTCCTTTCCAGGTACTCACACCTTCAATCTACTCTCCTAATTGCCACAAGTTTCCAAAACTGAAGAATTTTTTCTCCAGAAAGGGCTCCGCAGACTCCTCATAAGTAGGAGGAGGAAAGGCCAACTTCTCAGCTTCTCACATAGGCCAGAACCACCCTGGGCTTCCCCGCCAGCCCTCCGGGACCACTGTGCTTCCTGGGGCTATAAGCACACATTCTGACAAAAAGCAACTCAGAGGAGGAATGGTTGGGTCTGGCTTACAGTTCAGGGGGATGCAGCTCATCACGGTGGGAAAGGCTGCGGGAGCTGTGTAGGGGCAGGGATGGGAGCTCACACAACACTGTCAGGAAGGACATGGTGAACAGGAAGTGCAGCGGGGACACAATCTCAAGGCCCACCAGGTGACTTGCTCTGCCTCCCACAGGTTCCATAGCCCTCCCAAACAGCGTCACCAGCTTGAGACCACCAGTTCAAACACAGGAGCCTAGTCACACCACACTATCTTCTTCCACTTTGCTTAGAACACGCCTGGTTTTAACCCTTCACACCCCTCCTGTCCTCCACATATGCTTGGTGCCGCTGCCTTTGCCCAAGATGTCCTGCATCTTTCTCACCCTTGGCGATAAGAATCTTCCAGTTGGGCCTATTAAGTCAGCAATGTCCCCAGGGTTCCTACCCCGAAAGAACTGTGACCTTCAAAAGGGTGGCATGGGAGGCTCAGCAGGGACCAGGCCCTGACCAAGTATTCAGTCAGTATACCCTAGCTGAGCAAGAAAGACGAACTGAACAAAACAAATACCAAGCACTGAGGGCATGCAAAAAGGCAGCTTTGGGCACTGCTGGGCCCTTCAGAGACCCGCCAACGTTCTATCTTCTTAAATAGTGTCCTAGTTTCACTTCTATTGTCGTGGTAAAACATCCTGACAAAAAGAAACTTGGGGGAGAAAGGGTTTATTTGAGCTTACAGTTCCAGAGTATAATCCATCACTGTGTGGAAGTCACAGTGTCAGGAGCTTGAAGCAGCTTAGGCAGATTGCAGGCCTGGTCAAGAGCAGAGAGAAATGCGTGCATGCTTGCTTGCACTCCATTCAATTTCCCCATTCCTATATAGCTCAGGACCTTCTACCTAGGGAATGCTGCTACCTGAAGTGGGCTAGGTCTTCCCATATCAATTAATTAAGACAACCGTGCCTACAGACCAACTCCATATAGACAATCCCTCATTGAGACTCTTTCCAGGTTGGCAATTAAAGTTAACCATCATACAAAGTAAATAGCCAAGTTATCCTATCTGTTCTCAGCAAATGAGTTGCAGGTGTATGTGTGTGTGTGTGTGTGTGTGTGTGTGTGTGTGTGTGTGGTCATGTGCCTGTGTTTGGAGGCTAGAAGTCAATCTCTGTTGTTGCTCAGGACATTGTCTACCTTGTTTTATGAAACAGGGTCTAGCAGTGAGGTAGAATTTGAGTGTCTTCATCTATTATCATCTACCTTATTTTTTTAAGCTAGGGTCTCTCACTGGACATTAAGCTTGCTATTTCAGCTAGCCTAGCTGGCTAGCAAGTACCAGTGATCTGCCTGTCTGTCTTCCCTGTGCCTGGATCACAGGAGCACACAACCATAGTGGAGTGTTTTGGGGATTGAACTCTGTTCCTCATGCATGCATGCATGTACTTTATTTTTTTTATTTTTTTATTTTTTTGTCTTTTCGAGACAGGGTCTCCCTGTAGCCCCAGCTGTCCTGGAACTCACTCTGTAGACCAGGCTGGACTTGAATTCACAAAGATCCGCCTGCCTCTGCCTCCCAAGTGCTAGGATTAAAGGTGTGTGCCACCACGCCCAGCTGCATGCATGTACTTTAAAAAGGGAATTATCTCACCAGCCCCTTCTATGGATATATTTTAACAAAAAAGAAAACAGATGTAAAATTGTAAACTAAAAGGCAGATTTCCTAGTTGATTTTACCTTTCTATTACCATAGCTATCAGGAATAAGTTTCAAGTTTCTCTCTTGAGAGTTGTGAGGTTGAGGCTAGAGAGATGGCCTAGCGGTTAAGAGCGCTGACTGCTCTTGCAGAGGACCCGGGTTCGATCCCCAGCATCCACATGGTGGCTGAGAACCATCTTTAACTTCAGTTCCAGGGGAATAATCTGACACCCTCTTCTGACCTCCACAGCATTGCACGACAGGAGTACACAAGCCCACATGCAGACAGTACATTCATACACATAAAAAATAAATAAAATAAAAGAGTTGTGAGGTAAAAGGAAAAATAGGGGTGGAGGGATCCAGACAAGAGGAAACAGCCTCATCTGCCTGCCTCCGAGGATGAAAAGGATGAAAAAGCATTTCATTCCAAGATTAGAGGTAAGCTCTAAAATGCAAATCTCTTTCAGCAATGAAGTGAAAATAATTAACATTCCAGAACCGAGACAGCAATCCGTGGCTCCTTTATGTCAAGCAACAATGCAAAGGCGAGGGGAGTGTTCAGGACCAAGGTAATGGGGACAACAGTCACAGAAGTGTCCCAGTCAAGCCTCATAGGGTTCTGGAGACCTCAGAAGCTAAGACTCTCAAAGCTGTCCACCCCTGCTGTATCCTTTCCAAAACCTTTCTCCTGAGGCAAAAACATGATACTCAGTTACGGTACCAGAAAAACAAGCTGGACCTGCTCCTCTGTGGCCTTATGTTAGTTATGTTTCTCATTGCTGGGACAAAATACCTGACAAAAGCAAATTAAGGAAGGATGTGTTTGTTTGGTCCACAGTTTGAGGATGCAAGTCCATCACGGCAAGGAAGACCTGGCGGCAGGAGCGTGAGGCAGCTGTTCACCTTGCACCTGCACTCAGGAAGCAGAGAGAGAAGAGTGCTGGTCCTCAGCTCACTTCCTCCTTTTTATGAGGTCCAGGACCCCAGCCCATGGATGGGGCTGTACACATTTAGGGTTGGCCTTCTCAACTAACCCAACCTAGAAATTCCCTCACAGATAGGCTGTCTTGCCTCTTCGGTGATCCTGGGACCTGTCTAGTTGCCTCACAGCCCTGGTAACCCTCACAGGCCTGGTCTGTGATCATGGGCAATAAAAAGAAGGGAAACTGTTCAGGGTGGATTTGAGGGTTCCTAATCCTCAAACCTCTGAAATCTGAAACTTTACTCTTTAAAAGGAAATCTCGATCTTGAGGCAGTTCAGAAGTTCAGACTCTAGATGTTCAAGCCGCAAAGTCTAGGGAGATCCCCTAAAACCCTGAAACGCTTCTGGTCCCAACTATCGCAGATAAGAGAAGCCAAGCCTGTGCTGGTTACCTTGATTCCTTGGTGTCACCACATCAGGTTGAAGCCCCAATTCATTTAGGGTAATGGCCAAGTCCCTATTATAATGCTGCACTTGGGTCATGCCTCTGAGTGCTTCTAGAATCTTCCTACTTGAGTTGACAGGGAGAGGGAAGAATATTCACAGGCACTTTATCATTCTCTACTATGAATAGGTAGAAAGTTTGGTCTCTGATTGGAAGAAAGAAATTGTGGGAGTCAGGGAGATGGCTCAGTTGGTAAAGTCCTTGCAGTACACACACTGAGTTCATTTCCCAGCACCCCTGAAAAGCAGCTTGTAATCCCACTGCTGGGACTGAGGAGGCAGGGGACTCTTGGGCTCACTGGACAGCCAGTCTACACTATGTGACAAACTCCAAGCCAGTAAGGACCTTCTCTAAAAAAATAAGATTCAGGCTGGTAAGAGGTTAGGAGTATATGTTGCTCAGTTACACACACACACACACACACACACGCACGCATGCATGCACACACACACACACACACACACACACACACACACACGGGGGGGACTGCAGTTTTTCAGGCTGATAGGCAATTTGAAAAGAGGGATCAATCCCGTGTTTGCAACTTGATCATAAATTTCTCATGTATAAGCAGGGGATCATGCCACTTACGGTCCTTTTAGATACCAACTGTATACACAGTGCTGACTGAGAACTGGGAATCATAAAATTGATGTAAAGCCTTTAAATGTTTGGTGTTCATATCAGCTTCCATACATAAAATGGAGCAAGCACTGATGGGAGCCTCACACGGCTACAGTTTACAGGACTCTGCTCTGCTTCACCTGGTGCCCATGCAGTACTGATCTCAGGCTGAGCCAGCCAGTTAGCATGCTTCCCTGGTTTCCAACACTTGTTTTTCAGGGCTTTCTGCATTTAACAAATGCCTCTTGAAGGACCCTGGGGAACCAGCAGCTAGTTTGCAAGAACAACGAACCCTTTGACATGACCTCCTTTCTGCCCGGAGGAGGGCATGAGGTCTTCAAATTGGAAAGCTGTTTCCTTGTCTGCTGATGCAAATGCAGTCACTTGATGGATAATGATGTCCCTTAATCTACTGGGATTGACAAAGTCTAAAGAAATGAAGCCCACCAGCTATACTTCTGTGCTTAGGGAAAGGGCTTAGAAGGGTGACAGCTGACCACAGTGGCTCAAATGTGTCAACAGAGTCCTCCTTGTGGCTCCTGATATTAACTCCATCTAGATGGTAATCAGAAAACAGACTTCAGTGCAAGGAGCAAGCTGTCACCAAAGGAAATCAGAAGGATAGGAGGATGCCTGGGCCAAACGGAAGCTGTGTGATTGTGAATGTGTGTTCACACATGTATGTATGCAAACATGTGTCAACACTAGATGTCTTCCTCAGTCATTCTCCACCTTGTTTTTCAAGGCGGGGTCTTTTGTGGAAACTGGAGCTCACTGATTTAGCAAGGATGCTGGCCAGTGGGTTCCAGGAATCCTCCTGTCTCTGTCTTCCTAAGCAGCAGTGGTTGTTAGAGACACATGCTGCCATGCCTGGCTTTCACAAATGAATGTGCTTTCTGATCTCTAGGGAACCTCACAATGCCATGCAGGGCAGGGGCTCACTTAAGAAGCTCAAGGTTATATTGGCAGCCAGTGTGACAGGGATTTTCCTACCCATTAAGTGGAGACCCTAGAGGCCAGGAGCCAATAAGAGCCATGTCTCTTTTGCACCCCTCCCCCAAATGAGCAGCCAGCCCTCTAGAGGCTGGACATAAGAGGCAATGGAACTGGCATGGCTAGCCTGTAGCTACTATACCCACCTGAGAGCAAGGAGGAGATGGCGGAGGTGTGTGTGGGGGGATTGGCTTGGTCCAAATTCTACCTAACCAGGGAGGGGCCTTCAGGGAGCCACCTGGAGAGCCTCACTAGTGGACTCTGGAATTTCTGTTACATAGCAATGACCAGGCCCTTATGCACAGGCCTTGTTATCTGAGCTAGCATGGATGCCCTGAAGCAGGAACCTGAAAGACCAGCTTTCAGGGGGTCTTAGCTCAGGACTGCTTCCCACAGAGTAGAGGTGAATTGCCCAGAAAGGTGCCTAATGGGGGGGCTGCTGGGCAGAGCTTTGTCCAAGGGGCCACAGGGCCATCAGGCAGCTGGACACAGGAGCCAAAAGGGAAGCACACCATGAGCCTGAGAGAGGGAAATAGTGACATAACACAGGTGGTGCACAGGGGCAGGGGACAGGTAAGGACCCTGATCATCGCTGCGGAGAAAGCTGGCATCCGATACCTGCAGAGCCAGGAGGGGGGGCATTAGGCAAAGTCACTTCTATTGGGGCAATTTGTTTCCTGCTTCTCATTTCAGGCCTTTCACCACTTTGGGGGGTGAGTGGGCAGGAAGATGTGGGAAAGGATAGGAGGTGACCTGGAGGCTGGGAAGGGGAGATGACTACATGCCCCCACCCTGCTTCAGAGCAAAGCATTACTTGGCAGCTTAACTCAGAAGGCTGTTCAGTATTTCCATTATTAAACTAGAATGGGCATTTTAATTATTGCACTGGGAATGTTCTTGGAACTCAGAGGATATTTTGTTTTTACCATTTATGAGGGAAAGGGCCTGCTCAAAATTGTATCCAAGAGGTAGAGAAGAATAAATCTATTAAGTAAAGGTTCAGACAGGTGGTTTTTCTTGTATACTATGAAGTCTCGCTCCTTCAACTTAATTCTACAAGGTGTTTTTAGGTGACAGGTAGATGATCACGGTACATTTCAGCTTACACAAGTCTGTTTCTAGGGGGGTTAGGAGGCAGGGCATACACATGTGACTTCATGGATATTACTTATGTAGGACAAACCTAAGAGTTATTTTTTAATAGGGCTGAGGAGATGGGACAATTGGTAAGGTGTTTGCTCTAGAAGCCTGAGGACCTGAGTTCAATTCCTAGAACCCATGTTAAGAGAAAAAGTTGGGCCTGGTGGTGTGTACTTGTAATCCCAGAGAGAATTCCTGGGTCAGCCAGCCTGGCCTGCTTGGTGAACTCCATGCCAGTGAGAGACCCTGTCTCAAAAAAATAAGGTAGAGAGGATGTGAGGAATGGAAGTCAAGGTTGAGCTCTGGTCTCTCTCTCTCTCTCTCTCTCTCTCTCTCTCTCTCTCTCACACACACACACACACACACACACACACTCACACACACACACACACACTCCACACACACACACACAGACACACACACAGAGTCTTTATACAATGGACAGAGTCATTTTAGTGATGAGGTAGTGTAGGAATATCCAGTTTGAATTGGAGGCTAGTTCTCAGCTAATACCCCTAAGGGCAGGAGTGGGAGGGAGTCAGGGGTCTTCTCTGACTTTGACCCAAGAAGGAGTAGACATTGTGGCCCAGGTGCATGATGCTGGGTGGGGCATCAGGGTACAGAGGCTCAGAATTGGGGGTCTGTGATTGGCTCTGGGATCTGAGGTCATTTTGCTATAAAAGTAGACTGTAGCAGGCAATAAATTGAATTCTCCATTACCACCATTACAGAATTCCCCGACGTCATGTTTTGCACGTATACAGGCTGAAGCAGACCTGCATTTCAATTGGGTGACCAGTGGGTTGGACAGCTGTCCTTACACCACCAACCTGGATAGCTGGTGTGGTGAAGTGAGTTGTGAGTGGACATAGGCTGAAGATAGGCCATCAGCCATCAGCCTGAAATTCCTGTCCAGGGGCCAGCAGTCTCTGGGCAGGTGGGAAATCACAGCCAATTGTGGGAAAAGTTCCATTGTCCCAGGCCAAGGACCTGAGTTGGAAGTACCTCTCAGTCGTTACAAGAGTAACCAACTGACCTCTGCACTGAGAGGTCAGTTTCCTACAGTGGTCACAGGTGGGTACTGTGCTCCCCCTTCCCTTAGCAGGGCCGTGCTGTACCTGCTCTTGGCAAAGGAAGCTTCCTGCAGGGTGGGGCAAGAGCCACATTTTGCCACTTCACCAAGTCTGGTGATAACAAAGTTGTGGAAGGGTCACTTCTTTTTACCAGTCGGCCTCAATCAAGATCCGAGAGTAGAAATAGAGAGGGAAGGTGATCCGCAGCAAGATGCTTCTGAGTCACATGTTCACTGTAGTCAGTAAGGTGTGGCAGAGTCCAAATGAAAGGAAGGTGGCCAACCACTCTCCCTTATTCCCTTTTAGAAACCCAGCTGTGGAAAACTTTCTTACAACCCACTTTTCCCTCGGTGTCTGTGAATAGAAAACTCTGCCTCCAGGAAAGACTGTGTGGAAAGTTCCTTTGATAAGTCTGATGTGGAGTGGGGCTCCCTCCAGGGAATTTCTAGGCTGATCCCTGTTTGTTTCCAGGAAGAGGCTGGCTGGGCAAGGTAGTTCAGAGTGCTTTGCGGGAGCCAGGGCCCTGACAGGAGTTCGAGCTCCTACAATGCCTGGATTAGTCTGGGTCACCCAATTAATTCTTTTTTGGTGTGTGTGTATATGTGTTCATGTGTGTGCAAGCATACGCATATGAATGTGGAGATCAGAGGACAGCCTCAGGTGTTGTTCCTAGGGCACCATGCACATGTTCATTGAGTAGGCTAGGTGGCTGGCAGTGAGGCCCAGGGACCCACCTCTCTCCATTTCCGCAGCACCAGGATTATAAGCCCACATGCCACCAAGCCTGGCTTTTTAATCTTTTTAATGTGGGGTCTGTGGATTGAACTCAGGTACTCTTTCACAAACTAATGTATGCCCCACCAATTCAAAATTCTACAAAGTTTCTTGTATGTAAAATGAGGGGCCATGGTGATTTAGAGGCACTTTTGAATCATCAAGACCATGACTTTATATTCATGACATACATGTCACCCTCTCTGCTTTCCTTGAGGGCTCCACTGTCAAAGGTAAACAGATTCACAGCTGCTTACAGCACCCAGGTCCTCCATGGCACCAGATCCCCATCTCTGGGGGTAACCTCCCAACTGCCCTCTCAAAAGAAAGCGATTCCTCCTGAAGAGGACCAAGGATGGTCAGGTGGGAAAAAAGAGACAGACACCAGTTCTCCAAGTGGGGCCAACCAGGAAAAGTTCCCTCTTCAGAACTCAGTAAAAAAAGCAAAGATTATTACACTTTCTATTTTCCAGTGTTAATGGCGGCACATCTATCAGAGCTGCTGTTGACACTCATACTCTGTGTGTTCATGTTCACAGAGAGCAGTGACAGATGTGTCCATCCATCTTTACTCACAGTTTATTAAGGAGCACATTAAAAATTAATTTCAAGAAGTTTCTTTCAGATGAAGCAAGATCTACAAACGGGTTGCACAGCGATCAATGAAGCACATTGAACCTGTTCATTCCTGTCTGCCAGGATGAAAGGTAAAATTGCTTTCTTGCAGTTTCCAACTTTTTCACATATAATTGTCTTACAGTCTTGGGATGGGGGTGGGAAGATAGCATCTGTCTCCAAAATCACGCTTGGCAGCCTGCCCCATGGACAATAACTGCCCAGAAACTGGTGGGATTGATGGAGAGGACCCTGCTGTGCTGCGAAACCAGGAAAGGAAGATGGAGTGTCAGCCTGGCCCACTTGATTGTGGAGAGAAGAAAGACTCATTCTCCTGCAGGTGTCTCACAGCTGGGAACATAAGGGCCACCTTGAACTGCATATACAAAGTAGGCAGGTGACACTTTGGGGAGTGCATGCATTTCTCACGCCCTTCACAGATGGAAGGGTAGAGGAACACCAAGAATGGCTGCATTCATTCATTTGAACCGCATAAAGCAAGCCAGGGGCTGGGAGCTGGCCACTGAAGCTTCCCACTTGAGTTGGATCCCCGGAACCCTGGTTGAAGAAGAGAACCTACTCTATAGAGTTGTCCTCTGACCTCCACATGTGCACCATGGCATAGATGTTCCTGTACTCTTCGACAGATCACATTCACACACACAGACGCAGATATACTAAGCCCAGTAAACATATAAACCATGCTACTGTGATATGAAAAAACAGCTACATATAGCACAGGGCTGAAAATTTTCATTAAGAATTCATCCCAAGGCCAGGCATGGTGGTGCATTCCTTTAATCCCAACACTTGGGAGGCAGAGGCAGGCAGATCTCTGTGAATTTCAGGCCAGCCTGATCTCCAGAGTGAGATCCAGGCCAGCTGGGACTACAAGGAGACCCTTTCTAAAAAAAAAAAGAAAATCATCCCAAAGAGGCTCAGTGGGTAAAATACTTATACAAACATACGACGTAAGTGTGGTTCTCATATAAAAACTGGGTGTGGCGGCACATGTCTGTAATCACAGTGCCAGGCAGGCAGAGACAAGGGTGATCCTTGCCCCAAGCTTCACAGGCATCCAGCCTAGCTGACATGTCAAGCTCCAGGGTCAACAAGAGAATCTTTCTTGAAAAATAAGATGACAGAGGAAGACACTCTCTCTCTCACACACTCTCTCTCTCTCTCTCTCTCTCTCTCACTCTCTCTCTCATCTTGGTACTCTGGATTTTAGAGGCATTCTTTTTTTGAAGCACTAATTAGCAATACTCAGCACCTCGGGGGGACATCAGGATGGCCAAACAAAATAAGGCAGGTCACAAAAATGATCTTCCCATGCCTCCCTTCTGCCCCACGTTGATCCTGACCAGGAACTTTGCAGAGGAGGAAGTAAGGCATCATTGACTGAGCCAGAAGCTCTTGATGTTGTAATGACTCTACGCAGGGTAAACAGCCCTGCTTCAACAAGACCCAGGATGGTTCTGAAGATCTTCAGGCCTGATAGACCTTACCAGCAGCCTCACAGAATGGACAGCTTCAATGAGGAGAGATAAGAAACTGTCTGGAAATAGCCAGGCAGCACACCATCCCTAATGATATGATCTGGGTCTCTTTACATGGTAAGCAGTTGGGATTTTAAATTTTTTATTGGTTGATTGTCTGTGCAAACACACATGTGGAGGTCAGAGGAGAACTTGGGCGAGTTGGTTCTCTCCATTCACCATGTGGGTAAGTGGACTCAACTCAAGTCATCAGGCTGGCAGCAAGCACCTTTACTCTTTACAGAGTAAAGCACCTTACAACTTTACAGAGCTATCTCGCTAGCCCAAAATAACCTAGGTGCTTTATGTCAGCTCTGGGACTGTGGGTTTGTGAGCAAGTTCTGGGCTGAGGACATAGTTCAGTTGGTAGAATGCTTGCATACTATGCACAAAGCCCTGGGTTTCGTCAGTGGAGCACACCTGTATTCCCAGCACTCAGGAGGTAGAAACAGGAAGATCATAGTGAGTTCAATGTCATCTTTGTCTACATAGTGAGTTCAGTGTCATTTTTGTCTATATAGTGAGATCAAGGCCCCCCTTTTTTTTTTTTTAAGAAAAAAGACAACACCACCACCACCACCACCACCACCAACAACAACAAAAAACCTCTTAAAATTGTTCCATTAGGGTATGGAGAGATGGGTCAGCACTGCTTTTGCAGAGGACCCAAATTTGGTTCCCAGCACCGTGTCAGCTGGCTCACAACTACCAGTAACTCCAGCTCCAATGACTCTTACGCCACCTTCTGGCCTCTGTGGGTAACTGCACTCTTGCACACACACACACACACACACACACACACACAATAATAATAATAAAAGTCTTTTAAAAAAAATATCTGCTCCAATAGCAAAGTATGGTGGCTCACACCTGCAATCCCAGTCCTCAGGAAGCTAAAGCAGGAAGACTGCTGAGAGTTCAAGGCCAGGCTGGGTGGGCTACAAGTGAGTCTCAGACCAGCCTGGGTGGGCTACAAGTGAGTCTCAGACCAGTCTGGGCCTCAGGGTAAGACTGTTTAAAAAAATATCCCCTTAACAAAACAAATAAAAACCCTCCACCAAACCTGACCCAAAGCACTCCAAATCAAAACTAAACTTGCCCTAGTTCAGGGGTGGGAGGTGTTCACAGGAATAAACAAGATTTCTAAAGCTGGGGTTATAAGCTCCCTGCCCCATTCTCTCTATACTCTTCTCAACTCCTAACATGCTACTGAAGAGCTGTGCCCAAGCACACAACACAGTGCCCAGCACTGACCCAAGGATGTGGAGCAGTGTAGGGTAGACCTTTGCCTCCCTGGGGGACCTGCTGACCTTGATGCCAAGCCTACTGACCCAGTTGCTCCCCACTTGTGAGTTGGGGTAGGGGCAGCACAGGCTTGCTTCTACCATGCCATGCATTTGCTGTGCTAAATTTCTAGTCTCATTCCCAGCGCAGAAGTGCCGTGCTTGTTCAATTTCCTCTCCAAGGCCCTCTGCCTGTGCCATGGGCGCTAATACCCAGGCTTCAGGATGATGGATGTGCCGGCTGGTAATAAAGTACATAATCTCTCCCCTTAGAATTCCAAGTGTCAGCATGCTGCTGTTGTAGGTTGGGACCTGACGTGTGACAAACCAAGCCATTTAAAACACAAGACTCTTCCTTTCTCTGCTCCAATTAAAAGGAGAACTACCTTCTAAATCGCAGGCACAATCTCTGTTCTGACAGGGTGTTCAGATTGAGATTCTGATTCCAGCACAGAGGCAGAGTTCCTTCCAGGGACAGCTGACAACCAGGCTTTAAAGGAATGGCTGATTTGTAAGAGGGAAGCTAAAAATACCCTACCCTCTCCTCTCCTCTAAATAAGCCACATGCCTCCTGTAATTTCTTTATTTTATTCCTGAGAAAATAAAAAAGTGATCAGTCTAATCAGAACACATTTGAATCCAAAATGCTGCCAATAAATGTATTTAGGAAGGAAAAGCAGCTCAAATATGTAGCTGAAGAGCACTTCTGGGGACACAGAAACAGTTCAAACACACTGGGGACAAGGCAGGCCAGGACGCGCCTTGGCCCGTCATGTTGAGAAATGCCTTCCACGTCCTGCCCTTTTTGCTCTCCCACCCTGGGCAATCTCCAGTTCTGCCCAGCATGACCAACACCAACACAGACACAAACCCAGGGAGAGACAACAGGCTAGGAGAAAGTCCTGTAGTCTTCAGAGGTGGATTCACCCACCTGACTCTAGACTCTTCAGGTAATAGTCCAAGGCCTGGTGACTGAGTAAGATTTAATTTCTGAAACAAAAGAAACTTCTATCTTGAAGTAAAGAAAATTCCTGTATTTTCTGATTTAAAAAAAGCAATGGGGTTTGCATTCTGCCTCTGGTGTTTGGCTGGTTTGTATGGAGCATATTATTACTTTATTGGAACCTCAAGCCTGGGCTGATTTAAGATATGAATCCCCAGAGTGATGATCCCCAGAGGGTGCAAGAAAAAAACCTGAAAACGTTTGTTTGTAACTCTCAACACTTTTATTATAGTACTAAATATTCTTTTTAAATTTATGTACATGGTGTGCGTGTGTGTATGCATGTGCATTTGTGTGTGCATGTGTGTGGAGGCCAGAGGACCACCTAGGTCGTCACCCTCAGGAATGCCATCAACCTACTTTGGGAAAGGGTTTCTCACTAGCTTGGAAATAACCAATTAAAGCCAGGCTGGCTGCCCAGAGAGCCCCAGGGCTCTGGGTCTCTGCCTCGGCAGCTCGAGGATTCGAATGCACACCATGCCCTGCATTTTTACATGGGATCTGGGGTTTGAATCCAGGGCCTCATACTTTCCCAGCAAGCACTATACAGACTATAAAGACTGAGCTTTCTCCCTTGAGCCCCATCACTACAGTCTTAACAGTGGGTTAATATGTGTCCATGGACTCAATATTTTTCAGGAGCAGCAATCAGACAAACTGGAGACAAAGTGGCAACTTAGAGCCTGAATAGAGCCCTGCAAACTACCATTGGACACAGTGAAGTAAAGCATGCCAGTCAAATTCTACTGGCATCAATGTTTCCTTAGGGGAAGGAGAGCAATGATAGCAGTCACAGCAGTGCCTCAAGGGTCCCCAGTCACTGAACGTTTGAAGAATGGAAATCCTCTCAATCCCAGTAGACTGAGGGGAAGAGGGGGGAATGCGTCACAAAGGTAGTGGAGGTGGTGTTTGGTCCCCGGGCCTTCTAACGTGGACCTGCAGATTCCCTTCAGGACAGCTTCCTCCCTCCCACCTGCCAAGGGAAGAGCATGAATACCTCAGATTTGTTAGGGGAGCAGCTTGCCCCAGCCTACATTAGTTCTGATTCCAAATGTATTCAGGTCACCTTCACACAGCATTAGCTCAGCTACCCACCAAGCCATTAGGCACCATATGTGCATGACTGAGGGCCTCAGGGTCTCTAGGCAAAAAAATATTAATCACTAAGAACCTATCTGGCTGGTTGATCTGATGGCTCAGCTGGTACAGCATATGCAGGCACACAGAGACTGAAGCTAAAGTCTGCTTAGAAGAATTAAAGCGAGCACAGTCTCCTTTAGGAAAGGAGTGGGTCTGGGAGAAGCAGAGGAGGCGGCTCTCTGCAGATGTTCTCCAGGTCTGACTTCCTAGATGGTTCCAAAGTTAGCATTCATGTGTTAAATTTACCAGTTAATACAGCATGCATAAGAATAACTGTAACAAGCTGGGGAGAGGGCTCAGTCCATAAAGCCTGTCTTGCAAGCATGAGGATATGAGTTTGAGTCCTTGGACCCTTTTAAAAGACCCCCCCTTTTTTTGTAAAAGCTGTGGGGCTGGAGAGATAACTCAGCAGTTAAGAGCATTGGCTGCTGTTTCAGAGGACGCAGGTTCAATTCCCAGCACCCACATGGTGGCTGACAACCATCCATAACTTCAGTTCCAGGGGATCTGACACCCTTTTCTAACCTCCTCGGGCATTGCACAACAGGTGCACTTACATACATGCAGCTGATATACTCATACACACACACAAAAAATAATAAATAAAGTATTTTTTTAAAAAACTTGGTGGGTGTGGGGGCACTCTTTTATAATCCCAGCACCAGGGAAATAGACACAAGTGAAATCCTGAGGTTCACTGGCCAGCAGCCTGGCTGAATCTGCAAGTTCTAAGTAACTAGGAATGACAGCTGAGGTTGTTTTCTGGCCTGTACACACATGTGCACACATGCACCAGCAGACACATGCACATATATGCATACAGACATACACATGAACACACATGCATACACAGATAATCAGAAAAGCATTAGATATATTTAAATTAAATGAGTGAATAAAGACAATGAATTAGACTATCACTAGCAGGTAGAAAGGAATGCATAGGCCAAGGAAGTGACTGCTAACACCAAGAAAAAAGATGTGGCTGGAGAAATGGCTCAGTGGTTAAGTGTACTGGCTGCTCATGCAGAGGACCATTGATTCCCAGCACCCACATGGTGGCTAACAGCCATCTGGAACTCCAGTTCCAGGGGATCAGATGTACCCTTCTGCATTCACATGCATTGCATTTACTTACAAACATGCAGGTAAAAAAAAAAAAAAAAAAAAAAAATATATAGATATAGATAATATATATATATATAGATAATCGATATATATTTAATAATAAAAAAACCCAAGATTACTGGGGCTGGCAAGGCTCAGCAGTTAAGAACACTGGCTGCTCTTTTTATTTTTATTTTTATTTTTTATTTTTAAGGGATTCTACAATATAATGACACAGTTGTTTGCAGATAACATTGATGTTACTCAGTATGTCATACAATTAGGTAATTGGTGCATTTTGCAAGTATGTATGTCCAAATTTTGAACAACTCAAGGTTCCCATAGTCCAGTTGGAGAAGCTTGTATGCACTGGCATGTTGATCAGTTAGGAGTCCAGACTACATTCCTGTAGTCTCACGATTCACCCCTATCTCTCTGCAGCCCTTACAATCTACCATGCCTCCTCTTCCGCAGTTTGAAGAACACTGGCTGCTCTTACAAAGGACTAGGTTTGGTTCTCAGCACCCAGACAGGGGCAACAACCATCTGGTATCCTCTTTGCCTCAGCATGCTTTGCATGCATGTAATGTACTTTCACACACACAGGCAAAACACTACACAAATAAAATAAAATAAAAATGAAAAAAGAAAAACAAGATACTGGCGCTGGCAAGATGGCTCATTGGGTAAAGGCACTTACTGCCAAGTCTGAGGACCTGAATTTAGTCCCCGGGACCCACATGGCAGACTCCAGCAAGCTAATCTCTGACATCCATACACACACTGTTTGGTACAGCTATTAACATCAAGAAAAACAGGATGGGACTGGAGAGACGTCTCACTGGTCCTCTTGCAGAGGACCCAGGGTTCAGTTCCTAATACCCACCTATATACACGTGCAATGGAACACTAAAAACATAAGATACCCGATGCGATGAATCTCCAGATGTCGCCAGCTCACACCACCCATGAAGAAACCTTGCAAAGTCAAACCTGCATTTGATCAAGTTACTGTATCTTATTTTCTAATAGCAGGAGATTTATTAGGGAGAGAAGGATGGTAAACTTACTGGGTGAGCAGCTAGGAAAATGCAGATTGAGAGTAACTCTACCAATAAATTACTCAGCTACTTCAAAAATACACTTCCTAAAGAGACTGAGGGGATGTGACCAGGCACAGCATGTGATCATCTGCATACTGTTCTGAATAAAAAAAAAAGATAAAATCTGAACAGACTGTGTAGCTTATTTTCTGTAGTCATGGGGATAGACTCTCAGCACTTCGGGCATGCCATCAGACACACCATGTACATGTTCTGCCAATGAGCCTTGCGTATTAAGAAATTACAGTTTGGAGCTGGAGAGATGGCTCTGCAGTTAAGAGCACTTACTGCTCTTCCAAAAGACCTGAGTTTGGCTCCCAGCACCTATGTGTTGGGGCTCAGAACTACCTGTAACTCTAATTCCAAGGGTTTTGACACTCTTTTCTGGGCCATTACAGGCACCCATATGAATGTGGCATACACACAGACACATAAAAAAAAAAAAACTTATAAAAACCACTTACTGTTAAATACTTTCAGCTGTGATAATGGGGTTAGGCATCTTCTTTTGAAAGATCCTTACATCTTAGAGATATTGATGCACAGAAAGATGAAGGAATACAATGTCAAAGCAATCTATGGGGCGGGCTGAGGAGGTGGCCTTGCCAATATAAGGACACAAGTTCAAAGCCCAGAACACACATAGAAATGATGATTTCATTTTCTTTTTTGTTTTGTGACAAAGTCTCATGTAGTTCAGGCCAACCTTGAACTTGACATATGGCTGAGGGTGACCTTGAGCTTTAGATCCCCTTGCCCCCACATCCTAAGTGCTGGATTACAGGCATGCACCCACCAGGTCTGGTTTTATGCAGAGATGGGGCTTCAACTCAGGGCTTCATGCATGCTAGGCAAGCACTCCAAACAACTGAGCTACATTATCCAGGCCCTCGATTTGCCTTTTCAACAACTGGAATTTGATTTTTTTAGGTCTTATGGTTCAGAAGCTTAGTAATTAAATATTTATTTTAAAAAATTCATGTGCATTTCTGTGTGTTTATAAGCTTATGGGCACCACATGTGTGCAGATGCCCACAGAGGCCAGAGGGCATTCAATTGCCTGAAACTGGAGTTGGAGTAGTTGGATGTACTTTTAACTACTGAGCCATCTCTTCAGGCCACTTAACTACTAAATAGAAAAGGGTTGACTGTAACTAAGCAAGGAAGAAGAAAGCACCCCCGAAAAACTGAGCTTCTTTACATTCAGCACCTTCAGTTTTAAATATTTTTTTAATTATTTTTATTGTGTATGCATGAGTGTGTTGCCTGCACGTATGTAAGTGCACCCGTATCATGCGATGCCCTCAGAGGTCGGAAGAGGGTGTTGGATTCCCCTAGAACTGGAATTACAGATGGTTGTTAGTTACCATGCGGGTGCTGGGAACTGAACCAGGGTCTTCTGTAAAAGCAGTCAAGTGCTCTTAACCACAGAACCATCTCTCCAGACCATCACCTTCAGGTTACAAGAACGTGCTTGGTAAGAAGGGTGAGAAGAGAGCACTGTGAAGGGCTGGAAGTGACAGGTGCCTGAGAGATAGCTAACCTGGGCCCAGCTGGCATCTGTCTATCTGGCCCTTTAAGAAGTGTGGGCCTTCTGGGTGTGATGGCATAGGCCTTTAATTCCAGCACTCAGGAAGCAGAGGCAGGCTCTCTCTAATGAGATGGAGGCTAGCCTGATCTACATAGTTCCAGGCCAGCTGGGGCTACAGGGAGATCCTGTCTTTAAAAAAAAGGAAGTTGTGAGCCTCTGAATTGTATTTTAGGCCCTTAGTAGAGGTCTCTTGATTGTTTCCCCCCTTACCCATTTAAAAACATAGAAGCTTTGCTTGGGTCATAGGTTATACAAAAGCAGGTGACAGGCATATGGCCTGGAGTTGCTGACCCTGCTGTAAAGTTCTGATATGTGTTACAGGTGAGATCAACCCTCATGTTCTAAATAAAAGTCAGATACTTTTTACCAACTGGCTATGGTGGGCAAGCACGGGATTTAAAAAATTAGCCTTGGACAGCTAGCAGGAGGAAGAGTGGTTCAGGATGGAAGTTTTAATAGGGTGCAGCTAGATGGGCAATGAGATTCTTATGTAATGTTTTCCTCTTGGTGCTTGATTAAAATTGGAAATATTATAAGAAAACCAGAAAGTCATTAAATTATGTAATTTAAATAATAAGCAGATAGAAAATTAAATGCTCATGTAAGTATGCTAATGATATGCCATGGTTATTATCTGTCCATAAGTGACATCACTACTCTTTGTTTTATTCAACATAGGAGTGGAAAAAGTAGATGGCTGTGCATGTAGCTCGTGGGAGAGCATTTGCTCAACACTGTAAGAAAGAAAGCTAGAAAAGAAGTCACTGATGGGCTCGTAAGACGAATCCTGTAACACAGGGAGAAATGAGGAGATGCCGGTCTGCAGGAACACTTTTATCTCAACCTAAAGTTATATGCAGTCTCTATAATTCATGTCTTTCTTCCTCCCTTCCTACCTCCCCCTTTCTCCCTCCCCTCCTCTCCTTCCCTCTTTCCTCCTTTTCTCTCTTCTTGATATTCTCACATACTCCAGCTGGCTTTGAACTCACTATGTAGCACTTATTATCACTATGTACCTTAAATTTATGATCCTTCTGCCTCTGTGTCCTGAGTGCTGAGACTACATATATATGCTACCATACCTAGTTTGTGTGGTGCTGGGGATTAAGTTCAAGGCTTCATGCCAGCCTTCTACCAACCTTGCTATATCCCCAGCCTAACTCAAAACTTTCTTCAAGGAGTGGTGTAATGTTAAAGATACTTAGCAAAGTAAATGCAAGCTCAGCATTGTGTGTGTGTGTGTGTGTGTGTGTGTGTATGAATCCTTCCATTATTTTACTAATGTCTTGACTAACCAGAAATGAACAGCATTTCCAAAAATCTAATCATTGTTAAATTC
The DNA here is from genome assembly GCA_009823505.1 of Rhizomys pruinosus. Classification (NCBI taxonomy): domain Eukaryota; kingdom Metazoa; phylum Chordata; class Mammalia; order Rodentia; family Spalacidae; genus Rhizomys; species Rhizomys pruinosus. The sequence goes on from VZQC01015082.1 coordinate 1,346,685, forward strand.
CCTCTGAAGCTACAAATCCGAGTTAGTACAGAAGTGACTGCTCTCACTTCTCGAATGTGCATTTCATCAGCTTGAGTGATGGCTACTGTAATCATGTAATAATTACCCAGGTAAATGGTACAAACAGGTTTGGTCGGAAACACACCCAACACATGGTGTGTGTTATGTAGCAAGGACTTAGAGAGTGGAGCAGAGATGTTTCATCTACCTGCAGTCTTCCAGGATGGTGTTTCTCAGCCTTGACACACCTTAGAGTTTTGACTCCTCTGGGGAAGTAGAGTCTGAAAAGACCTACTTGTGCCTGACCTGTATCAAAGTATAATGCTGCACACTGTGTGTCTACTGTGCGCCAGGACTGCTGTGAGGGCTAATACGAGTGTACAGGGGAGCTTGCTTCCATGGATATTCTCTAATAAAGGGAAATAAACTGTCAAGTATATGATGCTGCACATCTTTTAAATGAGGTTCTCACTCTCTAAAAGTGAAAAATGAAATGTAATCTACTTCTGGGGTGGAACATAAACACAACAGCTAATGACAACATCTGCCCATCTGCATGGGGACCCTTATGCCCTATGCACCTTCCTTACGTCTAAAACCCTGGACTTGGGACAAACTTTGGAGACACTTCTGAGTGCTTCCCATATAGGCTATTAGAGCCATACCTTTCTCCAATGAATCCAGGCCTACAGGCCTCAAATGTCAATTTGGAAATAACAGAAGTTTCTAGGACAGTGGTTCTCGACCTTTGCTATACATTACAGTCACCTAGGGAAGTTTTTTTAAATCATACTTCTAGCCAGGCATGGTGTCGCACTCTGGAGGCAAAGGCAGGTGGATTTCTGTGACTTCAAGGCCAGCCTGGTCTATGTAGTGAGTTCCAAGCCTGCTGGGGCTACAGGGAGACCCTTTCTTAAAAAAAACTTACACTTCCAGAAGTTCCAACCTAACTAGTGGGCTTAGATACTGAGTTTCTCTCTTTCTCTTTCTCTTTCTCTTTCTCTTTCTTTCTTTTCTTTCTTTCTTTCTTTCTTTCTTTCTTTCTTTCTTTCTTTCTTTCTTTCTTTCTTTCTTTCTTTCTTTCTCTCTTTCTTTCTCTCTTTCTTTTTCTTTCTTTCCTCTCCCTTTCTTTTCTCTTTTGTTTCCTCTCCTCTCCTCTCTCCTCTCCTCTCCTCCCCTCCCCTCCCCTTCCCTCCCTTCCCTTCTCCTCCCCTCCCCTCCCCTCCCCTCCCTTCCCTTCTCCTCCCCTCCTCTCCTCTCCACTTCTTTCTTTGTAGTGGTGCTATCTGGTGTCAAATCCAGGGTCTCATGCATGCTAGGCATATGCTCTACTACTGCACTACAACTCCAGCAGCAATGAGATTTTTAACAACTCTCCAGGTGATTCCAAAGAGTAGCATACAGGGCCATATTTTAAGATATTTCTAAGTTTAAAAAAAGCCAGATATGTTTCACATAACCATGATTTATTAGGTGATAACTTGTTTTTATTAAAAATACACATTTCAGGTGTATTTTCAACATAAACAGCTATGTTCACATATGTAGGGTCCAGGAAACAGCTAAAAATGAACTTCTAAAGAACTGGATACTGACATGGCCACAAATGTCTCTCAAGGTCATGTCCATAAGAGCTGATTGCAAGGTTTGAAGACTTTAAGACCAGCAAATGCATCTGGAAGTTGGGGTGGGGGTTTTTGGGGAAGTGTCTGTGTTTCTTTGGAAATTAAGAAACCAACTTTATCTGGCATTTGCCCAGGCCCTCGACTTACCATTCTAATTAGCCATTCTAATCAGGTTGAAGCCATGAACTTCACCTTCCAGTGATTCAAGGAGAGTTCAGAGTTCCCGTTCACAGAGAAGAATAACACAGGCACTTCTCTTGTAAGGCCTTTGAAGGAATTTAGTCTGGGCTGTTTATGTAAGGAAAAAAGTGCAAAATAAAGGGGCCCAGTCCATCAACCTGCTCCTTACCTCAATTTCCTCTTCATAGCTCATATCCTGGCACTAAGAATTTATTCAATGGTTTACAGCCCTCTCTTTCCTTATTAAAATGTAAGATTGCTGTGGTTGGAATGTAAAATATCCTCTCTAGGCACCTGTGTTAGAACACTGGGTTCCCAGTTGGTGGTGCTGTTTAGCAAGACTGTGGAGCCTTTAGGAACCAGAGTTTCCTCTAAGGAAGTGGGTCACAGGGGATGAGTCTTGAGATTTTATAGCCTGGCCCTACTTCCTGTCCACTTCCTGCTTTCTCCCTGTGGATGTAACATGACCGGGTGCCTCCCTCACCTGGTGCCATGCCTTGCCAGCCACGACAGCCTGTATCTCCTCAAACTGTGAGCCAAAGCAAATCCTTCCTCCCTTAAGGTGCTTCTGGTCAGGGGTTTGATCACAGTAACAAGAAAAGTAATGAATATAAAGGCCCATGAAAGCAAGCTTCCAGTGTATTTACGTGGTATCATTAGACCTCACAATACACCTGGCACACAGTAGGTACATATTTTAAATGAATGAATGTAGGTTCTTTCTCTCTGAAAGCAAGAAACAGAATACAAGCCTGGCGTGGTGGCGCACGCCTTTAATCCTAGGACTTGGGAGGCAGAGGCAGGTGGATCTTTGTGAGTTCAAGGCCAGCCTGGTCTACAGAGTGAGTTCCAGGACAGCTGGGGCTACAGGGAGACCCTGTCTCAAAAAGACAAAAAAAAAATAAATAAAAAAACACCAAGAAAGGAACAGAATATAACCACTTGGCAGGGGCAGGGCATAAGCACAACAGCTAATTACAACATCTGCCTGGCTGCATTAATAATGATCTACTCATTAAAACCAGGGTTCCCACTGCACAAGGCTTCAGTCTATGCACTGTACTCCCATGCTATCTCTACCTCAAACTGCTCAAACCCTCCAGAGAGAGAATGATTGGAGAACCTAAGGCTCAGGCAGGTGCGTGGCTTGCCTCAAGCTACAGTGGTGGATAGCAAAGGAACATATTCCTTTTTCTTTTGTTATCAACCACTGTATCTAAAATTACAGGAAGCCAGGAAGGATACATCTGCATGTTAGTGGCACAGAGCTATGTTCAGGTCACAAGGCCTTTTGCTTTTAAGACAAAACTATGGTATAGTCATAAATGATGATTTAGTATTACAAAATTGATCGTGGCCTAGGGAGATGGCTCAGCTCGTCAGGTGCTTGCCTTATAAACACAAGGACAGGGTTCAATCCCTGCACTAAAAATGTCGGGTGTGGTGGTCTGCATTTGCAATGCCAGGGCTGGGGAGGTGCAGACAGGTGAATGGGTCCCTGCAGCTCACTGGCCAGCCAGCCTGGCCTACTTGGAACATTTCAGGCCAATGAGAGACCCTGCTGCCCCCCCCCCCAAAATAATAATAAAATTTAAAAAATCAAGATAGATGATATACCTGAGGAATGACACCCAAGATTGTCCTCTGGCCTTCATATGCGCACATAACATATATACACATGCACACACACATGCATGCATACACACAAGATCATGCTAGCCCACTATCTGTCACTCTTATAATCTTTTTTTAATTTATTTTTTATTTTTGTATGTGTATGAATGTACTGTCTGCATGTAGGTCTGTGCACCCGTGTCGTGCAATGCCGCGGAGGTCAGAAGAGGGTCTTGGATTCCCCTGGAACTGGAGTTCTCCCGGAATTGGAGTTACAGAGGGTTCTTAGCTGCCATGTGGGTGCTGGGGATCGAACCCGGGTCCTCTGCAAGAGCAGTCGGTGCTCTTAACCACTAGACTATCTCTCCAGCCCCCTGTCACTCTTATAAATACCTGGGTTAAGTCAACTTAGAAAGGTGAGGCTTTGGCTCAGTCTGGGAGAGTTCAGTGCACAGTCACTCGGCCCTGCTGCCCTGGGCCTGAGGTGGGGCAGAGGGTTATACAGTGTGCGGTAGATAAGCTCTTCACAGAACTGCAGCCAGTGTTCAGAAAGACAGGGAAGGGTCAGGGTCCCAAATCTATTGGAAACGGGTTGGCAGTTTAGCCTTTAACAGAGGGGCTTCTGTAGGCTCTTTGAGGGTCAATCTATGGCAATGGTCAGAGTTACTATATGTTGAGCATTTAATATGCCCCAAGAATTTATTTCTGGCACATATTTCTAGTTTATCTCTCTCTCTAGACTACGGGGAGTCAGAATATGTACTTAGCAAATAAAATTCAAGAAGGTTGGTAGGTTAAAAGCAGAGATGGGATACAATGGGGAGAAAATCACCTCCTAAGCCATTTGTTAATGCTAAACATCTCTAGTCTGAAGGGTGCTGTAGTGGTTTACATAGTTTGTTCCCAAAGATTGCTGAGTAGAATCTCGGTCCCCAGTGTGATGAGAAGATACTGAGAGGTGGTGGACCTATGGCAGGAACCTCCCAGAACAAGGGAAAGGAATGCAGCATGGTCTGGACCTGAGTACATGAACACAGGTAGCTCTGTCTGTTGTGACCCAATCAGGATATGTGTGTTACCATGCACGGAAGACAAAGGCTAAGCTTTTCTTTGTTTGGGGCCCTGCTTTAGAGAATTATCTCTCAGGGCTTGTGCCAGTACACAGAATCTGTTTCCTTTAAGCCTTGGGATCCTGGCTTTCAGACTGTCGACTGCAATGGTTCCACAGGTGGTTATGTCCTGGGGACAGTGACCTAGAAAGGGGATCTCTTGGGATTCCAAATGGTTCCCACGAAAATGACAAAAGATGAAGCCTGACAGCGTCTTTCTGGCTTCCTGCCTCACCAGGTGTTTCCTTCCTAATATAACTATTGTCTCATCATTGTGGTATCATCTACCATTCATCAGATCGGAGCTGAAGCTCTTAGATCTCCAGAACTGTGGGCAAAATAAACCTGTTGTCTTTCCAAATAACACAGCCCTGGGTATCTCGTGATAGCAGATGACCATGAACTATACAGACAGTGGTCCTTTTCTTATGGGAAGGAAGCTTGCAACAAACATTCCTGAGAGCTTCCTACACACATACACACAGTAAATGCTTCTTGACACTCATTTCTTATTGTACAGTCCTAAATCTTAAGTAGTAGTAATGCCTTTATTTTACAACTTAGGTACTGTTAATGACTTTTTTGTTGACCAAGGTTAAAGTCTGCCCCTGGCCTCAGGGCAAGAGGATAAGCAGAGCTCATAGCTTAATCTCTCCTCCCTAAGAGCACAGCTCTGAGATGCAAACCATCTGTGCTTTTCAACCTTTTCAATGAAAGGGAATGGATTCCTCCCTGAGAGAAGTAGGAATAGGCCTCAGGCTCTTCACTGCATCCAAATGTCCACATCTGATGCCGGTGGAAGACCAGTGGAGTTTATCCACAGAAAGCCCACCACCCAGTCCAGGAGACCAAAGGGCAGGAATCTGACCCATCACAAGACGCTTGCCCACAGAGCCACTTTCTGGCTGTCCAGAGGCTGGTGGGCTGCCCCTGCCTACAGATGTGCCTTCAGGAAACCTAATCTTTGAACCACTTACCAGTTGGCCAAGGGCAGCCCTCGAAAGTTACAGATGTTTCCTCATAAGGACAACCGTTAACTGAGAGCTCTAGGTGGCTAAGCCCTGAATCATCTGTCCTTTGGGTCTAGGCCATGGTAACACACTTCCTTCTTATTTTATTCTTGAAAGAGTAAAACTGGAAGGGCATACTTGATCCTGGAGATAGGGAGTAAGAGCAAGACATGACAAGATGATAAAATATTCAGAACAGACAGAGGGGTTTCTGAAAGGCCCTGGGCATAAAATTTCACAACTGTTTCATCAGACTATTGCTAATTCATTACAGCAAAAGTCTAAACCCAGAGCGGGAGAACTGAGAGAGGCTGGAGAAAAGACAGGGTAGAGCTGAGGACAGAGGAAAGAGCAGGAGAGAGGAAGTAGGAGGAACAGGCCAGCCAGGAGGATGGGGCAGGCCAGCAGCACGTGATCTTGAGACTTCAGGGGAGAAAGGAATCAAATCGCAGCTAGTCCAGTCTGCACCGAAAGCTGGGGCACCTCAGCACCAGCCTCCACATAAGCATCCCTTTGTGGTGGGCCCAGCGCTCAGTGGCCTCATGCATAACTGATGCCATGAGCAGGTCAGAAGAGCCTGGGCTGCTGGCTATCGGCCCATTCTACAGTCCAGAGCGCAGCTTGGAAGCATGTCCTTTTCTGCCTTGAATCCTATGTTGGCTCTGAAGCCTCTACTGTGTGTGTGTGTGTGTGTGGGGGTGCACATGCCACAGCATGCATTTGGAAAGCATGCATACGGAAGTCCGAGGACAACCCCAGGTATCAGTCCTCACCTTCCTCCTTGGTTAAGACAGGACCCCCACAGGGAAGGTGGGGCTAGCTAACCTGCAATCTGCCAGGGACTCTGTCTCTCCCTGTTGTCTTGCTGTAGGAGTGCTGGATTATAGACCTCACACTACCACCTCTGGCTTCTTATGTAGGTTCTAGGGATTGAATTTAGGGTTGCATGGCAAGTGCTTTAATAACAGCCATTTCCTGAGCCCAAAGGCCTCACTTTTTAATTGTTGTATTAGCTGAGTTTAGGCTTCTGCAGACACTCCAGTAGTGACTACGTGAGGGTAAGTTACAGAAGAGCTGCAGGCGAGCCTTGCTGATTCTGAAGCTCATACTCAGCTCCGGCCACACGGTCCCCCTCTGTTCCTCTGGCCTCCCCTCTTTTCTCCCTCTTTAGCAGGATTGTATGCTGTAGAAACAACTAGTCACTGTGCTCCAGAGGCATCTTTTTAGTACCCTCTACTGGCAAAGTGCTAGTACCAGTTGCAAAGGAAGAGCATTTCCAGGTCCCAGATATGTTTTCACAGAGACTTGGGATGAATTTGGAGCTAAACAGCAGTAAACAGACACTGGCAAGCCTGCTCATCTTCTCTGCCCAGCCCAGGGGATTCGGTGTGCCTGGGGCCTTCTAAGCAGGTTGAGAATAGAGAGCAAGAAGTGTAGTGGACTCCATGCAGATTTGGTCAAGGACTGCTAGAATTAAGCCCGTGGTGCCTGCTTGGACACATCTTGTGGTCTGGCAGCACCAACATTGGCAGGGGCTTAAAGGAGATGCTGGAGGCCCTTCTGCCTCGGAAAACAGGAGTGGAAAGACGAAGAGAAGCAGGGAAAGGTCCTCACCATGAAAGACATTAAGAGTCTTCAGGGCAGGAGCACTTTCTTCAAGGCACTGGGATCTGAGAAACTGGCCAGGAGGAAGAGGAAGAGGAAAAGGAGGAGGAAGAGGATGAGGAAGATAAGTGGCTAGTGAGAGTCCCCTTCCCTCCTTCAGGGTAGTAGCTATAGTTTATGCTTCAATTCAAATTTTTTAAATTATTATTTTATTTTATTTTATTTTTTTTTTTTTGAGACAGGGTCTCCCTTTAGTCCCAGCTGGCATGGAGCTCACTATGTAGACCAAACTGCCCTTGAACTTATAGACATCTGCCTGCCTCTGCCTCCCCAGTGCTGGGATTAAAGAAATTAAAGGAGTACTAGTTGGAAAAGAGGAAGTCAAGCTATCTCTATTTGCTGATGATATGATTGTTTTACTTAAGGGATGCTAAAAACTCCACCAGAAAACTCTTAGAAATGATGAACAGCTTCAGCAAAGTGGCAGGATACAAAACTAACCTAAAAAAAAAAAAAAAATCAATGGCCTTTCTTTATACCAACAACAAGCAACTGGAGAAAGAATTCAAGGAGACCTTCCCACTCACAGTAGCCTCAAAAACAATAAAATACCTAGGAACAAACCTAACCAAAGACACCAAAGATCTCTACAACAAAAATTTTAAACCCTTAAAGAAAGAAATTGAAGAAGACATCAGAAGATGGAAAAACCTCCCATGTTCATGGATTGGGAAAATTAACATTGTAAAAATGTCCATTCTACCAAAACTCTTGTATCATTTAATGCGATCCCAAACAAAATCCCCAAGAGTTTTCTTCAACAAGGTGGGAAAGAAAAGTGCTGAAATCAGTTGGAAAAACAAAAGACCCGAATAGGCAAAGCAAACGCTGGAGCAAAAAGAGCTACAACAGGGGGATCTCTATACCATACATCAAACTATACTACAAGGCTGTAGTAGTAGAAAAAAAGCCTGGTACGGGCACAAAAACGACCTGTTGACCATGGAACAAAACCAAAGCCACCCAACCAAACCACGAGCACATACAATTTCCTCCATCTCATATTTGACAAGGGGGCAAGAAGACACAATGGAGAAAAGACAGCATCTAGCATCTTCAGCAAGTGTGTTGGCAAAAGCGTGGAATCACCTCTGGTAAAGATAAATGAAAACACCCTAAAACCTACATCTCGCCTGTACAAAAGTCAACTCCAGATTGATCAAGGACCTCCCCGTGAAACCCCAAACTCTGAAGGCAATAGAAGAAAAAGTGGGCAGCAACTTACAAGACATAGGCGGTAGGAAAGAGCGCTCCTAAATCAGAGAGCAGCGGCACAAGAATTAAGGTAGACAATTGACAAATGGAACTCTTAAACTCAAAAGCTTCGGTCCATCAAAAGAAACAATCATGAAAGTGAGAGTAATCAACATGAGTGGGAGGAAACCTTCACCTCAGAACCATCTGACAAAAGCATTGATGTCCAGAATATATAAACTACTCAAAAACAAAGAGAAAGAAAACAATGACCCACTCAAAATGGGATCATAGAGCTGAACAGAGACTCACAAGTGAGGAGTTAGAGATGGCTGAGAAACACCTAGTGTTCAACATCACTAATGGGATGGTTCAACATCACTAATCATTAAGGAATTCAAATCAAACCACTTTAAGATATCATCTTACTCCAATAAGACTGGCTAGGAACAAGAAACAAATAGACCAAGTGCTGGAGAGGTTGGGAAAGGGGAAACACTCATCCACTGCTGGTAGGGAATTAAACTTCAATGCAGCCAATAGGGAAAGCATGTGGAGAACCCTTGGAAACGGAATAAACTTGCAAACACCCGACCGCAGCGCATAACACTATTAGGCAGACGGTACCGACAAGACTTGTCCTACTGCAGAGAGACATGTACAGCCATGTGTTTATTTCAGCTCTCTTCACAATAGCAAGGAGCTGGAACCAACCCAAATGCCCCTCAACTGACGAGTGGATAGAGAAAATGTGGTACATCTACACAATGGAGTTCTATGCAGCAGTAAAGAAAGATGACATCACGAGCTTTGCAGGAAAATGGCTGGAGCTAGAAGACATCATGCTGAGTGAAGTAACACAGTCCCAGAAAAACAAATGATGAATGGTATCACTCATCTGTGGATGCTAGTGCCAATTACCTAGTTGTAAGTATTTCTTGTGCAGGGCCCTTTGAGCTTTTGTCCAAGCAGTTGGGAGCGATGCATATTGGAAACAACAACAACAACAGAAAGGACTGCATCAAAGAACTGACTGAAACAGTGAACTTCTGCTTAAAACAGTCAACTTCCACATGGAGAATATCGAGAAAGACTGAGAAAGAGATGAAAAGCATGTTTGGCAGAATACATGAGCTCTGGTGGGGAGGGGGAATGGGGTGAGGGACACGGGTCTAGATTTGATAATCTTGTACAAAATATATATTAAAAAAGATTTAAAAAAAATAAAGGCATGTACCACCATGCCTGGCCCTTTATTATTTTGTTTTATTCGTATGAGCATGTAAATGTGCCATGTTGTGCAATAACCACTGAACTATCTCTCCAGCTCTCAATTCAAATTCTGCTGATGCAGCAGGCCCTTGCTTCCACCAGCCTCCGTTCTTATATGTGCATATATGTGTGCCTATTCCTGCAGATGCACATATGCAGGTGGGTGTGAAGGACAGAGGTCATCTACCTGAGGCAGCTTCCTAAGGCACTGTCTACCTTGTTCTTTGAGACGATGTCTCTGGCCTGGGACTCACCAAGTAGGCTAGGCTGGCTGGCTAACAAGCCCTAGGGACTCACCTGTCTCCACCTCCACAGTGTGCCCCGTCGCACACACAGCGTTTATGTCCTGGGACTGATCTGAAGTCCTCCTCATGCTTGCAAGTCAAGTACTGTACCAGCTGAGCTATCCCTCCAACTCAGCTGTGTCAGGTTCTTTTATTCAGAATTGGGACTTAACAGTACTACGGACTTCATAACCATTTTGATGACCTTGCTTGGCATACTGAAAACATTCAAACATTAGCCTGATCATCTCCAGAGGCCTTCAGTCTAGTCAGAAATAGAATCAAAGAAGTAGAAGCCACGGCCAGCCAGCTCTAAAACATTCCAACTGAGCAGGGCAACTCCAGGGTTCCCTGGGGCTCTGCTGTCTCTTGAGGTGACCAGGACTTCCGATTTATCAAGCCCCGGTTCATCTTGAGGACAGATGGGCTGATTCAGTACTCGGGCTGCACAGCCACAGCCAGATTTTTATGAGCATATGCTGCCTATATGATTTTTATTTAAGCATAAAGTTGCACGTAGAGGCTAAATGCAATTTTAGGAGAATACACATTATTGCATTCAAAAATATTTTCTAAACCACTTTATCACTATTTCTCAATGGCTTCACACTTCTTGAAATAAAACAATGAGTTCTGCTTCCAATAAGCAGCCCACGCTGTCAAATCTCCCAATCTTTATGTTTTTGACATAAAGCTCCATCAACAGGCTTTGTCCTTACGAGACCTGTTTCAAGGACTCAGTGACATGGCTCTTCACAAAAGTAGCAGGTCCCACACAGACAAAACCTACAATTTCAGTTTCTACCCAAGAATGACTCCCCCAGCTTTCCAACTGGCAGGTGAGGCCACTCAGGTACCAATGCTTCCTAACACAATCCACCTAGCCTTTCCCTCCAGTCACACACAGAAATCTACCCATCTGCTTCCTTCATACTGCTATGATTCTGCTGTATTGGCTGAATCTGAGTGTGATGGATTTAAAGGTCAAAGGGAAACAAATCAAGACATTGTGTGTGTGTGTGTGTGTGTGTGTGATTGCATGAGTGAGGTGAGAGGTCAATGTCAGGTGTCTTCCTTTGTTGCTCTCTTAGTTTCTGAGACAAGGTCTCTCACTGAATCCGGAGTTTGCCCACTAGTGAGCCCCATCTCTGCCTCCCCAGCATGAGGATTACACATGTACACATCATGCCTGGCTCTTTTTGTCCTCCTGGGTGGTAGGGATCTGAACTCAGAACTTCATGCTTCCCTGGCAAAAGCTTTAACCACTGAGCCACCCCCACATCCCCCACTGCCTCAAGGCATTCTTTATAGGCACCTCCCAACCTTTGAGAACTGAACATCTTTCTCCCAGGGCTTTGAAGCTAGGTAGCCTCAGTAACATTTAGTCTTGAATAAATGAAGACACCCAAGGTTCCCCTTTCCCTAGGAAGTCTCCGTTGGGTGGATATGGAAGCAGGTCCCTTGGCACGTCTCTCCATGCCTGTGACTTCACCTCAGCAATGCTGAGATGCTGTGAGGAGCTGGATGGAGGGTACAGGATGGTGCTCACCCAGCTTGGCTCCAATGACTAACACCTCAGCGCCTACCAGTGAAGCCTGGTGTAACCAACTGCTGTTGGAAGGGGCAGGCAGTACAGCTCTGTCTCCCCGTACTTCTATCGAGGCATGTCCATCCTCTGGCCCAGGGTAGCTATGAATGCAGCCAAACACAAAGCTGCAACTTACTTACAACACATGGCATGTTCCTGCAATTGCTTTTTAGAGGGTCTTCCTAGTCCCACCTTGCCTGAAAGTCACTATGTGGACCAGCCTGGCCTACATCTCATAGAGATCTGCCTGCCTTTGCCTCCTGATGGGCTGGGATTAAAAGGCAGGTACCACTACCTCTGGTATTGGAGCATGAACTTTGCAGAGGGCAGTGTTGCATCACAATGTCACAAAAAAGAAAATGTATATATGTACTAGCAACCTGAGGGCTATGGGCTGGAAACTCCTGGATTTATGTGTGGCATAAGACAACTTTTTGTCCAGTGTGGCTTAGAGATGCCAAAAGATTGGACACCCCAATCTAAGGGGGGAAAATCATAATCCACATTGTTTTGTCATTCATATAAATCAGTGCCCTGGCCTATTCAGAAAGCTATGCCCGTCAGAGCACAGTAAATTCACAAGTATTGCCAGTTTGTCTTCCTGCAAGATCAATCTTCACCCTTTTTTCAATGGGTAAGAAGAACAATCCTGTAGAAAGTGTGTGTGTGTATATACACATTTATATGCACATGTGTGAACATGTTTAGAAGCCAGAGGACAACTTTAAGAGTTTTCCCCTGGTACTATCCATCTTGCTTTTTGAAACAGCATCTCTCACTGGCTTGGAGCTTACCAAGTAGGCTAGACTGGCTGGCCAATAAACCCTAGGGATCCTCCTGTTTCTGTCTCCCCAATGTTGGGATTACAAGAGAGTGCCTCCTCACCTGGCTTTTTCATTTGGATACTGGGGCTAGAAATCAGGTCCTAATGCTGCCCTGGCAAGAGCTCTATGGACTGGGCCATCTCTTCAGGCCCCTGCAATGCTTTAAGGAGACTTTCTATGCAAGTTCTCTGCCTTTCTCTGGTAGTGTTCAACATCTGGGCACCAGAGGTCTCTCAGTTACTATTCCAGATGCTGCATCTCCTCTTCCCCCTTATGATGGAGTGTGGGTTCGTCACACATACATGTACTATGACCAGCTAGGATGGACAGCGGGCAAACCCTTTTCTCTCCCTGTCCCTCTACTCTGAGCAAAGAGCTTCTCTTCTATCTGTCACACCACTGTTCCCTATCAGCTGCCAAAATGTTAGCAATGAGAAATAGTGATGAGCCTCAGGGCAGATTACAATCACAACAGCTGTGTTTACTAAGAGCTAAGAATGAATGCAGCCCAGGGCTATTACAGTAGGGGTGGGGGTGGACAGTAACTGGGAACCTTCTGGAAGCACAGCCCCAATCCCCCACCCTCCATGTCTGCTAGCTGCTTGAGGCTCCTCCTTCCCAAACTGATCCTGGCTTCTGGAATAGACCCCGTGTAGCCCGCTCTCTGCTGCCCACCAGGGGCCTCTTCTCAGCCACAGTAGTTCTTTTTCTCAGGGCTTTAGTGATTCACACTTGGCTGGTAATTACATTAGGAAAGCTGCTCAGTGCAGAGTGGGCCCTGGCCAGGGGGGTGGGGGGTGTCACAGGACCACCTCCTACTGCTCTGCTGCCTCCCTAACTACCCATAACAAGGCCTAAGACTTTGCCAGTATTCATTCAAGCCCCGAACCATGCAATGGCTCTGTCAGGCGTAACTATCAGTGCAAAAGGCATGCCATCCAGAAGACCAATACTGACACCTTAGTGGATTCCTTCTAAACGCCTCCAAGATTTCGTTCCATCACCCTTAAGATAACATGCTTTGTAACTTTCAAAATTCATAACAGTTGTTATCTAGGTCAAAAGGCAAGGATTCTTTTTTTCCATTTTAAAATATATTTAACATTTTTTTACGTTTTTAGTACATTTCTGTGGATAGGGTAGCATGTGGAGGTCAGAGGACAACTTTCAGTAGTCCACTCTCTCCTTCCACAGTTTGGGTCCTGGGGATTGAACTCAGGTTGTCAGGTTTGGTAGCAAGCACCCTTACCCTCTGAGCCATCTTGAGGGATCTCTTTTTTATCTTTTCAAGATGTGGTCTCATGTAGTCCAGGCTGATCCTAAGCTGTGTAGCTGAGGATGACCTAGATAACTTTGGGGTGCTGGTCCTCAGGAGCCCTCCACCTTATTTTTTATTCAGGCTAATTTTTAAATAACCCTTATTAAATTTGTTCTTTGACAGTTTCATACATGCATATAATGCATTCTGGTTACCCTCACCTCCACCCCCTTTTATCTCCCTCCTACCCGTGTCAACCCTGTCACCTCTCCCTTTCCCACACTCATCTTTCACTTTGTTATGTGGTTCATTAATAATTATTGTGACAGGGCCTCTCACTGGGATCTGGAACTTTATTTTTTAAAATTTATTTATTTTTATTTTACATGTATGAATATCTTGCCTGCATGTATATAAGTACACCTGCATTAATGCCCTTGGATGTCAGAAGAGGAAACTGCAGTTATAGATGGATGTTAGCTGCCATGTCGGTGCTGGGAACCAAACCCAGATCCTTTCAACAGCTGAGTTGGAGTAAGTAGACAGCAAGTACCAGAGATCCTCCTGTCTCCCCACCCCCTTCCCCCCACCCCCAATTCTGGGAATATGAATGCATGCTACACCCTGCCTTTTCACCTAGGTTCTGGGAATCTGAATTCAGATCTTCATGCTTGCATAGCAAGCTCTTTCCCAACTGAACCATCTCCTCAGCCCCCAAATGGCATATTATATAATTAAAAAAAAATACTGTGCTGGCTAAACATAAATGCCTGGGAGTAGGATTCAGCCTCTGCAGGCCTGGGGCTGTCTCTGTTGCTTTAGGCACACAGCTGTGTTCAAAGTACAGTGTGGGCAGTGGATTTCCTTGACATCACCAGCCTGTGGCTGAGCTTTTTTTCCTGTGGAGAGTCCCTTATTCCCCTGCTGCTTTGTGCCACCCACATTCTCCAAAGACAATCCACAGGGTGCCAGGGACCTTACAGTCAGACAGCTTGAACACCCTGGCATTAGTGCCACCTTTCAGAAGCCCTGTCAACGTCCCTGCAGCTCACTGGAGTGGGGACCTGATTGCTTCCCACATGGCTCACCCAGCTCTGAACCCTACCTCTTCTGGCTTTCCTGGACACTCTCAAGTTCGCTAGGAAGCCTTTTGTGGTCTCTTTCCACGCTGGACCCTCACTGTTTCTTTGTAAGGGTTTTCCTCACCGGGCTCAGCCTGAGTTCAGCCTTTCTGCTTTGGACAACAAGCCAGTTACTTCCATCCATTCAGATGGCAGGACTCTGAGCTTCCCCACATTTTACCCCTGCAGATCAAAGGATTTTAATTTGCCTCCCAGAGAATCTTCTCTTTTTTCAAGACAGGGTCTCCTATAGCCCAGGCTAGACTTGAACTCTTTTTTTAAAAAATTTTATTTATTTATATGTGTATGAATGTACTGTCTGCATGTAGGTTTGTGCACCTGTGTCATGCAATGCCTCGGAGGTCAGAAGAGGGTGTCGGATTCCCCTGGAACTGGAGTTAAAGATGGTTCTCAGCCGCCATGTGGGTGCTGGGGATCGAACCTGGGTCCTCTGCAAGAGCGGTCGGTGCTCTTAACCACTAGGCCATCTCTCCAGCCCCCTAGACTTGTAGCTGAGGATGACCTTGAATTTCTGATCCTTCTGCTTCCGTCTCCCACATGCTGAGATTATAGCTGTGTGCCACCACGTTGGGTTTTATGTGGCACTGGGGATTGAACCTAGGGCTTTGTGTATTCTAAGTGAGCACTCTGTCAACTGAGTTGCATCCCCAACCTTAAGAATCATATTAATAGTAGGAAAACCTATCAGACATCAATGAAGAGACAACATTGGTCTCATAGCTTTACCCATCATGAGCTGCATTTTGGCCACTGAGCAGATGTACAGTGGTAGCTCCAGGTGCTATACGACAGTAGCCATCTTAGTTCAAGCACATTCTGTGCTATGTGCGCAATGACAAACTACCTAACAATACATCTCTCTGATCAGGAAATATCCCCTTCATTCTCTAGATGAAGCCTTAACTTCTTGGCCCATAGTGTGGACCTCCTTGAGCCTAATGTCAACCAATCCTTTACTCCTGGATGCTAAGTCACAGAGCTCATGGCTTTCCTGGGCAGCTGGTTTTATGGGCTCCACACCTGGTCTGACCCTCACCTTCTGCCTCTCCCGTAGGCTGCTGTCTAGCTCTGTTGTATTTGTGACAAGACATAAAGTGTCTTGTCAGCTACTTCCTCCTTGCCCCTGATGTTGAAAGAATGAAACAAGGGCAAAGGAGAGTTTAGATTCCAGCAAGGAACTCTGGGGATGGAAAGAGGACAGCCAGTCCTCTGCATCATCATACAGACTACGAAAGTGAGGTGCAGAGGCCAAGTGACAGCCAAGGTCAGGCAGCTGAAAGTGGAATCAAGAAATCTGCCTTCTTGCCCAGGGCTCCTTCTGCTGCCCAGACTGTTCAGAGTCTCCAGGCTGGCAGAGGGGCAAACGTCACGCTTAGAATGAAAGCAGAAAGCCGGCTGAAGCCAGAAGAGATGACCAGGGAAACAAGAGAAAGGCCATCCGAGCTTCATTCATCTCTGCGGACACTCACATGCATGATGTGGTTTAGGCTAGGTTACAGTAAGCACACAGCCAATGCTATTTTGTAAAACCCTTTAAGGATCCTGGGCTATCACAATCTGTGTCCTGGTGTGTGTTTGTGTTTGAGTGTATAAGTGTAGGCACATGTGTGTAGAGGTCAGCCTTGGGTGTCATTCCTCAGGTCCGATAAACCTTGTTTTGTGAGACAGGGTCTCTCAGTGTTCTGAACCACCCCAAGTAAGCTAGGCTATCTGGCCAGAGAACTCTAAGGATCAGATATTTCCACCTCCCCAGTGCTGGGATTATAAGGGTGTGCCACTACACCTGACTTCTTTAAATAAGCATTTAATTTTAATTTTATTTATTTCTGTATGTGTATGAATGTACTGTCTGCATGCAAGTTTGTGCACCTGTGTCGTGCAATGCCGCAGAGGTCAGAAGAGGGTGTCGGATTCCCCCAGCTGGCTCAGCGAGATAATTTCTGATGCTTCCTTTTGTATTTGAACTCTACCTATTCCTCAGTTATCTCATACCGGTTGTTACTTGAATTGGAGGAGGAGGCTCTACCATGTGATCGTACTTTTTCATGTGTTGGGTACAGAAGAGATGCAAATGACCTCAGCTTGGTGAGTGGTGGCTCTCAAGGGGACACCTTCCCAACACTTACCTAACTGCCTCTGGAAGTCAGGACTTTGAGCAAGCTCTTGTGATTGGCTTATCTCCCAATGGAATCAAACTAGAGGAAATCCTCATTTTGCAAAAACTCTTCTAGTTAGAATGGGAATCAAGGGCTATAATAAGGGCTGGAGAGATAGCTCAGGAGTTAAGATGGAATACTGCAGAGGACCCAAGTTAGGTTCACAGTACCCATGTGAAGTAGCTCACAATTGCCTATAATGCTAGTTCTAGGAGATCCAGCGCCCTCTTCTGGCCTCTACAGGACCATGCACACACACGTAAAAGAATAAACTAAATCTTAAAAAAAAAACTCTGATAACATTAGACTTCAACAGACCTAACAAAATTGATCCTTATTACCTCAAAACACACACACACACACACACACACACACACACACACACACACACACACACATATGCTGGGTTTCAACTTATCTCAGTTATCTGCACTGGTTTAACCTACTTACAGAAAAAGTGTTCTCTTAAAGAACTTCAGTCTATTCTCTAATTACAAATGTCTTTGGTAGTTCATTAAAACCACACACTAAAAGCAGCTAATCCCTACTATGAAATCAAATGGAATTTCTCCAAACGACTCCCATTTCCAATTTTGCCTTCATTTCAATGAAGCCCAAGTCAACCCAATTAGCAAGCTAGATAATTATATAGTTTTTTGGAATGGGATTCTATCTCAGACTTAGAGGTCACCCAGCCTACAGACTTTCTAGATTTATTTGTGGCTGTTTAAAGCAACTTTTATACTGCATTGAAATATTGAATTCTTTTTTTTTTAATTTTTATTTATTTTCATATGTGTACGAATGTATTGTCTGCATGTAGGTTGGTGCACCCATGTTGTGCAATGTCGTGGAGGTCAGAAGAGGGTGTCGGATTCCCCTGGAACTGGAGTTAAAGACGGTTTTCAGCCGCCATGTGGGTGCTGGGGATCGAACCCGGGTCCTCTGCAAGAGCAGTTGGAGGTCTTAACCGCTAGGCTCTCTCTCCAGCCCCGAAATATTGAATTCTTCACCACAGACTATCAAAGTTTCTTTGGGAGGGTGGGCTGAATACCATGTGGCTGTCCCTGGATGGCTCAGAGTGACTGGGCCTTAAGAGTTCTAAAGAACACAGTAAATAGTTATTAATTTTAGTTGATGAGTGCCTAGCATGCACAGAGCTCTGGGTTCCATCCCGAGTTCTGTATAAACCAAGGGTGGTGGTATACAGCTATGATACCAACACTTAGAAGGTAGAGGCAGGAGAAGCAGAAGTTCAAGGTCATTCTTGGCTACATAGAGTTGGAGAGCAGTCTGGGTACATGGGACTGAACCTAGAGCTTGCCTCACTCGGCTAGACTGGCTGGCCAATGAGTCCCAGGATCCTCCTGTCTCTGCCTCCTCAGTGTTGGGATTACAGGTGCTTAGCACCACACCCAGCTTTTATTTGGGTGCCGGGGATCTGAACTTAGGTCCTCATGCTTATGTAGCAAGCACTTTCAGCCATAGTCTCTGAGGTCCTGATGAAGTGTTCTCCACATGCAGTTGAGATGGATTTTCTTTGCTTGTTGCCAGGAAGGCTGGGGCTGTAGCAAGCCAGGCCCTGGGATCTGAAGCAGAAAATGATTTGACTTATTCCTATGAAAGGGCATTGACTCTGCAGAGCTGTAAGACTTTTGCTGACTCAGCCAGTGGGGATGGGGAATGGCCAGGAACAATAGCTGACTTGCTATGCTAATGTTTACCCAGAGTATATGAAACCGCCAAGTTCTATTAAGCAAGGGGTAGTAAAGAATTGAGTCAAGAAAGCCAGGCGTGGTGGCACATGCCTTTAATCCTAGCACTTGGGAGGCATAGGCAGGAGGATCTTTGTGAGTTCAAGGCCAGCCTGGTCTACAGAATGAATTCTAGGCAGGAAGACTCTATCTTGAAAAGACCAAAAAAAAAAAAAAATCAAGTCAAGAGAGGAGGGCAGAGGCCTGGCCCCGGCTCTGCTACTTGTGTAGGTTGGAGGGCCTGAGCCATGCGGCTCCTTCACTAAGTGGTCCCTCATTTACAAATCAGGATGGCCAAGAGCAAAAGATATAAGCATGTTCCACCATCAGTTACTGCTGTAAAGGCCTACAAGAAGTGGAACTATGTCCACAAATGTAAGCCTGTCTCTACTACCAGTGCTGAAGATTCAGCGTTAGGGATTTACATGTGCTGGAGTTGAGTTCAGAGAGCCTGCCACTCAGTAACCTACACCTTTTGTTGATCCAAGTCCCATTTGATCATCTGTGCATTAGCTGAATTTGCCTAGGAAGAGCTGGCCAGCTTAGCACTGGGCTGATGAACAGAGCTTTTTTTGAGTACAAGTTGAATTTCAATCTCAAATAAACCAAGGTAGACTATCTGAGGAATAGTAGTCGAGGTTGTCCTCTGACTTCCACCCACATGTGCACTC
This sequence comes from Rhizomys pruinosus, assembly GCA_009823505.1. Taxonomy (NCBI): domain Eukaryota; kingdom Metazoa; phylum Chordata; class Mammalia; order Rodentia; family Spalacidae; genus Rhizomys; species Rhizomys pruinosus. The sequence goes on from VZQC01015082.1 coordinate 1,366,031, forward strand.
TGCTGAGCTCCATGCCGGGACTGCTGGCTAAACACAACTTCTGAGCAGAGACTGGGTTTGGTCAGGACATAACACAGTTCAGAGGTTAGCAAACTGCTTCAGAAAAGGGCAGATAGTAAATACTCTTGCTTCCGTAGGTTGTCTTGTCTTTGTCACAATTACTCAGCTATACAATTTTTGTACAAAAGCATCCACAGACAAAAAGCAGGCATGGCTGTGTTCCAATAAAGTGACATTTACAAAAACAGATAATGGGCTAGATTTGGCCCACAGGGTAGGGTTCGTCAACTATTGACACCGTTTAAAAATGGGCATTAGAGTATCTGTGGGCAGGCTTGTATTTCCCAGATTCTCACAGGCTTGACCATTCTTATACCCAGAAGTATTGCTAACTGTAGTTATTCCTATCTGGACCAATAACAGTATCAGTAATTGTGGCATTTAGTTATGCTGTGTACCATGTCCTGCACGAATTAACTCATGTAATCATCACAGAAACCCTAGGTTAAGCCCTATGAAAAAGAGGCCAAGTGCTGCGATGGTGCACACTTTGAATTCTCGTACCAGGAGGTTGAGGCAGGAAGATTACAGTTTCCAGCCAGCTTGGGTAGCTCCTGTTTCAAAAGACAAAACAGACTGGGCCTGGTGGCGCTCAGAGGTCTTTACCTTAGATCTGTAATCCCAGCAACGTGGAAGGCAGAGGCAGAGATGGGAGGATTATGAGTTTGAAGGCAGCCTGGTCTATACAGCAACAATTACGAGATCAATTTGGGCTGTGTAGGCTTTATCCATAGTCAGGAAACAGACAGAGCACAGGAAGTGAGGCAGGGCTACAAATCCTTAAGGTCTGCCCCCAGTGATCTACTTCCTCCATGGAGGCTCCAGCTTCCAAAACACCACCACCAGCTTGAGACCCACACAACCATGAATGAGCCTATGGGGGCCATTTCACATTCCATCCACCACATACTTGCTCTATAGACATATGGGTTAGCAGTCCTGAGTTTAGACTGTGACCTGCCACAGGAGGTCTGGGGTGGACAGATTTTTTTTCCCCCCACCTTCTGGTATCATGTCATCCCCCAGGTAGCTTGGAGTTCAAATTTTCGGGTTAGAAATATTCATCTTGTCATAACACATAAGAAATAGCTAATTTTTTTTTTTTTACAAGATCAGAGACTGTCAATCTTGGCAGTGCTGCAAATCTCTGCCAGATAACTATGCTAAGGAGCTTTTGTATGCACTGTAAGATGCTACAACAGCCCTCACCTGCAACCACAGACACAAGTACTACCACTACTCAACATGGAAACCAAAATTGTCTCAAGACATTGCCAAGTTGGATGCTTGGAGGTGGAAGGCAGTAAAGTTGTCCCTAGTTGAAAGCTACAATACTCTGTAATATAGAATCTAGCTCTCCATAATAAAAACCATTATCTGTGATTAAATCAGTGTCCATCAAAAACTACCAGGCTGGTGACATGGCTCAGTGAGTAGAGGTGCTTGCGGCTAAGCCTGATGACCTGAGTTTGATCCCTGGGACTCATATGGTACAAGGAGAGAATAGACTTCTGCAATATATTTTCTTATTTCCACATCCATTCTGGGATATTCACACACACACACACACACACCCCTGTAAATAGGTTACACCTTGAGGCTGGAGAGATGCCTAAGTGGCTAAGAGCACTGGATGTTTTCATAAAGGCCCCAGGGTTCGATTCCCAGTGCCCACATGACAGCAAACAACCATCTGTAACTCCAGTTAGATGAAGATGGCCTCATCTAACCCCTGTGGGCATAGTAGGGCATGGGTGCACTTACATACAGGCAGGCAATATACTCACACACATAAAATTATAAATAATAAAATATTTTTTAAAATCTTAAGAAGAAATAGGTCCCCCTGTTCACACTCTCCTACCATTATCTCTTCCCTAGAGATGCTGGAAATCCTTCCCTGAGGGCAGAGTCGGGGCTATGGGGCCGCCAACCTAGAGCTTGGGAAAATCTGGTTCTGTCTATAGCCAATCACTTTGTAATAACCCAAGATCCTCCCAAGAGAGGTGCTCATAGCCAGCACCTATAGACTAGGAGGGCACTACCTATTACTGACTTCCTCAGCAAAGGCACTGGTTCCCAGGAGGCAGAGGAGATTCTCAGTCTAATGCCTAGCCTCAGGAAGTTAACTGAACCCTTCAGGACCCTGGCTCTCAGAATCATATACCACTGTCCCTAGCTATGGCTGGTTTGGTAGTTAGCTTTAAGTGTCAACTTGGCCTTGCCTAGAGTCGTGGGAGAGGAAAGCTTCGATTGAGGAATTTCCTAGAACAGACTGGGGTGTGGGCATGCCTGAGGGTGACACCATTTCCTAGGCAGGTGGTCCTGTGCTGTCCAAGAAAGCTAGTTAAGCAGGAGCCAGGGAGAAAGATGACCTTCCTCCAAGGTTTCTGCTTCAAGCTCCTGCTGGAATTCCTGCCCTGGCTTCCCTCGATGATGGGCTGTGCCCTGGGCATATAAGCCAGATAAACCCTTTCCTCCCCCAGCATCATTCTCCCCATGATATTTTGAGACAGAGTCTCTCACTGAACCAGGAACTTGCTTATTCAGCTAGACTAGCTGACCTAGGGGTCCTCTGTCTCTGCATGTACCTAGTACTGAGACACTGAAGTGACATGCGTATGCCACCCTGCCTGGTTTTTGTGTGGGTGCTGGGGATCTGAACTCAGTTCCTCATCTTTTGTAGCAAGCAGTTTACCCATAGAGTCATCTCCCAAGCCAATTCATGATTTCTGACATGCAAAGAAGTCAAAGATTTGTGGTACAGCTGCTGTAAGGATGAACGAGCATCCCCAGCCTCGGTTAGATGCCAACATGCCAGGGCATCTGAACCCCTGAACAATCTTATTTACATCTACAAAGATCTCACTAAGCCCTGAGCACTTGACTGGATTACCCCTTGGATCAAAGTGAGATTAAGTTACCCCACAAGTTTGCTTCCAGAGAGCACACCATGTGGGCTGACTCACCTTCCAGAAGTTATCCACCTTGCCGTACACAAGGGACTGGTTCTGCCTTTTGATCTCGTTAATATGGTAGATGTCGCTGGAGTTCAGATGCTGTTCAACCACAAAGCCCAGAAAACTGTTGTCTGGAGTGTGAGCTGATGTGGAAAGCAGGAGACAGGGCCGTTAGTGCTCAGGAGGCAAAGAACAGCAGTTACAGACTGTCACAGGCCATTTCACCCACCATTACACTTTGTACTTTACCCTGGTCTCCCTTACCTGGGAACCATACAGTCTACTCTGACTCTAGGTATATTTACCACCCAGTTGTCAAAGGGGCTTGAAGGCCAAATCAAGCAGCGTAACTCAAACTTTCACCTCCTTTGAGGATTATTCCCTGATAAAAGATGTATAGGGGCTGGGGATGGCGCAGTGAGATGAACACTTGCCATGGAAGCACGAAGTTCTAAGTTCAAGCTCTAGCACCCACATACAAAAGCTGTGTGTATGCATCTGCAGTCCCAGCACTCGGGTAGACACTGGTAGATCCCAGGGACTCGCTGATCAGTCAGATTAGCAAAAAAAGAGGCAAACTAGAGATTCAGTGTCAGACATTGTCTCACAAAATAGCAGAGAAATGATCGAAGAAGATATCCCAAAACATTCCAGTGTTGACCCATTCCTGCAGGCATGTGCGTGCATATGTGTGCATACACACACACACATACACACACAAAGTGAGTAAGGTGGGCAGCTACTAAGATACTCAACCTCAACCTCTAGCTTCCACATGCACACACATGAACATGTTGATACAGTTACAGCCTGTCCCCCTCATACACAGGATATATGTTCATACATGACACCAGAGTCAACCATAGTTGTATATGGTAGTTCCATATGATTCCATGGCCTATTAACATTCTAGACATCTTGGCTTATGTAAGTATAAGCTAGAATGCCTGCACCATCGCTCACAAGTACATTTCTCAGAATAGGACCCATTAAGCAACTGCAATAGGTGTCTAAAAGCCATATGTGGCTGCCATTAGGAGTTATATTAGATAAGAACACGGAATGAAAAAGAAGAAAGGGTGAGGCCCTTTGCAGTATAAACCTTCCCAAAAGCCTGGGTGTGTACAGGGTGGACTATTCTGGAAGTAGAAAAGGGTTTTCTGTTGCCCCCTCTAACTTCTCTATATGATACACTACATAAGTGGAAACCTAAGCCAGAGCCACCCTAAACATTAGTATCTTGTGTCTGTAATTTCTGAAATATTGTTTTATGTGCAAATGAATGTGTTGTATGTGTGCCTGTGTGTACACATGTGGACAACCTCAGATGTTGTCTACTTGTTTTTTATTGGCCTTTTTTTTTTTCTGTAGCCCCAGCTGTCCTGGAACCCACTCTGTAGTTTTTTGAAACAGGATCTTTCACTAGGGTTTGGGCTTATGGAATGGCTGGACTGGCTGGCCAGAACTCCACAGATCCTTCTGTGTCTGCCCCCCAGTGCTGGGATTTCAAGCATACATTACCATGCCTGGCTTCTTCTGTGGACCTGGGGATTGAACTGAGTTCCTCACATGGCAAGTGCCTTACCAACTGAGCCATCTCCCCAGCCCTGTATGATTTGCATATAAGTTTCACCAGGAGGGGATGATCTGATCAAAAGACAATTCTGTCTCTGTTAAATAGAGACCCTCATTGTCTCTACCTTCCATCGTGTCCAGAGAAATAGCTTGTCAGGAGATGGCTGGGCAGAGGTGGCACATGGCTGATATTAATGGAAGCAACTGTTGTTTAGTCTGACCCAAACAAAACAGCTTTAAATAAGGCACAACCAAACTTCCTGTGTAATTGAGACAGACTTGCAGTTTAGTTCAGTCCACAAACTGCAGCTTTGAACACGTCCATTAACATTTGGGTAGGTAATTGGGGAGTCGTAGATTACCTCCTTTGTCTCGCTCTAGGCTTCCAAGGACTGAGGAAGCCTTTCCTAGATACAAAGTCAGTCCAGAAGCTGTGTGTGCATGCACTGCACATGTGTGACCACATTCAGGAGGATGCATGTGCATACGGACTCAGTCCAGAAGCTGTATGTGCATGTTCCACACATGTGTGACTATGTTCAGGAGGATGCATGTGCATACAGAGGCCAGGTGTCTTCCTCAGTTGCTCTCTACCTTATTATTATTTTGAAAATATTTATTATTTTTATTTATGTATCTGTGTCTTTCTGTGTGAATTTATGTATGCCATGTGCATGCAGGTTCTGGTGGAGGCCAGAGAGGGAGTTAGATCACCTAGAACTGGCGTTACAGGAGGTTGTAAGTCATGTAACTCAGGTCTTCTTAACTGCTGAGCTATCTCTCCAGCACTTCCACCTTATTTCTTGAGACGGAGTCTTTTACTGAACTTGGAGCTCACTGATTCAACTAGACTGGCTGGCCAGCAAGCTCCAGTGATCCCCTTGTCTCCACATCTCCAGCAATGGGATTACAAGTGAGTGCCATCATGCCCAGAAATTTTACATGGATGCTGAGGGTCAAACGCCGGTCTTCATGCTTACTTGGCAAGCAGTTTACCAAATGACCCAGCTCCCAGGCTCCAGAAGCCTTTAAAATCAGTCATGGGTGACCTGCTGGGAATGAGACACACCTATTATCCTCATTCCTATGAGAAGAGGAAGAGGAGGAAGAGGAGTGCTGGCACAAAGCCCATGCTCAGTGGAGATGCTCAGGCTACATAAATACTATTGTGTCACCATCCAGTCTCCAGGGCCTATGCCTAATGGGGGCGACAGGAGGGGGCGGTAACAGGGCTATGACTGGGGAGTTGTGCTTGGGCTGGAAAATCTGTTATTTCATTTCTTTGTTTTTGAACAAGTGCCCAGAGGCAAGGGCCATGGCTGCAGTTGGCTGAAGAGTAAATTACCGAATCAATTCTACTGCCAACAAGAGACAAAGGCAAAGGCTGGCTGTTGTGTTTTCTCTTCTTTCGTGTTCAGAGCTGCAGATGGGAGGTAACTTAAAATGGAAAGAATAATGGTGAAGGGAGGGTTGCCTGTGTGTGTCCTTGAGGTCACTTAAAGGGATCTTTTGCTCTTCTAAAAGCTTTGAAACAGAATCTGAAGCTTTAGATTTTGAGATGATTTTTAATTTTTATTTTCAGAAAAGTTATGTAGTTACTGGAGCTCCATTTCTGAGGTGGTTGTTTCTGTTATTCCATTTGTATAAGTGTCCACATGTGCTCTGGTGGCGCACACCTTTAATCCCAGCACTCGGGAGGCAGAGGCAGGCGGATTTCTGTGAGTTTAATACCAGCCTGGTCTACAGAGCAAGCTCCAGGCCAGCTGGGGCTATAGGGAGAACCTGTCTCAAAAACACCAAAAAAAAATTTTTTTTATTATCTAAGATATTTAGTTGTTCCTATTACATGGGATATTATGTTTAAACTTCCCCCAAATGAAAAAATATATGAATGTATAATTTTGTGTGTTGTCATTTCCTTCAGCTTAAATTTTAAAGCTTGAATGGCCAGAGGGAAGGGACAACAGCTTCTTTTCTTTTTTCCTTTTGGTTTTAAGACAGGGTCTCATGCACCACAGTTTGGCCTATATAGCTAAGGACGATCTCGACCTTCTGGTCCTCCTGGCCCTACCTCTAGAGTGCTGGAGGCATCTGGTTTGTATGGCGCTAGAGACAGAGCTCAGTGCATGACAGGCAAGCACTCTACCAAGTGGTGAACTCTGAAAGAAGAATCCATTCTCAGTAGTAAGTCAACTCTGAGCCTCTATGAAGAACACATTACATGTAAAAGCTTCACCCTGAAATTTCATCCAGGCACTCTTTCTGTCTCACCTTCCTGTGTCAGTGTGACATGTTGTCATGAGGAGCAGCACCTTCCATGAGGGGGGCTGAGGACCTCACATGCTTACAAAGTCACTGCCTGACCCCGAGTCTCTTTAACATACAATCTCACCTAGTCCCACCAGGTGATTCTAAGGAACTCCACACTAAGTGTGGCTGGTCCACGAGGAGATCACCAGCAGTTGGCCCTGACTGCAGACATCTTGGAGAGGTGTCAACACTTTGCTTATAATGAATTCAAAGTCACCAGCTGGGCTGACACTATCTAAAGTGACCTTTTTATTATGCTAGAACCTCAACTCTGGCCTTCTCCTCTGTTTAGCTGTAAGATGATGGGCACAGACATCAGCTGTCAGAGGGTTTCAGGGTGGACATTTACAGTTCAAGATAAATAAAAGAAATCCCACTACTAATGAGATGCAGGAAATCCTGCATCTTCACTAGCTGGTACGTCCCAGAAGACAGAGAGCTGGGACTTTATAAAAACAACTCTGCCAGGTGACTTCTCATGATATTCCAAGTTCTGTACAAAGCACATATGACAGTTCACACTGACTGCCAACTGGATCTAGAATTACCTAGAAGACAAACTTCTGGGCATGTTCACTGAGTTATTTGAGGTGGGAAGATCCACCCTAAGTGTGGGTGGCACCATCTCACAGGCTGTGGTCCTAGACTAAATGAAAAGGAGAAAAGTTCAGCTGAGCCTGGCATCCATCGCTCTGCTTCCTGAGCGTGGACGCCACATGACCAGCTGCCTCATGGTCCTGATGCCACAACTTCTGGACCATGATAGATTGTACCCTCGAACAGTGAGCCAAAATAAATCCTTCCGCCCTTAAGTGGCTGTAGTTGGATATCTTGTCATAGTGACAAGAAAAGTAACTAATATAGAATGCTATAGTGAATCATTTTATATTCACAAGATTTTAACAGATGAAAACACAAGGAGAGAGACTTAAACTTCATAGTCTATAGCTTAGGAAGGGGCAATGCTGAGGTTCAAATCCAGAATAGTTGGTTCTAACCTATTACTCTATGCAAAGAGACAGAGTATACATATATGTACATGTTATATACACACAGATGATATCATCATGGTTTTATGAGCAAATTTTTCCATATGTATTTGGAGTTCTACTCACCATTTTTTTCCCAAAGAAATTGTCTCATGAATCCCAGGCTAGCAGTGAACTGATTATGTAGCCAAAGATGCCCCTGAACTTCTGATCTGCTTCTGCCTCTACAGTGCTGGGAAGGTGGGCATGGACCACCATGCCTGGTTTATGCTTTGGATGGAATTCGGGACTTCATGCTAGGTAGACACTCTACCATGTGAGCTACACCCCAGCTTCTCTTGCTTCTTTTAAAATATAATTAAAAAATTCTTAGTAAGTCAAATTGATCTTTTTTTCCAATTACATAAATCTTCATGGTCTGTTTTTGTACTAGGAAATCTCAAACACCTAAGAAATCCATCCATACCACACATCTCCAAGGTCACTTCCCCAGCCCTGAACTAGCCTATTTCTCAGCCCTCACAGCCAGTTAGTCATCAGATCTCGGGGATGTAAATGTATCAAAATCCATTTTTCATAGCTCAGGCCTCATTGATTTTTGCCAAGACTTCTGTAATAAACAAGCTTTTCTTTCCCCTAAATACAAATGGTTTTATAACTTTTCCTGATTATAACTGAAATGTGTCCTTGGTATAAGTTTTTTCAGCTAACAGAGAAAAATATAAAGAAGAAAGAAGTTACTTTTCATCCGACCACCTAGAAATATCCACCCAACATTTATGAGCTTTCTCCCATTAGGCATACAGATAATTTTTATTTAGTTAGTTGTTTTTATTTTATATGTATGAGTGTTACACTTGCCTGTGTGTAAGTACACCCGTGTCATGCAGTGCCATGTGAATGGCAGAGAGGGTATCAGATCCTCTGGAACTGGAGTTACAGATGGTTGTTAGCCTCCAAATGGGTGCTGGGATCTGAACCCAGGTCCTCTGCAGAAGCAACCAGTACTCTTAGCTGATGAGCCATCTCTCCATCGCCTACTTAGGTTTTTGAGACAGGATTTCTTACTAGCCTAGAGTTCATGAAGCAGGGTAGCCTGGCTGGCCAGTGTGCCCCAGGGAACCTCCCCAGCACTGGGATTACAAGTGTATGCCACCATGCCTGGGTTTTTATATGGGTTCTGAGGATTGAACTCTGGTCATCATGCTTGTGCAGCAAGCACTGTACCAACTGAACCATCTCTCCAGTCCATAATCTGGACTTTAAAGCTGTGCATAGACAGTGGTTATATAATTCTTTTTTTTTTTTTTTCTTTTTGAGACAGGGCCTTCCTTTAGTCCTAGCTGGCCTGGAGCTCACTATGTAGACCAGGCTGGCCTTGAACTCACCGAGATCTGCCTGCTTCTGCCTTCCAAGTGCTGGGATTAAAGGCATGCACCACCATGCCCGGCCCAAGACAGTTTTTATCTGCCATGTGGGTGCTGGGAATTGAACCCAGGTCCTCTGCAAGAGCAGCTGGCGCTCTTAACCACTGAGCCATCTCTCCAGCCTCTACAATTCAAATTTAAGACTTTTAAAAAATTTTTATTTATTTTGTATGTGTATGAATGTACTGTCTGCATGTAGGTTTGTGCACCCATGTCTTGCAATGCCACGGAGGTCAGAAGAGGGCCAGATTCCCCTGGAACTGGAGTTAAAGACGGTTCTCAGCCGCCATGTAGGTGCTGGGGATCGAACCTGGGTCCTCTGCAAGAGCAGTCAGAGCTCTTAATCGCTAGGCCATCTCTCCAGCCCCAAATTTAACACTTTTATAATGGTGGTATTTGGTTTGTTGGGAGGAGGCAGGATGCAGGCTGGGAAACAGTAATAATGCATAATGGAACTGTAAACAAGTGCCTGATCTGTCTGCCAAGGTACACTGAGTAAATTGTTTAAGCATAAAGAGCAGGTTAGAAAGGAATACAGTCTTCAGAAGAGCATCCCTTCTGAGGCTGACACTCAGCAGGGGAGAGCCTTAGGGTGCTCTGCAGAAGACCATGGGTCCTGGTTTCCAAGTTAAAGGCCCCAAAGGAGTGCATAGCAAGTAGCCTCTCTGCTGGTAAGGCCCTGCCGTAAAACTGTGATGGAAACAGAGAACCTTAGCTCAAGCTGACAAGTGGGTATAGAAATGCCCATTATTGTGAGGAATAGGTATAAAATACCCATTATTGTGAGGCCAAAGTTTTGATTCATCAACCACTGATCTCTTCTGATCATGCAGAGTCAGAGTGACAAAATCAGTAACAACTGCGAACATCAGTATGATGTTAGCAACTCTCCACACCCCAGTGACAGAAACTCATCTGTACTCTTAAACTTGCATATTTAGCTTCCAAGGCAGGATTTCATGCAGCCCAAGCTGACCTAAAAATCACTATGCAGTGGAGGATGACCTTGAACTACTGATCCTCCTGCCTTTACCTCGAGTGCTGGGATTACAGGCATGAGCCACCACACCTGGTCTCCGTGGTCCTGGGGATAGAACCCAGGGATTCTGGCATGCAAGGCAGGTACTCTACAAACTAAGCCACATGCCTAACCCAAATATGCATATTTCCAACCCTTCCATGAATTGTTGAATGGGCTAAAATCTGAACAGATATTACCCTTTCATTTAAACTAATTTAATTTAATTCAGTCAATAAGTAATGCCTAAATGTGCCAGGAAATACTAAGTTTCTACAATGAACAAAACAGACAAAGCCCCACACATTGTATAACTCAGATGACAGGGAAGGAAAAAGAAATGAAGCAAGAGAGGCCGGGTATGAATGTCGAGAGGTGAAAAGTGATGGAAGGAAATAAGGCCAGAGAGGGCGAGGGGAGGGGGCGATGGGAGAGGGCAAGGGTGAGGGCGAGGGGAGGGGGCGAGGGTGAGGGCAAGGGGAGAGGGTGAGGGGAGGGGGAAGCTGCACTTTACAAAGGAGATCAGGATAGATTCACTAGGGAGACATCTGAATTGAAGACATGAGGAAAAAAAGATGGAAGTGTCAAAATCAGGAAAGAATGTTCCAGAAAAAGTAACAACCACTGTAAAGGCAGAGGGTGAGGAGGAAATGTGTCTGCTGCCATCTAACACCAGTGAGGTTAGAAGAAAGTGTGGAAGAAGAGCAGTAAGGGATGAGGCCTGGAGGATGCTGGCATACTAAGCCACTGTAGTCACTCAAAAGAAACAGAATAAATCTGTGTATGTGACTGCTTAGGGAACAGGGAGGGCTCTGAGGCAGAGGCAAACAGGGGAGCTGAGGAAAACCTCGGCTTCAAGGGTCACTGAAACCTCAGCATAGAAAAATTGTGTCTGAGCTGAAGCTGGGCTGGACCAGGAGGAGGGCAGGCTCAGTACCAAGCGTTGCTACTTTCAGCCACAGTCTCCAGGGAAGGACTCGGGGGGTGGGGGAGAATTCAATTAGATAAAAAGATTTTTATCCTGGCCAACATTTTCACAGAAACCAGATGAAGTTGTGAAAGTGGGCGTCATGAGCTAATTCAAGCTATCCAAACATGGGCTGATAAACAGTGCAAAGTCATCAATTGGGGGTTTTCTTTCTTAAGTGGTTCACTTCTTTATTTTACTCTTCTATGTGGGTAGATCTTTTTTCATTATTTACAGTGGTAGAACACACCTTATTTGTGTCTGGGAAACAGACACACAAAAGAAGATTGACTTCAGGAGTTGAAACAAGGGTATTGTGGTAAACTAATGCCAGATGCCGAAGCAATATTCAGGTAGGGAACTAATCCAGATTCTTAGAGACACATACCATTAGTTCTCTCTAAGAAACAACAGAACATCCCAAATATAGATCACAAAAAGGCCATTTAAATAGACTTGAGTAGCACTGGAAATATTGATAGTTTTCAAGTCTGACTAGAATCTTAAAAGGAAATGTGATCCATAAAGGCTTGCTCAATGGGAGGGAACTCGTGTGATACTGTAAACATGGCCAAATACACAATGGCCAGAGAGGTCATAGATCAATGAAAAACCTACTTTTTTCTTTTTTTAAATTTATTTTTGTATGTGTATGAATGTACTGTCTGCATGTAGGTTTGTGCACCTGCAATGCCACAAAGGTCAGAAGAGGGTCTCAGATTCCCCTGGAACTGGAGTTCTCCTGGAATTGGAGTTACAGATGGTTCTTAGCCACCATGTGGGTGCTGGGGATTGAACCCGGGTCCTCTGCAAGAGCAGTCAGTGCTCTTAACCACTAGGCTATCTCTCCAGCCCCCAAAACCTACTTTTTTCATGTCCCTAGTCTAACATAATTTCTTCTTGTATGCCAAATATGTATTCTTATACTGGCAGACAAGTGTACCATTTACCATTCGTCAAAAAAGCTTCTTTTTGCACAAGATGAAGACTATTACAGAGTTCCACAACTGGTCACAGCCCTGAGTGATGCATCTACAATGGAACCTCTACACCTAAGGCTCAGGAAACAGGAACAGAGGGCAGAAAGAATATTAATGCGGGGCTGGAGAGATGGTCTAGCGGTTAAGAGCACTGACCGCTCTTGCAGAGGACCCGGGTTCGATCCCCAGCACCCACATGGCGGCTGAGAACTGTCTGTAACTCCAATTCCAGGAGAGCTCCAGTTCCAGGGGAATCCGACACCCTCTTCTGACCTCTGCGGCATTGCACGACACAGGTGCACAGACCTACATGCACACAGTACATTCATACACATAAATAAATAAAACAAAATAAAAAAAAAGAATATTAATGCATGTCTCAACTCTCACCAGTAAAGCCTCCTCAGCGCAAAAGATGGTGATTAACCTTGAAAGTCACAACTGGCTAAAGTGCAGAGAAAGAGGCTGCAGAGTGCTTGTCCCTGGGTAGGACACCTGGATCAAACCTCTGGCACCTAAGAATCAGGGACCATTGTGGTAGAGGGGGCAGAATGACTGTAAAAGTCAGGAGTGGTGGATGACCACAATGACCACACGGAGACAGTTCTCCAGGCGGCTGGACACTTGCTCAGATGAACTTACAGTGATAGCAATGGCACGCACAAGACCCAGGCACACTAGAAGCAGACAAAAATCCAGCACAGAGGTGGGGAACTGGGGAAGCTCCGACCTCAGCTGAGGAACTCTTGACAGCCAATGATGGCTGGGAGAGGGAGAGTTGGTTTTCCTTAAGAGAGTGACACTAAGTCGGCTGACCAAGCTTCAGTGGATAAGTGCACACCGAGGGGCAATTAGGGACACAGATGTGCTTAGGCAATTAACATATATGACAGAATGCATGAAGCCCAGTGGGGGCACTATGAGGAGGCATGGATGGGGAGGGCCTATATATGATTAAGATGTACTGTATGAAATTTCCAAAAACTCTAAAAAGAAGGAAATGTGATCTATTAAGTAGAACATAAAGATGAGTGATGCTGAGGAGAGGGCTCATTGGATAAAGTGCTTCTGGTACAAATGTGAGGACCACAGTTCAGATCCTCACAACCTATGTAAATGCCGAATGGGCGTGGCAGCCTGGATGTAATTCCAGTGTTGGAGGCAGAGATAACAGATCCCAGGAAGAAGCTGGTTGGCCAACTAGCTGTATGGGTGAGCTGGGTTCAGTGGAGAGACCCCCCTTCAATGAATAAGGCAAAGAGCAACTGAGGAAGACTTCTGATTGTTAAACTTGGGGCACCTGCATGCTCATGACCATATGTGTACACATGTATGCATATATGAACATGTGCCCGCACATAAAAAACACGTACACATGCAAAAATCAAACAAAAATGATGAGACACAAAATTTTAGTAAGTATAACTGAAAATACAAAATATAAAAATATACATGTGAAGAAAAGAATGCTGACTGTTCTAGTATCAATTCTGTGGCTATGATAAAATAACCTGAGCAAAAGCAACATAGTTCCAAGTCATAGTCTATCATTTTGAGGATTCAGTAGCTAGTCACATCACACCCACGGTAAAGGTAGAGTACACTCATGTTGCCTGCTTGACGCTACCTTTTTTTTTGGTCTTTTCGAGACAGGGTCTCCCTGTAGTCCCAGCTGTCCTGGAACTCACTCTGTAGACCAGGCTGGCCTTGAACTCACAAAGATCCGCCTGCCTCTGCCTCCCAAGTGCTAGAATTAAAGGCATGCGCCACCACGCCCAGTGACGCTACCTTTCTTTACTCTCATATAGTTTAGCACAGTGAATCACACTAATCTAGGAGACTCAGTGAGGGACAGGACACTGAGCTGAAGGTGGGAGACACTCTGCTATGGAGTCAGAATTTGACTCCACAAGGGACAGATAGGAAGATACCTCAGGATCTGAGGGGAAGAGTTTCATTCGAACTGAATTTTCAAGAGCTGGCTCTGGAGGTAGTGGGGAAGGCCTTTGTGCCTAGTGTGGAAGTAAGTACTCCAGACAAAGGACCCAAGCAGAAATCAGTGCTCAGGAAGAACAATGCACTTGCTAGCTTCAAAATAGCCCAAAGAATAAAGAGCTTACTGCAGAAGCATGAAGACCTGAGTTCAATTCCCAGCACCCATGTAAACCGAAAGCCAGATGTGTTGGGGTGGTTCAGTAATTCCAGCACTGGGGAGGCAGAGACAGGTAGACCCCTGGGGCTTGCTGGCCAATCCTAGCCAGCAAGTTCCAAGTGAATGAGAGACCCTGTCTAAAAACCAAGGTGGAGACTGATTCAGGGAGACACCTGACACCAATTTCTGTCCTCACCATGAACATACGTACATGTGCAGATGCAAACATACACCCACAAAGCCGTCACTCAGTAGATTAAACCCAGCAGCCTTGATGTTGCAACCTGGCCACCCACCTCATCTGGAAGCTGCTTTAGAAGCTGCCAAGCATAGTCTACGCTGATATACCCTAAAATGTCCAACCACCAACATAATACAGAGAGAGATTATTTCAGTGCAACTTCGGAGATTTGGGGCAAAACAATACACAAAGTAAGGTAAGGCTTTGAGACTTGTAGAAACCACACTGCTGAGCAAGAAATGAGTTAGTTGAGGAAGAGCAGGAACTCTTGATAAAAAATGGGCCATGAATGTTTAACATATGAGTACACATGCTGATGGGGATTTCATTTTACACAACTGAAGGTGGTACACCCTGTGCGTTTCCCCTTACCACATGTGGGGACTCTGTATCGCACAAATATCAAAACATGACTATATCTCCTAAGAAGTCTACATGTACACATGCACCTCCACCTCTGTGATTTCTCTTTTCCATGGTGCACTGCAACAATATAAAACAATCTCAGTACACAAGATTCTCAATACATTCTCAATATTGGTGTATATTTATTTATGTTACTTACATAAGATTTACTGTAGGCTCCGAAATGAAGCATTAACGAATTTGTCTCATTAGAAACATAGGGACTGAGGATTGGAGAGATGGCTCAGTGGTTAAGAGCACTTACTGCTCTTGCAGAGAACCTAGGTTTAGATCCCAACACCCATACTGGGTATCTCACAATCACCTATAACTTCAGCTCCAGTGGATCTGATGCCCTCTTTTGGCCTCCATGGGGACATGCATGTACATGATGCATACAAACTCAGGCAAGCAGACATATTTACACACAAAAAAATAAAATATTTAGTGGGGTATGGTGGTGCATGCCTTTAATCCCAGCACTTGGGAGGCAGAGGCAGGCAGATCTCTGTGAGATGGAGGCCAGCCTAGTCTACATAGAGAGTTCCGGATCAGCTGGGTCTACAGGGAGATCCTGTCTCAAAAAGACCAAAAAAAGAGGGGGGGGAGGGAAGAGATGTAGCTCAGTTGGCAGAATGCTTGACTAACATGTGTGGAGTCCTGGGTTCAGTGCCAGCACCACAGAAACCAGCAGTGAAGGTATGTACCTGTAATCCCAGCACTTGGGAGGTTGAAACAGAAGGCTGAAGAGTTCAAGGTCATCCTCAGTTAAACAGTAAGTTCAAGGTCATCCTCAGTTACACAGTAAATTCAAATCCAGCTTAAGATACATGAGACCTTGTCTCAAAAAAAAAAAAGTCAAAAGGAAAAAAAAATGACAACTTTTGACTAAAGAAACAGTCTTTAACTTCAGATCACCAGAACAACCACTATGTCCCCAAGCCAGGTGGTCTGTCACATGGGATACAAGGGGACCCTCCTGGACCCTCTCGACAGGGTGCATCTAAGTTTACGGAGAACAGAGCCTGGATTGTGGGATGCTGACACCGTTTTCTGTTGCAAAGTCCCCAGATCCGATACATCTGAGGATGATCAATGCCTCACAGCACTTCATTTCCCAACTCATTTCCCTATTTCCTAGATTGAGGACGGCACATCCACAGCGAGTTCTCCATCAACCTGTTACTTGATGGATTTTATAGCAGCGGCTGATGATGACTGGATCTGCAGTCTCATTAAGAGTTTTGAGATACTCATTTTCTAATCCTTCATTCCGTCTGCATTTGCAAGCTTTGATTTTTCTCATGATCAGCAATTTCTTATCATCAACCATTTGATTATCTTCAAATATAATTTGTGCTAGAAAGGCAGGAAGATCAAAGCTGGACTTTTCCACGTTTAGTTTTTAGAGTAATGAGTTGGTGTCCTAGCAACTTGCAAAGGTGAATGATTACATTTTCTTGCTTAGTACATCATTCTCGATTCATGGGTCATTTTTTTCATCTGTTTCTTTTTTAAAGATAGGGTCTCATGTATCTCAGGCTGGCCTTGACCTTGCTATATAGTCAATGATTTGGAACTTCTGATCCTCCTGTCTCTGCCTCCCAAGCATTAGGATTGCAGATGTCCACCACCACACCCCGTTCATGAGGTGTTGGGACGAAACCCCAGGCTTTGAGTATGCTGGACTAGCACTCTAACAAC
Source organism: Rhizomys pruinosus (assembly GCA_009823505.1). Taxonomy (NCBI): domain Eukaryota; kingdom Metazoa; phylum Chordata; class Mammalia; order Rodentia; family Spalacidae; genus Rhizomys; species Rhizomys pruinosus. The sequence goes on from VZQC01015082.1 coordinate 1,382,819, forward strand.
TGAGGTACACCCCCAGCCCTATTGCCTATTTTTCATTTATTTGATCTCAATTCATTGCAGTCGGTCTCTTTGGATGCTGTTTTGGGATGCTATATCCTCATGACATTACTGATGTGGTCCTTCCTGGCTCCCTTGCCTTCCTGAACATTCTCTGCTCACTTTTGCAACCTGTCATTTATCCTAAGAAGAGGTTCCTTTTCATAGAAAAAGGTGTTAGTGGAATGCTAGATCTGAATGCTAGGATACTCATGGCTGTTCAGCAGTCTGGCTTTACTTGTAGTCCTTTTCAAAGTATAGAATTAGGAAACGTGTGTGTGTGTGTGTGTGTGTGTGTGTGTGTGTGTGTGTGTAGGAGTTTCTATGTATTGAGGCCAGAAGACAACCTCAGATATCATGCCTCAGGTACTGTCTCCCTTGTTTTATTGAGATAGGATGTCTTTGTTGAGCTCAAGTTCACCAGTTTAGCGAGGCTGACTGGCCAAGGAGCCCCAGGGATCCACCAGGGATCCCACCACTGGGATTAAAGGCATGCATTAACATGCTCAGCTTTTGACAGGGATTCTAGGGATCAAACTCAGGTCCTCATACTTGGATGGCAAACATTTCTTCAAATGAGCCATCTCTCCCTCTAGCCCAATATATCATTTTTAAAGGAAGAAATCAGTCTGCTTATATTTCCTATTCAAACTGAAGCTCACTTGAAGTGTTCAATTCTGTACATAGTCTTTTCCTGTGTGTGGGATACCCTGACTCCTACACTTTCTTTAACAATCTCAAATAACCATGTAAACATTTTCTACTGCATTGCTTGCTTTTATTGTTACGGGTGCTTGGTGATATTATGCTATACAGGTTCTTTTCTTAAAAGGTAGCCAACTGTGACAAATTTCTCCATGATTTCTGCTGATTCCAGAAACCTTATCCCTTTTCCAGTCTAAGAGGAAGTACTCTATGCTTCTAGCCTTTGTCATATTTTATCTTTTTTTTTTTTTTTTGGAGACAGGGTCTCCCTGTAGCTCTGGCTGTCCTGGAACTCATTCTGTAGACCAGGATGGCCTCGAACTCACAGAGATCTGTGTGCCTCTGCCTCCCAAGTGCTAGGATTAAAGGCGTGCGCCACCACGCCTGGCATTTATTTATTTCCGTATGTGTATCAGTGTACTGTCTGCATGCACCTGTGTCTGTGCAATGCCGCGGAGGTCAGAAGAGGGTGTCGGATTCCCCTGGAACTGGAGTTCTCCTGGAATTGGAGTTTCAGACGGCTCTTGGCCGCCATGTGGGTGCTGGGGATCGAACCCGGGTCCTCTGTAAGAGTGGTCGGCGCTCTTAACCGCTAGGCCATCTCTCCAGCCCCCCTTTGTCATATTTTAAAACAGTTCAAGGGAACTCATGAAAGCCTTCATCCATGGAAAATAAATCAGGCTTGCAGGGCACTGAATCCACCATCCTACATGAGAGAGCTCCACAAGGCTGCAGGCTCTCTTGGCTGGGCACAGGGCTACAGATAGATCTTGGAGGAAGCGTGTAAGCAGGTGTTTTATCTCACTTGTCCTAACACAGGTCACTTAGTCTGTTGGCTGGAACTTCTTCCCAGTCTCAAAGTTTCCTAGCAAAGTCAAACCACAGGCAGACTCTAATAATGCCTCACCACGTTGACAGCCATCTGTTACCTGGTGTGCCAAATATTAGTTTGTTCTTGAACTGTGCCCCAGGGACAGGTGGATACAGCAGGACAATACAGTTTCAGAAACAATAATGTTTATAACATGCACAGCATGCTCTCACCAAACTCTGAGCTCAAAAAAACATTTGAATAGAAGTTCCTTATGTGTGTGTGTTCATTGTTCATTTGTGTATATGTGTATAGCTATGCACATGCATGTGGCAGTCAGAGGGGAACCTCTGGTGTTGTTATTTATGTGCTATCTACTTTTTTTTTTTTTATATGGTCTCTCACTGGCCTGGAACTCACAAAGTAACTAGGCTGGCTGGCCAGAAAGCCCTGGGAATCAATCTCCTCCTTCCCAAGACTGGAATTACCAGGGTACATACACCACCACACATGGCTTTTTATGTGGATTCTGGAGATCTAACATGGGTCTTCACAAGTACTTATTGACTGAGCCGTCTCCCTTGTGGGAAGATCCAGTTCCAATTAGGGGGTCGTTCTCAGCTAGCACCCCTCAGGGCACCATGTGGGAGTCATGGGATTTCTCTGACCCCACCCCAAGAAGGAGCAAGCAATGTGGCCCAGGTACAGGATGCTAAGTGGAGCAGCAGTATGCAGTGGTGCAGAACTGGGGGTCTGTGATTGGCTCTGGGAGCTGATGTCATTTTGCTTATAAATGCAAGCTGTAGCAGGGAATAAAGCAAATTCTCCATTACCATCATTAAACAGAATTCCGGGCTGTTATTTTTTTGCACATACAGACCAAAGCAGGCCTGAATTTCGAGTGACTGGTGGGTTGGACAGTGGTCCATCAGACCACCAGCCTGGGTAGCTGGTGTGGGGCTGGAAGGAGATCTATCAGATCGCCAGCTGTGACGTGAGTTGTATAGGCCACCAGCCGTCAGCCGTCAGCCTGAAATTCCTGTCCAGAGGCCGGCAATCTTTGGGCAGGTGGAAAGCACGGCGAAGACGGGAAACGTTCCGTTCTCCCAGGCTAAGGACCTGAGTTGGAAGTAACTCTCAGGTCGGGTTACAGAAGTAACCAACTGACCTCTGCGCTGAGGGGTCAGTTCCCTATAGTGCCTGCCTCAGGCACTGTACTCCCCCCCTTCCCTTAGCAGGACTGCGCTGTACCTGTTCGTAGCAAGAGAAGCTCCCACACTCCCCAGGCCATAAAGTGAGCTTATTTTTAAATTCACTACCCTCACCGGCTGTATATCCTCCTTAATTCTTATTTCTCAGACCCAACACCTGAGGATTAGTCTAAATGGGTTCACTATGACATTCAGGGCCCCTGAGCAAAGGATTATTTCTCAGTGGCTGCATATGGAGGAAAGGGTGGCCACAGTATAGGCATCTTTTGGGTCTTAATTCAACCAAGAAATGGACTGACATCTTAGAAAGTTATTCCAGCATAGAAACATCTAGATTAAAATCATACTGGTCATTTGGGGCAATGGGAGTGTGCTACCCTGAGCATTAAAATGAACGTCTTCACTCACTTGGCCCTTCATTTGCCTCCTCACGAGGGGTGTTGGACTAAAATCATAAACTTACTCTGGTATAAACATTAAATTTGGTGCTTGGTTTCACAGTCCTTGGCTAAATGGAAACAAAGTGAACGGCAGGTAGATGGAGGGCAGCAGGTAGTGACGGCAGGGAAAGACATGGAAGGAGCCTAGCAGTAAATCTAGCAAGTGCATTGGCCAGCATGGGCTTCATAATGTCCAGCATATTCCTAACTGCTGTGTACTGTTGAGCGCTCTGAGAAGCTGGTCAGGCAGAATGGCATATCCCCCTCATTTCAGACACAAACATGTCTATCTCAAGTGTCTCACAAGGCCCCTTGTCTGGAGACAGGCTGGCTCCCTGGCCCGGTGACAGGAAGAAAGGAAAACAGCAAAACAACACAAAATTGGAAAACACTGTGCCCTTGTGAAGATCTTTCCAATCAAGGTGACTACTGTTTATCCCACAGTACAAAAATGTCTGAGACAGAAACTGGAAGCTGGAAGCTCACGAAGGGGAGACTATCAGCAGGGACCTTCAGCTCAGCAGCACCATCCTGAGCCGATTTCTAACACTGGAGACATCAGCTCCAAGTTGACTCCCCTTTCTCTATCAGGCTACTCCAGTCATCTGCTAGACGTAGGTGCCCGAGCAGATGTTTTGCTATATATCATCTGCTTCTATCTGGTACTAGCTATTTGTTCTTTTACTTTTGCTATGTGCTTAATAAACTCACAATTTGAAACAAAAAAATATGGCTATCATGTATGAAACACTTGCACACTTGTAGGAAACACTTGTATGAAGCCGCAGCAACAAAGCACCTCTCGCTCGTTCTTCTCAAAGCGGTTTATTCAGGCAGGCAGGTCTTGTCAGAACGGTTTATTCAGGCACATCTTTTCTCCTTCTCCAAGCTTCTCCCTCTAAGCCTCGGGTCTTTCCCTCTAAGCCTTCTCCCTTCTCCAAGCCTTCTCCTTCCTCAGGCAAACAAGCTTCTCTCCTAAGACTAGAAAGGAGAGAGTGTGTCCCTCTATCTAGAAAGTCCCTCTATTTATCCACCTTCCCAGCCCAGGTTGCGTGGCCTCAGTCTATTGGTATCATCTGGCCTGATCTTGTATACAGGGTGCACCTGCACAGCTCAAACGGTGAGCGTGGCTTTACTTAGAGGTAGGAGGGAATCAGGTGTTAATCATAAGACTCAGGTGTTAGTCATAAAACTTGGCTAAAGTCTCGGGTGCCTTCTTAGGACTGTCGCCACACCCGCTCCCCACACTATCATAGACCATTCTCTGGGCTATACAGAAAAAGCCCTCACTGCACTACACACTACCAGCAACAAAAAGTCAGCAAGGGGAGGAAAAAGAGGACTCTGGATCTGGTAATTAAGTAGGGAACTGAATTTAAATCACACCAACTAAAAACCGATATAGTCTTTTCTTTCTTTTGTGTGTATTTGTATGTGGTATGCATGTGTGTTTGCATGTGTGTGAGTCCACGCGCGTGTGCTATGCATGTGGAGGCAAGGTGCTGACATCGGGCATCTTCTTCCATATTATATATCGAGGCATATTTTCTCACTTGGGTAGTCTAGCCAGGTTGCTTGGGAAACCCACTCGTCTCCCCCTTCTGAGGGCTGGGATTGCAGACAAGCCACCACTCTGACCAGCATTTGTGTGAGTCCTGGACATCCAAACTCTGGTACTCTCTTTTGTACAATAAGTGCTCTGCCTGCTGAGCTTTCTCTCCCCAGCTATCTTTCCCTTTATTCTTTTTAAAGCTTGATGGTCAAATAATTAAGATTTAACTGTGTATAAAGTAGGTTGACATGGAAGACCTCATTCCTTATTAAGGATGCAGTGGGCCCTGAAAAGCATGGGTATGACAAGGGACACTTCAGTGCCTGCCCATTCAAAGATAATCTGCATGACCTTTCCCATGCGGCTTTTACTGATAATTTTTATTGAGCACTTTTCTCTGAGACATTTCTAAGGCTCTTCACAAAATACTCACATGGACTTTCAATTCCAATTAAAGGAAAATACAATTATTTCCTGGAAAAAGGTTCAATGGCACACACTTTTCCAGCTAAGGGTCCTGAGAACTGCAACCCTAAATAGATTGCCGTTCAATTCACTTTCCCATGCCTCTTTGGTGGCTTTCTGGAAGGTAGAAGCAACACATGCATACTCACGGAACATGGTGTAAAACTGCTGAGGGTTCAGATTCCATTTTCCCCAGGGAGTCTTGTGGCCCTTAAATTGTGCATAACTTGCATGATTGAATTCCGGTTCTGTTCCAAAGGAGTCCAGTACTCGGAGCATACACCTGGAATGAAAGCACCATGTGTCAAATTGTAACCTTGAGCCCACGGTTCAGGAGGGAAAAGCAATCCAATGCTTGAGAATAGAACTGCTGCTGGGAAAAAGCTTAGACTTTATTTTATTTGTTTACATTTCTTACAGTTCTGGGAGTTAAACCCAGTGCCTCCTGCAAGCTAGCAAAACATTCAACCTCTGAGCTATACTCCTAGCCCAGGAATTTTAGGAATAACACGTATATCAAACATCTATACCTGCAACCCAACAGCTTAGTCACCACCCAGTAGGCAGAATTGGCTTAGCGCTGCACCGAGGGTGGCTCCAACACTAGTGGAATAAACATCCAGGAATGGTAGAACTGGGGTCTGTACTAGTCTCTGCTATATTCTCAGAATCCATGTTGGGCTAGGCACATAGCAGGTACCTGATCAATAACTATGAAAGAAACAAAGAGCCACTATCTCTACAGGTCTCGTTCTGTTTAAAGCATGCAGCATGAATTAGCTCTTTCAGATTCTGTTTAACATTTGCATCAATCAACTACACTATTTGATTTTAGGTAAAGCTTGTGCTATAGTTAGAAGCATGGGCTGAGGGGCTGGAGAGATGGTTCAGCTGTTAATGGTGTTTGAAGCTTTTGTGGGGGACCCCAAATTTGGTGCCCAGTACCCACATTGGGCAGCTCACAGCCACCTGTAACTCCAGCTTCGGGTTTCCACAAGAATCTGGACACATGTGTATAAGCTTAATCTTCATGGACATGTTGATGGTACTTGGAGGTAGAGTTTGGGGGATGTAAATTAGATATAGAGAAGATCTTGGAGAAGGGGTCCTATGACAGCATTAGAGACTTTATAGAAGAGGACTAGAAACTGGACAGAGAATTTACTGTGACATAGCAGGAAGTGGTCCTCACCATTTGTGGACAGCTCTACCTGACTTTCAGTCTGCAGGGCTGAGAAAAATAAATTCTACTTCACTGTAAATGACTCTGGCCCAATCTGTTGTAGTAACATAAAATAAACTATGCTTTAAATCTCATTTAATAGATAGGAGTGTTTTTTTTTTTTTTTTTTTTAATATTTTTGAGACAGGGTCTCCCTGTAGCCCCAGCTGTCCTGGAACTCACTCTGTAGACCAGGCTGGCCTTGAACTCACAAAGATCCGCCTGTCTCTGCCTCCCAAGTGCTAGGATTAAAGGCGTGCACCACCACGCCCGGCAGGAGTGTTTTTTAATGTATCTAATAATAATATAACTTATTTTAAATCCCTCAAGAAGGAGCTTGAGGAAGATACCAGAAGACGGAAGGACCTCCCATGCTCATGGATTGGAAGAATAAATATAGTAAAAATGACCATCCTGCCCAAAGTAATATACAGATTCAATGCAATCCCAATTAAAATCCCCATGAGCTTCTTCACAGACCTAGAAAAACAATCCTAAAGTTCATATGGAAAAACAAAAGACTTCAGATAGCCAAAACAACTCTGAGCAAAAGGAGCAATGGCGGCGGGGGGGGGGGTTGTTACCAAACCAGACTTCAAACTATACTATAGAGCTATAGTCACATTGGTACAAAAACAGACCCGTATATCAATGGAACAAAATTGAAGATCTGAACCTGAGCACATCCAATTTCAGCCACCTCATATTTGACAAAGGAGCCAAGAAGACTCAATGGAGGAAAGACAGCATCTTCAGCAAATGGTGTTGACATAATTGGATCACTACATGTGAAAGAATAAAACTAAACCCCTACCTCTCACCATGTACAAAAATCAATTCCAAATGGATCAAAGACCTCAATGTGAAACCTGAAACTCTGAAAATGATAGACGAAAACATTGGTAGTAACATATAAGATATAGGCATAGGAAAAGACTTTCTAATCAGAGAGCAGCTGCACAAAAAATAAGGTCAACAATTGACAAATGGGACCTTATTAAATTCAAGAGCTTCTGTACAGCAAAAGAAACAAAGAAGTGAAGAGAAAACCCACGAAGTGGGAGGAAACCTTCACTAGTGATACACCTGATAGAGCACTAACATCCAGAGTATATAAACCTCTCAAAAAACAAAGGGGGAAGAAAACAAATGACCCACTCAAGAGAGGGAGTAAAGATGAACAGAGACTTCACAAATGAAGAAGCAAAGATGGCCGAGAAACATCTTAAAAAGTGTTCAACATCACTAATAATTAAGGGAATGCAAATTAAGACCACTTTAAGATTTCATCTTACTCCTGGTAAGAATAGCTATGATCAAGAAAATAAATGAAACCAAATACTGGAGAGGTTGTGGGGAAAGTGGAACACTTATCTACTGCTGTTGGGGATGTAAACTCACACAACCTATGGAAAGCAGTATGGAGAATCCTTAAAAGATTCAAAATGAACCTACCACCTGACCCAGTCATACCACTTCTGGGCACAAGACTCATCCTACCACAAAGATACATGCACATCTATGTTCATTGTAGCTCTCTTCACAATAGTGAAGAGCTGGAACCAACCCAAGTGCCCCTCAACTGACGAGTGGATAAAGAAAATGTGGTACATCTACACAATGGAGTTCTATGCAGCAGTAAAGAAAGATGACATCATGAACTTTGCAGGCAAATGGAAGGAACTAGAAGATAATATGTTAAGTGAAATAACACAGTCCCAGAAAAACAAACAATGAATGGTATACCTCATATGTAGATGTCAGTACCAAATCCCTAGTTGTAAGGCAAAATGAGCAATGTTAATATTATATTTCTTTTTTATCAGAAGGCAACTGAGCTACTATAAGGTGAATCCCTTAGTGGGCTCTAGAATTAACCTTCCACTTATTTTCAGACTTTGTAATTTTGGGTATATGGGTGGAGGGTATGTATGCATATTTTAGAGTAATATAAAATTAAAGGGAAAATGTGAATTCCTATATATGTTTTGGAATTAACATACAGTTTATTTTCAGATGTCATAATTTTGGTATATGTGTGATGTAAATATAGGCATATTTTAGAGCAATATGAATTGGAGGGAACAACAAGGACAAAAAAAGACTGGGTCAAAGAACTGACTGAAACAGTAAACTTCTGCCCCAAACAATAAACCTCTGCATAGAAAAACTTTAAAAAGACTGAGAAAAAGACCTAAGACATGTAAGGCAGAATGCATGAGTTCGGGTGGGGTGGGAAGCATGGAAAGGGGAATGAGTCCAAATTGAACTGAGAAATGTTGTATGAAATGCACGAAAGTTCAATAAAATATTAAAAGAAGAAATGGTGAAAAATGAATATAACTTGCTTGCTAGACCACCTGGAACCTGAAGCAGTACCACAGAAGATGCTTCATTCATACCATGATTCCACTGGGCCAGATATGCTCTACCCATTATTTTTATATAGCTGTGAGCTAGAAATTGTTTTTATATTATTTTGTGTGTCTCTATGCATGTACATATTTGTGTGTGTGCATGTGTGGAAGAGTGCAAATGCAGGCGATAATACGCATGTGGAGTCAGAGATCAGTCCTGGCTGTCAGTCCTCAGGTTGTCTTTGAAATAGTATCTCTTGCTGGCCTGTAATTTGCCACCTAGCCTTAGGCTGGCTGGTCGCTGAGCCCCAGACGTACTCCTGTCTCTACCTCCCCAGCGCCGTGATTGTAAGCCTGCACTGCTACAACTGGCTTTTATGTGTGAGTTCTGTAGAAAGAACTCGAGTCCTCTAGCACTTTATGGACAGCACCATTTCTTCAGGCAGGTTTATATTTTCAGATTAGTGGTGCATACCTTTAATACTAGCACTTGGGAGGCAGAGGCAGGTGGATCTTTGTGAGTTCAAGGCCAGCCTGGTCTACAGAGTGAGTTCTAGGACAGCTGGGGCTACAGGGAGACCCTGTCTTGAAAAGACCAAAATAAATAAATAAATAAATAAAAGAATATACCTCATTCACCAATAGTAGCTATATCAACTTCACTTTATATTGTTTTAGTGTTCTATAATGCACAAAGTAGAGGTGCAGAAAAGAAGTCTTAGTCTATTCTTATCCTTTGCAGTCAGGCAAGGATCATAGTCCCTGCTCTTCAGTTTAGAAACCAGGCTTTTGCAGACCCTATCCTTCTTAAGTGGGTGTTATGGTTTGGAATTAAAATGTCCTCAATATGTTAATGTGTTTGAACATCTGGTGTCCAGTTGATAAGTCTGTTTATGGAGGTGGTGGAGCCTGGCTGGGAGAGGTAGATCAATAGGAGTGACCCTTTGAGAGTTTTAGCCCCACCCTTCTTCTGATTCTAAGCTCTACTTCCTTGTCGGCTGCGAGGATGTGAACAAACTGCTCTGTAAGCTGCTTTTGCCAAGGCCCCACTGCCCAACCATGATGGACTGATTGTTTCGAAACTGTGAGACCAAATAAGCTTCTTTTTTAAATTTTTATTTATTTTTCTTTTATGTGTATGTGTGTTTTGCCTGCACGTATATGAGTACATCACGTGTAGGCAATGCCTGTGGAGGTCAGAAGAGGGCATCAGATTCCTTGGAACTGGAGTGACAGAAGGTTGTCAGCTGCCATGTGGTGCTGGGAACTGAACCTGGATCCTCTGCAAGAGCAACCAGCACTCTTAACCTCTGACCCATCTCTCCAGCCCCCAAAATAAACTTCTTTAGGTTACTTCCATTAGGTATTTTGTCACAGCAACAAATTACTAACACAGTAGGAGATGCTATTACAACTTGTTTTAAAAATGGGATGTGGCTGGGCATGGTGGTGCAGAGGNGTTACTCTTCCAAATCACTTCAATGAAAGAGTCTTAAAAACATAGCCAAGTCCAGGGGCTGGAGAGATGGCCTAGCGGTTAAGAGTGCCGACCGCTCTTGCAGAGGACCCGGGTTCGATCCCCAGCACCCACATGGCGGCCGAGAACCATCTGAAACTCCAATTGCAGGAGAACTCCAGTTACAGGGGAATCCGAGAACCTCTTCTGACCTCCGCGGCATTGCACGACACGGGTGCACAGACTTGCATGCAGACAGTACATTCAAACACATACAGAAATAAAAATTAATAAAAAAAAATTAAAAAAAAAACATAGCCAAGTCCAAACAGCAGATTGCATTTTCCAGCATGCACAACTGTGAACTGAAGTTTCTGTGTGTGACCTCCTTACCACCATTTCTCCAGACAAGAAAGAGACTAAAAGGAGGAGGGAAGGTCAGGACCAGAGGAAAACACTAGTCAACCATTGGAACAGCTTCCTTGTTTGGATTCTTAGGTGGCTTTTACTGGGTGTGCATTCAGCACAAGGCAAGTCTCTCATTTATTTAGTGCTTGTGCGTGTGCGTGTGTGTGTGTGTGTGTGTGTGTGTGTTCTCATGTGGGTGTATACATATATGTGTGTGGGTACGTGTACACATGGGCATGCATGCATTTGAGACCAGAGGTCAAACCCCTTCCTCAGGAGACAGGCACTCTGGAGGTGGAGGCAGGAAGAACCGAAGTTCAAGGCCCTTCTTGGCTCCATCTGTTTGGGAACTGTACTGTGTTGTTAATATTTATGCCACTGCTTTAATGCCCTCTACATGTCTGAAACATCAGGACCCTTCTAATGATTTCAGCATGTATATTCCCAAAACAGCTGGCCTTTCCCTAACAGGGACCTTTAGCAACAATACCAAATGACTCCTGGAATATTCTTGTTGCTTTCAGCCATACTACAAGATGGATGCTCAGCTGCGCCCTGCCAGAACCTACTTTCTAGCTTGGAGAAAACATGGCATGCCTTAGACTATTTTTATCTTATGTTCTTGTATGTTTTCAATGCTGGACAAAGGCCTCCTATGAAGCAAAATAGTTGTGAGTTCTGCAGTACATAGAAGAATATTAGTGGCATACCAGCACTTATTAAGAGTCTAATTGAATTCTTAGTTCCTTATGTGAGCTGGACAGAATTTACAAGTATTTTGTAAGGACAACAGACCTAAAGGGCTTGTTGCTAATTCAAAGGTCAGATGAGAGTACCGTGGAATGCAGCTCCTACCAGATGTCACCAAGCAAGATGAGCACAGCATGGCAGGTTCTTTTGTCTGCATGTGGGTGGTGTATGTGTGGTGTGTGTTTATTTCCTTGCTTGAAGATGTGCATGCAGGCCAGTGTTTGACATCGGGTATCTTTCCATCTTAAGTTTTGAGACAGGGTCTCTCACTGAACCTGAAGCTCATGGATTTGGCTAGACTGGTTGTCCCTCTCTGCTTCCCTATGCTGGGATTACAAATGTGTGCCATCACATCTGGCTTTTATGTGGGTTCAGCTGAACTCGGGTCCTCATGTTTGCATAGCTAGCACATTACCAGCTGAGCCATCTTATTTATTTTCTGAGGTAGGTTCTCACATAGCTTAGGCTGGTCTTGAACCCCCATGTACTCAATGGTGACCCTGAACTTCGGATCCTCATTCGGACCCTGAACTTCACTCCTCCTGAGTGCTGGAGTTACAGGGTTGCACCACCACACCTGGTTTGTTCAGTGCTGGGGCTTGAACCCTGGGCTTAGTGTAAGATAGGCAAGCATTCTACCAATGGAGCTATGAAGATGCTACTCTTCATATTTAATGGGAAAGAAGTCGGCAGGAACATTTCTAGAAAGCCTGCTTGTGTCTGATGGAACCGGAGTTTTGTCAGGAAACAAAGATTCGGGGCTAAAGTAGTACGAGATCTCCTGCTGGTTACTGCTAATTCAGGCAGTTACCAAAGAAAGGCGAATAAACATTACACTCCTCCATAAACCCCTGAGACCGCGCCTTTTCATCAAGCAAGAATCAAATACCAATCAACAATGATCACTTTAATAACGACATTGCAATGCTTAATTGACCCAAACACCACTGCTGAGAATATTTTTCCATAGAAACAGCCCTTCTAAATGACAAGAACATGAGAGTCTGGAGAGGCCTGAATTGTCCAGTTTTCTCTGCACATTTCCAGATGTCTACCATTCACAAAACATCAGAAAGTAATAACCCTGCCTTTCTTTCCTTAAGGCTATAGCTTAAAGAAAAAATTTGTGTTCATGATATGGCTTATTAACCAAGAAGAAAGATGGTTATTTCCATACAAGTGACAAAAAATGTAATGGCTTATGACTCATGAAGACTTTATGCAGAAAAATTAAACCAAGGAACAGGAAACCCATGATGATAAAGACAGAATGAAGTGCTGAGGGTGAGGAAATGGTGACATGGGTGAGAAGATAAAGTACATAGCATTTGCTTGCAAACCCAGCAATGGCGATGTGAAGACAGGTGGATTCCTAAGGCTGTGGGCCAGCCAGCCTAGACTGATGGGCCAGCTCCAGGCCAGTGATAGATCCTATCTCAAAAAATAGGGGAGGAATGACACACAGGTTGTTCTCTGACCTCTGTATGCATGCACACCTACACACACGTGCACCAAAATATGCACACACATATACACATACATAAAAGAGATAAAAGATAAAGTACTATCCTGGCCCAAGCTAAGGGCTTAATTTGCCCCCTTATTATGGGGGGTGATTTGAGATGGTCTACCTGTTGTCCTGGCTGGCCTAGAACTTGCTATGTAGGCCATAGCATGCCTATGTAGATCAAAGTTGGCCTTGATGTCACAAAGATCCACCTGTCTCTACCTCCTGAGTGCTGAGATGTGTCACTACAGTTTTTTAAAAAAATAAAAACAATGATATCTGAAGGAAAGGGGAAAACACCAGATTATAATAACAACTGTCAGTATAGCACAGACAACACAGTCATTTAACACAGCCAACACAGTCAACAGTCAGTCAACACAATCAGCAGTTAGTCAACTCAATCAAAAAAGTCAACACAGTCATTCAATACATTCGACACAGTCAGCCAACATAGTCAACACAATCAGCACAGTCAACACAGTCAATTCAGTAAAAGCAGCACAGGCAACGTGGTCATTTAACGCAGTCAACATAGTCAGCACAATCCGTCAACTCCATCAACAGTCAACACATTCAGCACAGTAGTCATTCAACATAGCCAACATAATCAACACAGTCAAATGAGTACAGCCAACACAGTCAACACAGTCAATCCCCCTGACACCCTCTTCTGACCTCCGCGGCATTGTACGACACGGGTGCACAAACTTGCATGCAGACAGTACATTCATACACATACAGAAATAAATAAAAAATTAATAAAAACCTTTAAAAAAAAGAGTCAGGGAACAGAGTCAACATAACCAACAAAGTCAGCAGTCAATACAGTCAGCACAATCAAAATAGCAGAGTTAGCAGAGTCAGTTAAAACAGTCAGCAGAGTCAGTAGAGTCAACACAGTCAACATGGTCAACATAGTCTCTAGTCCATCAATCCCTTTTGCTTTGAATATTTCATTGTTCTATGAGAAAATCATTGTTTCCAGGAGGAAATTTTATAGATAATGTCTATCTTTCCCACTTTGAGTTTTAAAGAAAATTCTTAGCATTTCACTTCTCATTTCTGTCTGATTTGTAAAGGACTTCCAATCTGATACAACCTTAGAAGTTAAAAGTTAAGAATATTAACTAACCTTAAAGAAAAGGACTTACTTTATGCTATTAAAATTCATTTATTGGTTAAGTATGTGATGATTAATTTTGAATGTCAACTTATTGGGCTTACAGAAATACCCACAAGACTAGTAAAGCACACCTATAGACATATCTGTGAGGTCACCACCAGGGAGCATTAAATAAGTGGAAGACCCACCCTGACTGTGTGTGGTACCATCCCATGGGCTGGGGTTCCAGACGGAACAAAGAAGAAGGAAAAGTCCTATAGCCCAGGCAGCTTCCTGGCTGCCATGATGTGAGTTCTGTCATGTCCTCCCTGTATGACAGACCAAAACCTCCAAAACCATGAGTCCAAATAAAACTTTCCTCCCACAAGTTATTTTGTTTAAGTATTCAGCCATAGTGACATAAAACTAACACAGAAGACCACATCACATAAAAAAAATACTCCAGCTGGGCACGATGGTGCATGCCTTTAATCCCCACACTCAGGAGGCAGAGACAGGTGGATCTTTGTGTGTTCAAGGCCAGCCTGGTCTACAGAGTGAGTAGCGGGACAGCTGGGGCTACAGGGAGGCCTTGTCTCAAAAACGCCAAAAAAACAAAAAAAAAACAACAAAAAAAAAACTCGGCTGGAGAGATGGCTCAGTGGTTAAGAGCACTGACTGCTCTTGCAGAGGACCTGGGTTTGAGTCCCAGCACCCACATGGGAGCTAACTCTAGTTCCAGGGGATCCAATACCTTGTTATGACCTCCATGGTTATCGTATGACACAGGTGCACTTACACACATGCAGACAATACACTCACACACATAAAAAAAAGTAAGTGCCAGGTATGGTGGCAAATGCTTTTAATCCCAGCACTCAGGAGGTAGAGGCAAGTGGATTTCTGTGAGTTCAAGGCCAGCCTGGTCTACAGAGTGAGCTCCAGGCCAGCTGGGACTAAAGGGAGTCTCAAAAAGAAAAAAAAAAAGTAATAAAATATTTTTAAAAATACTTCTACCCATGCTGAAACTACAGCAATACAGACTGGACACTTATTTGATCAACTTGATTGTACATACAAGCCCCTCCAGCTGGATGGTGGGAGCCTTGGGCTGTATGGGTTTGAGCACAACTGCTTGCAAATTGGTTTTACATGAAGGATGCTTGTATTCATAAGTTATTACTTATTGTTAAAAAAAATGAAATACAAGAAAGTATACAAAAAAAATACTTCTACCCATTAGTCACAATAATGAAACAAATGGAGAAGAGGCTGGAATGTGGCTCATTTGGTAGAGTGCTTGCCTACCATGTACAAAACCCCAAGTTCCACTTCATCCCCCTGTGTAGCTTACTTCAGGCCAGGTAGCCTGAAGTAAGCTACACAGCTGTAGAAACAGGAAAGACCCTGACTCATCAAGGTAGAAGGTGAAAAACAAGTCCCAAAAGTTGTTTTCTGATCTCCACATGTGTGCTGTAGCATGCATTTATACTCATACAAACATGCATATATATATATGTATATATATATATATATGGAGAAATATAATTAGCTGATTATTTACAAGAAGTCAATGTAGGCATACAGAGAGAGGAATGCTAGGTACTTGAGAGGGTGAATGGGGAAGTGGCTATTCTCAAAACATGAACAGAAATAATAAACAGCTTTAGGAAGCAGTTACTGTGAAAGACTGAATTTCCATTAGGAATGAGGAACACACTCCACATAGTTCAAAAGATAGTATTTAATCATCATTTTAAAAAGCTGCAACCATGCAATCTTTGTTATGGGGAAAGGTCCTAAAAACTCAAGTAAGAAGAGCAATTAATGCTTACTGGTAATGAACCCAGGATGGTCCTAGAGTTTTCTTGAACTGAGCGAGTCCCACAATATCAATATAAATGAGCTCGACAATTCTGTCTCCTACAGTTGGGCAGCCGGACCGGTTTCCCACAACCTTCTTCATAATCCTGGAGAGTAGGCAGGAGAGAGAAGAGAAGAAAACAAATCATTCACTTTATATTACAAAACCAGGCAAATTAAATAGGTTCAGAGCCATGCCTTAAGTCATTATTAGAGACAATGGGCTTGCCCTTCCAAGCCTGCCTCAACTCTTCCTGTCCACAGGCTGACCGGGAGCTCCCAGTCTGATTTGGGGAAAGCACATGGGGAGAACTTGTATAAACATGAAGTCCTGAAGACGTGACTCCGACCCATCTCCACCGTGGAGCAGCTACAAGACAGTCAACTCGCTTCTCCCCTCTGAATCTTTTCTCCCACTATCCTCTAGAAAAAATAAAGGTTGAATACTGTTGTGAAGTGATTTCCTCTAAACTGAAAGATGCTCTTCTGGAGAGGGCTCCTTGAAACTCAGGAAATCAAAAGTCCAAGGCTCAGGAAGTAAACCAAACTCCCCAGTCTTAGGAAGTTGCTAAAAATTAAAAGATCCACAAGGCCCCATCCCAAGGCTACACAAGCAGTAACAATGGCCGAGGAGAGAAGACTGACAGTAGAGCTGCCTGGAAGTCATGCAGGGAGTGCTTTCATGAGTTGCTGCCCTTGTTGGTGTGATGTTGCTACGTTTGAGCCCTCCTCCTGTAAGTATAGGACTTGAGTGGAATAATTTCTTTGCTTGTTATTGGTATACTCTCTATGGTAGATGCTTGTTCGCATTTCCCAGGAAAAGTTAAACAACAAATACCCCCCCAACACACACACATACGCACACGCACATGCACACACACACACACAAACACACACCCCAAAACAAAACAAAACAAAACCAAAAAACCCCCATGGTATTCTTCTCTCACTTGAACTTGATATTCCTTAAACACCTTCAGTTTCTAGCCTCTACATGATTAATTATATTTCCTATGCAGTCTTGCACAACTTTCCTAATGATTACATTACAGAAATGGCAATGTGGTTTAAACTTTCTCATTAACTTTTCTTTCACCCACTGACCCACCCTGACATTCAAAATTGCCTTTGTACTAATAAGATGATAATGTACTTGATTGATACGTGAACTTGACAGGTCAGAGTAAATCCAAAGGGTAACTGCTGTATACCCCAAAACCAGCCATCCCTGTCTGCTCATGCTCACAGAAATCCTTGACCAACTTTTCAAAAATCCTACTTTAAAGGGCAGGAGTCACAGCAGGTTCTGCTCTACAGTTCCCATACACTCACGGCTTCAGCTACCTTCTGCCTCTTCTCTGGATAAAGACAGGCATAGTAGAACCAATTTCTTCCAAAGACCTGGAAAACGTTTTCCACGAAAGCTAGATAATAAAGGCTTTTGTCTTTGCATATTCTCTGTCCCTATTATTGACTCTGCCAAGGCAGAATGGAAGCAGCCAGCCATAAGAAAGTAACAGTGGATCTAGCTCTGCTTCCAGAAACTACTGACACAAACAGGCAGAGGGTTGGGTTTGGCCCACTGACCTATGGCTTGCTGACACTTGAGTCCACGTAACATTTCACTGGCTTTTGATCTTGTCTGAATAGTTGAATTACTTGCAGGCATCAAGTAAACATAAAATAGTTATGCCATGACCTATTTCCAAATGTCACTTAATTACTCTGGGAATGGTCTGTGAGTATTTGAAGGAGATCCCCAAAACTTTGAGAAATGAAAATGACAAGATCCCCAAGTGATTCTAGTAAGCAGGTAAGATTTGGGGACCACTGGTCTGCATTGTTTCTATAATTCTCTTCTTTGTAAATAAAGCATATCTAAGGGCTAGGGATGTGCTCAGTAAGTAAAATGCTTGCCTAGCATGCATAAAGCTCCAAGTTTATTCCCCAGCACTATATAAACTGGGAATTTTGTGGAGGTAATAAAGTTCAAGGTCATCCCTCAGCTATATCAAACTATATCTATATATTTCTAGAGTTTGAGACTAGCCTGGGCTACATGAGATCCTGTATCAAAAAATAATAATAAACCCCCCCAAACAAAACAAGCACATCTAGCTTTAACCCCAGTGCACAACGACCATTACAGATTTGCCTTTGACCATCAAGCCAGTCTCCAGAGGGTACATACCTAATATACCCTACATGCATTCCCCGAGCTCCCAGGCCAGTCCTGTGCCTGCGACGTCACAGTTCTGTTTGTTCATCCGCCCACTCCCAGACTTGCTTCTGCATTCCTTTTTTCATTCCTTCAATAACCAGAGCATGCTAGGAACTATGCAAGAGCAGTACACAGTGCTGAGAAGATTCAGCTTCTTGGCACCCCCTATACTGACATTCTAACATCCATTCCTCAATTAGCACTGATAGAATTGCAATTAGTACAATTATTATTTAATGCATTAGTTGTAATTATTGAAAGATTGGCATCTGTGTAAGTACATGCTGGTCATCTCTGCAGGTCCCATACCAAATCCCAGCCCACGGATGGTAGACAGAGTGACTGCAAAATACATGACTTTAAAGGTCCTGTGCCTCATTTTAATGCAAGCAGGAGGAAGGTGACAGGGGGCTGCTTGGTAAAGGAACTGGAGTACTAATTAAGGCTCAGGCGACCTCAAGTCCATGTAGCTCTGAAGGTAAGAGGTTAGATTGGGGGTATGAGGCTGCATGGGTCTCAAGATACAAGGCTCAAATCTAGAGACCTCTACATTCTAACCCCGAGACCTCAGACAGCTCAGGGTCACTTCGAACCCTAGTTTCCTCATACCTAAGACACAGATAGCAGTGGCATTGACTGCCAGGTGCTATGGTTTAAATATGATAATATATGTGGGCTGGGAAGATGGCTCATCGTGTAAAACACTTGCTGTACAGGTCTGATACCTTGAGTTCAATTCCCAGGACTACAGTGTAAGGAGACAAGTGACTCTCAAAAGTTGTCCTTTCACACACACACACACACACACACACACACACACACATGCAGGCACCTGCACTACACATAAAATGACAAGTTTTACATGTAAAGTTATCAATATCTGATAGACAGGAAAGGGGCCATTGTTAGCTGTTAATGGCCACCATCATTGGTGGGGATATAGCTCTATTGGTAGAATGCTCATCTAGCATGCACGAAGCCCTGGGTTCCATTACCCAGAGCTATATAAACTGTAATGACACATACTTGTGATCCCAGTACTTGGGAGGTAGAGACAGAAGGATGAGAAAATCAAAGTCATCCTCAACTACACGTATCAAGTTGGAGGCTAGATTGGGCTATGTGAGACCCTGTCTCAAAATGAAAAAGTGTCCCAACAATATCACTGGCATAATTCTTGATGTTACTGATGTAAGCAAACCTTTATCATGGACCAGACACCTGGAAATCACCGACAAATGTCACTGACATTATCTTAAGACATCATTGCTTTCATCTCAATATATAATATCTCTACTATCTCTAAAATGCTCTTCCAAGGTCTGGAACTGCAATATGACAACTTGTAAGGTGGGTTAGAAGTCTCTACTGACCAGTTATCTGGGGATTTCAGGGACCCAAGTGCCTCTGTTTGGCTCTCTGTGTTAACTGAAAAGGGGACCAAGATGAGGAGAGAGCTGGGTGCAAATCTCAATGGAACAGAAGACCCAGAAAGAGCGAACAGACCGAGATGAAGTGAGCTACGTGGAAAAGGACTGGATCGGAGCTTCCAGGAAATCCATTTAGCTCAAATTAAATTATAAAGAGGAACTTCATGTTTTAAGATTCAAAAAAGCTTTTTCTGTTAAGCAGGGAGTGGTATGAATTTCAGCAAGAGACTGAGAATTAGGCAAGGCAATAACGTCTTGCGCCGCAGATGTTGGAAACACCTGGTATAGCAATGAATAAGTACCTTAGTTTGAGTTTTCTGGCATTCATTTATGAGGCCCCGAGGGCCTGAAGCGCCAATGAAAACATATTATCCTTTTCACAGTGTATGGATTTAGCTTCTGAAAATAATCTTCTTATCTCCTGTTTAGCGAATTATCACTCATTTTCCTCCACAAGAAATTGTACACTAATAGAGGGGCTTTAGGAGTTTACTATTTCTTTTTTGTATTCTGATTTTCAAATTGAAAAGTAATCTCCTTACTCCTTGAGCTCAGCCAGTGAAGCTGAGATCCGGATGTCATGGCCCAGTAGGTACAGAGATGTAATTAAATCACTCCATTGAACTAGTTCACCGAGAGGGCCACCGCTGAACGCTGTCTCTGCGATCTTGAAGCCAGATTCCTTAGTCAGGAGCCCCAAGTGAACCAGGACCTGGAAGACAAACAGAGAGCACATACTGACTTCTGGAGCCAAGTTCAAAGTCTATACTGAGGCAGCCCCACCACAAAGCAATCCACCAATTCTAAGCATCCCAGTGAAATCACAGTAGGGGTAACCCATTTTTCTACAAGACATAAAACAAAGAAAGAGATAATTTTCACCATTTTAGAGAAATAATAAAACCACTAGCTGCCCTTGATATAGATATGAGCATGACTTATAGACAGACTATCCTGGTTTTACAAAATGAGATATACATGGGGAGATGACTCAGTTAGTAAAGAGCATGCTACACAATCACAAGGATTAGAGTTCAGACCCCTGGAACACAAACAAAAGCCAGGAGTAGAAGGTGTGCTTGCAATCCTTGCACAGTGAGGCGGCATAGGCCAGCCAGGCTGGCCAGTGAGCCCCAGGGATCCATCTGTCTCTCAGTCTGGTCTCTGTAGTGTTGGGATTTAAAGCACATGCCACCGTGCCTGGCTTTTTAATGTGGAATTTAGGGATGGAACTGAAGTTCTCATGCTTATGCAGAAACCCCTTTGCCAACTGAGCTGATTCTCCAGTCCACCAAGTCTGTTGTTGAAGCACACTCTAATTATGATCCATGAGGTTTGCTTAGTTTTTAAATATAAAACCATGGCTGCAAGAATATCCAATGAGTTTCAATGAGCTGTGGTTGCTGCCGTGACTATCCAACCATCTCATCTTGGCCAGGGGGAGGCTGTTGTAGTTAGCGCCTCCATCCTCTGGCCAGAATCCTAGCAGCCTTTGATAGCTTTTCTGTTCTTGGGTATGACAAGATGTTCTAAGTTTATCAAGTACAATTTCTGTCTCAGATCTTAATGAGTCATTTTCCCAAGAACCACTTATACCGTCTACTAGAAAGAGAATTTAATGATCAAAGACCAGAGCTTAAGGGACTCTATTTAATTGCTATTTGGAGATTTTTCCAGGGGTTCTATCTAGGAACTTTCTCTTTCCTCAGAGATAAAATGAGCCATGCATTCTTACTGGCACTGCCCATTCAAACTCAACATTCCATTATCTTCACACACTATTATCCATCTTTTACCTGTTATTTCCTCTCTTCTATAGTGAAAATTCCACTTCTCAAAGACAGGAACATAATTAATCATTTTCTGTACTCCAATATTCACAATGAACTCAGAATAAGGATATCAGCAAAATTGTTTAAAAATGTTTTCAAAGTTCTCTTTGTTCAATTTTCTGGGTCCTATAAACACCGTGGCTATGTAATCTTTCATGTGCTTATATCAAAACTGGATGGATATGCAGCTAGCTCAATTGCTTTCTTTTCGGTATGATTTTAGGTATGGCTTTTTTAAATTAAATATTTCACACTCTGAAAACTGGTTCCGGTGTCAAAACAAAAAGATGCCATTGAGAGGTGTAGTGTCTGTTCCTGCAGCATTTTTTACTCCCTCCCTCCCTCCCTCCCTCCCTCCCTCCCTAGGGCATTTAATTCTTTTTCTGACTGTGAAAAAATACACCTAACATAATATTCACCATTTTAGTGGACACTGTTCAAAAGCATCAGGAACATTCCTGTTGGTATGCAGTCATCTTACCAAAGATTTCCTTTGTTTTAAATTTGGATAAAATATGAGCAATAAAGATGTGCTTTGTTATTAGTTACTTTCTTGTTACTCTGACCAAGTACCTGACAAGAAGGCACTTAAGAGAGGAAGGGCTTATTTAGGCTCACTGTTTGAGGGCTGTCCTAGTTTGTCTTCCATTGCTGTGACAAAACACTCTGACCGACACCAACTTGGGAAGGAAAGGGTTTATTCAGCTTACATCTCCTGGGTCACAGTTCACCACTTAGGGAGCCCAAGGCAGGAGCTGAAGCACAGGCCATGGAGGAGTGCTGCTTACTGGCTTGCTCTCCTGGCTCATGCCCAGCCTGCCTTCTTATATCGTACACAACCACCTGCCCAGGCTGGCACCACTCATTGTGGGCTGGGCTCTTCCACACTGCTCGACCATCAAGACAATGCTCCACAGATGTGGCCACAGGCCAATCCAATGGAGCCAATTCCCCAATTGAGGCTCCCTCAACCCAGGTGTGTCAAGTTGAAGGCACTTAAGAGAGGAAGGGCTTATTTAGGCTCACTGTTTGAGGGCACACAGTCCATCGTGCTAGGGAAGGTTTAGTGATGGGAGTTTGAGGTTGGCTGGTCACATCACATCCACAGTTACGAAGCAGAGTGAACAGGAAATGGGACTGGGTAATCAAATCTCAAGGCCCATTTCAGTGAGCCACTTCCTCCAGTAAGGGTCCACCTCAGAAAGCTTCTACAAACCTCTCAAACACCACCACCAGGTATGCACCAAGTGCTCAAGCACGTGAGCCTAGGGGGATATTTCACATTCAAACCACAACACATATATTACCTATGTATGATATTTGTGTCTAAATGCATGTACTTACAAAATCCTTCACCCTTTAAAACTATGGGTATTCTCTACCTCGCTTTTTTAACCTAAAGCTATATCTAAGATTATTCCATAGAA
This sequence comes from Rhizomys pruinosus, assembly GCA_009823505.1. Taxonomy (NCBI): domain Eukaryota; kingdom Metazoa; phylum Chordata; class Mammalia; order Rodentia; family Spalacidae; genus Rhizomys; species Rhizomys pruinosus. The sequence goes on from VZQC01015082.1 coordinate 1,405,617, forward strand.
CTACTTAGAAACATTTTTTCACTTTTATGGCCTATCTGAAGCATCAGACCACATGTTGTTCCATACACAACTCTATGACCCCAGGGTGTTTGTTATGTTGCCTTACCAACAGTTATGGTATCTTAGCAAGACTGCACTATCAAATTATGACTTATCGGGGGTGGGGGTGGGGAAAATCAACAGCTAACTAATTGGACTTAAAGCCAACTCAATGGAAGGAAACTCGTGTGGTACTGTAAACATAGTCAAATACACATGGCTGGAGAGGTTACAGATCTTAGAGAAATTCCCAAAGCTGTCACATCCCTAGACTAATGTAACTTCTTACTAAATGCACAATATGTATCCTTATATTTACACACAAATATCCCAGACACCTCAATAATGAAGCTTCTTTTGCACCAGGTGGAGACTATTATAGAGTCCCTCAACGGCTCACACACAGACATTGTCTGTGAAGTGCCCAAGCCTAAGCAGCACATCTACTACGAAATCTCTATACCTAAGGCTCACCCAACATAGAACAAGGGGCCAAGAGGACACTAATTAACCTCTTAACTCTCATTAAGGAAGTTCTCTCATGCAACAGGGGGACAGATACTCAAAAGGTCATAAATGACCAAATAACTGGAGTCTTAAGGAGTGTGGGTCCATGGCCAAGTCTCCTATATTAAATTTCACTCACCCAGAGCTCAGGACCATTGCAGAAGGGATGGAAAGATTGTAAGAACCAGGGAGGAAATAGAATCTTACAAGTTCCTGAAGGCCTGCTCATATGAACCTACAGCAATGGTGTCAGTATGCACAAGACCCATGCAAACTCAATCAGACAAAAAAATCCAGCATGGAACTGGGGAAATGGGCAGCAGAACCCACTCATAGCTGAAGAAATATTGGCAGCTGATTACTGTTGGGTGAGGAAGAGCTGATCTTCTTATAGCAAGGGACTTTAGATAGGCCGAAAGCTCAGTGGATGAACCTGCACTGAGGAATGGCCGGGGACATTAATTTGGCCTTAATATGAATGACAGAATTATGAATTACAGTGTGGGGGCTGTGGGAGGTGCCAATGGGGAAGGAGGATAAAGGTGATTAAGACTGATTGAGATGCTATGTATGAAATACACAAAAATTTAATAAAATAATTTTTAAAAAATTTAAAACTGCACTGTATTTTCTTTTCCAATGAGATAAAATCAGTCATACAAAAAATTCTAAACTCATTTTTTTTTCAGAATTTCATTTCTGAAATCAGCAGAGTTCCAAAGCCATGTCACTTAATAGCTAACTATTAGTACAAAGACCTTGTTTTCATATGTGGAAGTGGGTGTGTGTTCCTGTGAGTATAAGTGTGCTTGAGTGTGGAAGCCAGAGGAAAACCTTGGGTGTCATTCCTCAGTTGCCATCTACTTTGAATATTGTGTGTACATGGTGTATGTGCATGTGTGTGCAGGTGTGTGCACTTGTACACTCTTGCACAGAAGACAGAGGAGCATGTTGAGTGTCCTGTTCTATTACTCTCTGCCTTATTCCCCTGAGACAGTGTCTCTTAGACTGAGGCTGGTGGCAAGCATATCCCAATGATCTTCTTGTCTCTGTCCCCAATTCCCCTGAAGTTATAGGTGCATATGTGTCTAACCACATCTGGCTTTTTATGTGGGCTTTGGGGACTTGAACTCAGATCCTCCTGCTTAAGCAGCAAGCACTCTTATCTACTGAGCCATCTCCCCAACCCCTATCTTGTTTTTTGGGCCAGGTCTCTCACTAGCCTGGAGCTCATCAATTAGGCTAGGCTGCCAGCTGAACCCCAGAGATCCACCTGTCTTTGCCTTCCTAGCTCTGGGATTTCAAACCTGTAAGACCTGTTTTTAACATGGGTTCCATATGTTTGTGCAATAAGAAGTTTACTGAATGACTGAGCCATCTCCAGGCCTAGACAGACGATCTTACCAATCAACTCTCATGAACTAAAACACACTGACTCAAATTTAATAAATCCAGGTACTCAGCCAGAAGCACTAAGCACACAGAGCAGGCACAGGATTCATGGGCTGCCCAAACCCCACGAGGGAACAAATAACTGATGCATGAACTTTGCATAGTGATTATAGCAGGACATCTCTGTAGCTGGATTCAGGTAAAGAAAAACGGGGAATTTCCTTACACCCCTAGAGACAGTCAGGTAGTTTAAAGAAAAACTGGACAGGAAGATATTCTCCTCAGCTTCATCTGAGGAGTTTGTGCTGGCCTGCTAAGTGAACAGCATTGTGGGAAAGAAAACACCAAAATGGGGTGAGGAGAACTGAGCTGATCCATCCTGACAGGAGATCACTGACACATGACATCTCTCTTGGTCTTGTTTCCAAGCAAAATCAACTCTTCAAAGAAAGTTGGCAGTTAGCAGAACTGAATTAAGAAACTCACTTTCTTCCGTTTCCTCTTCTCAAGGTTTTGTTTCTCTGCCAGAGACTTGATCGCCTGGATCCAGGCATCAGCCATTCGCCGGATCCGCAGTCTCATCCACCGGAACTCCTCGTGCTTTTTCATCATGCTATAGAGAATGTCAAAATCTGTACGAATTTCCGCCTAGAAAACAAAATAAATTCAATTAAACTAGCAGTTTAAAACACTAGGAAACAAAATGGTTTTCTTGACAACTTGAAATAAAGAAATAAAATTCAGGGTTTCAAAAGTGAATCAACTTTCTGGATGGCTCTGACTTAGGAGTACCCAGGGCTAAGGTCAGTGAGATGAATCAGTGGGGAAAAGCTTGCTGCTCAACCTGACAACCTGAGATCTTCTCTGGGACCCAAAAGGACAGCAGAGGCCTCTGACTACTCCTCTGTGATGAGGGCTGCCATTAAAAAATCAGGAGACTGACACAGTGCAGTTGCTGCAGAGCCTGAGCTATGTTGAAATGCAGTTTTCAGGCTGGAGTGATGGCTCAGTGGTTAAGAGCACTGACTGCTCTTGCAGAGGACCCGGTTCGATTCCCAGCACCCACATGGCGGCTAAGAACCGTCTTAGGCTGGGCATAGTAGTGCATGCCTTTAATTCCAGCACTTGGGAGGCAGAGGCAGGTGGATCTCTGCGAGTTCAAGGCCAGTCTGGTCTACATAGTGAGCTCCAGGCCAGCTGGCACTAAAGAGAGACCCTGTCTCAAAAAGACCCCGCCCCCAGAAAAAAGAAATGGTTTTCACAATAAACATACCTGATCTGATGCACCTTGAAATTCTCTTTATCAAAATTGATTTGCCTCTTGGATCTACTTGCTAATCAACTGACCACTTGGGAAAGAACCTCAGCTCTGAACAGGCCGGCTAACACTGCATGCCGTCAGAGCCTCTCTGCTCAGAGTCAGATGGGGAAATAAATACACATTTTCTGGTTTTGTCCCAGCCCAAACCAACAAAATTTATGATTTTCTAAGGAATTTTAAAACTAGGGATAGTATTTTTCTACCACAGATGAATACAATTTAAGATCCAAACCAGAATAATTTAGTCTGAGAAGAACATTTTTCCTAGTATTCTCTGGATACAGTAGCTGAACACAGCCCAGACTGGAGCATGAGAGAAATATGATAATCAGCTTTGATTTCACAAGATACCTCAAGCATACCGGGAAGAGAGTGTGTCAGCTGTGGGAGTCAGGGTAGACTCCACAGAGAAGACGATGAGCTCCCAGCAGTCTCCATGGCTCATTCTACTAATCTGTCTCCCACTTAGACCTAACAATCTCCCAAGGTCCCCATGGATCCGCAAACCATGGCTGTGACCATTTGTTGCATCACAGCAAACTGGACACTTGGAAGAAAGCAAATTGTGACAGCAAACTTCCTGGCTCTTTGTAAGAATAAAGTTTTATTAGAACATAGCCATGGCCATGCCCTTGATTTGCCTGCTTGACTGTTCTCTATGTTACAATGGCAGAGCTGAATAACTGCAAGAGAGATTACATAGCTAGCGAAGAGGAAAATATTTACTATCTGGCTTATAAACATTTTATTTACTTATTTATTTATTTATTCTGCGTGTATGTGTGTGTGTGTGTGTGTGTGTGTGTGTGTGTTGCATGTGCATGGGGAAGACAGAGGCCAGCTATTTCCTTCTATCATGAGAGTCCTAGGGATCAAACTCAGATGATTGGGCTTGGCAGCAAGTGCAAAACTTTGCCTGCTGAGCCACTGTGCCAGCCCTTTTATTTTTGAATATGCTAGGGACTCATGTAGCCCAAGCTATTCTTGAACTGTCTATGTAGCCAAGGATGACACTGACTATTTTAATTCTTCTGCCTCTATCTTCCAAGTGCTGGGATTACAGGCATGCACCACCATGTCTGGTTTAAGCACCATTGCAGATTGAACTCAGGGATTTGTGCATGTAGGTAAGCATTCCACCAACTGAGCTACATCCCCAGAAAGTTTTTGCTTAGGGAGACAGAGATGGCTAAGGGGTTAGGAGCTCTCGCTGCTCCTGCAGAGGACCTGCATGGCAACTCACAACCATCCACAGCTCCTCTGCTGGCCTCCATAGGTCTCTGCATGCATGTGGTGCACAGAAACTCATACAGGCACACATACACATTCAAATAGTAATGCTTAAGTGTCCAAGACAGTACTGAAAGGACTCCAGTCCTTGTCTACTTTTCTGATCTCATCTTCAACCCAGCTTATCCAACCCTCTGTGACCGTTTCCACCCAGCCATGTTCTTCCATACCATGGCCCAACTTCCTTAAAGAGACACTCTTCTCTTCCTACCTCACAGAACATGGCTTATCCTTTTAAATTCAGCTCATCGTCTTCTCTGTGGAGTCTGTCCTGACCCCCACAGCTGACGCAGTCTCTTCCTCATTAACCTCCCTCAGCAGGCATTAAAGCTGGTGACAGGCGTGGTCATTATTTACAGCCACACACGCCCTCATTAGAACACCCGGGGCCTCCGCATCTGGCACTGGGTCTCATTCTTGTCAGAGGCCCATCATTTAGGGATCTTCAGAAAACTGTTCAATACATAAATCTATGCTAAATGGATGACTGATTTGGTCAGCCAGACTTCAGGTTATAGCTGGCACTTCTAAAAGATGCCATGTATATATGTATATATCACTTAGCACCTGACCTAAACGCACAAGTGGAAGAAGAGTGTTCCAAAGTCGTTTACCAATGAGTTATGATCAGCTTCTTCATAGGGATTTTTCGCTCTCCAAGGTAAATGAGGACACCAATTTTCAACCTGAAAAAAATAAATCAGACACACTAAGTATGTTGGTATTTTAAAGTGGATGCATACAGGGACAGAGTGCTGAGAAAATTTTCTAGCTTACAACTAATATGGTATTAATATGTGATATTATTACCAAACTCCTGTGATGTTAGTGAGTTGTCCAGATGTAGTGCCCTCCAAGGGGCAGCAACCCTAAACTAACTGTCTTGCAAAACATATCACTCAGGGAGTGAGTCATTTATCAATGAATCCCCACGCTTCCCTGAGAGAGAGGGGGGGGGCTCCTATAGGAAGAGGTGAAAAGACTCAAACATTTCAACAGGGGAATTATAGTGTGAAGAAGCCACTATGACCATTCAGCAAGGGGTCAGGGCAGATCTGTGATCTTCTAAGGAAGATCTTATCTGGAAGCAAACAGATGGCATTCACACCAAATAACTGAATCGGTGATCAGAAGATCAGGAATTCAGCCATGGTTTAAGGATAATTGGTGAAAGCTTTTAGTCAATTTGTGGGTATTCACTTGACATTCAAGAAATAAGGTGGGCAGCCAGGCCTGGTGGCTTGCTATTGTCAGCTCAGCACTTAGGAGGTAGAGAAGGAGAATCAGAAGTTCTAGGTCATTCTTGGGTACATAATGAGTTGATGGCCACATGAGATTGCTGCAAACAACAACAACAACAACAACAACAGGAGTATGTGGGGTATCTATGTGGTGAACTTGTGAGAGTCATTCTGCCAGAGGAGTGCTTGATTTGTCAACACACAAACCATATTCAACCTTTTAACATTGAGGCATTTAATGAGTTGACTCTTAAGAACCTCAGACTCTGTTATGAAAGCAAACAAAATCATGAAAAGAATCTCTTAATGTTTAAACAAGTTCATGATTTTGTGTAGGCTTGCATTCATAGCTGTCCTGGGGCACAGGCAGGATAGGGGACTACAGGTGTGAAACACCTGACAATTGTTGAGGAGAATAAGAAAAAGAAGTGAACAAAAGCACTGAGAAATGACTTCAAGGAAAGTTAAAGAGAGCTAACAAATAATTTCTAGCAAGGAACTAGAGAGATGGCTCACTGGTTAAGAGTGCTGGCTGCTCTTCCAGAGGAACCCAGTTTGTTCCCAGCACTCATGTTAGGCAACTCACAACTGCTTGTAACTACCACTGCCCTCTTCTGGCCTCCATGGGCACCAGCACTCACATGCATGCACACACACACACAATTAAAATAAAACAAATCAATTTCTAGGAAAGGAAAAACAAGAAATACATTGAATACTGTTGAAAATTGGCTTCTGTCTAAAAATAGCTATGAAATCTCAAAGATCACATGATCATCCATTTACTAATTAACTAGCATTCTAAAAAAGGTTAATAAGGGCTGGACTTGGTTGTGTACAGCTTTAACTCCCATACTCAGGAGGCAGAGGCAGAGGCAGAAGCAGGCAGATCTCTGTGAGATTGAGGCCACCATAGTCTACATAGCATCAGCCATACAGCCATGTAGTCAGGACAGCCAGGGCTACAGAGTGAGACCCTATCTCAAAAAAAAAGATGGTTAATAAACATTCACTAGAAATAATTGTTCCATGGTCAGGGAGATCTTTGTAATTTTATAGAAGAATATGTTTTGAAGGTGTCACTGAGATCGGAGGCCACAGCCTTGTAGGTTGGCAGAGCAGTCAGACAAGATGGTCTAACGTCTAGGTCTGCTTGAGTTTTCAAAGAAACATGTCAGTTTTGGTAATTCAGAAATTATAATAAAAAGTGATATTTACTAGGACCCAAAATAACTGGCCAGGTTTGCATAAAGTCATCTGCTATGGAAAATAGTCAGAAAGCTGCAAACTCAGGGCAGTGAGGCTTAAGAGGTGCTAGGAAACAGAAATATCCTGTTTCCTTCTTGCAGAATAAAATTAGACTCATGTGGTAGCTTTGAGCAGCTTCAGTCACTCAAAAACTCTCCCTACGGAAAAGCTGAAATGGTTTTTACTCATAAAAGAAGACTAGCTCTGCTGGGAGGTGGATGGTCTGAGTACCGAGGACCTTTCAGCAGTATGACCATGAAAGGCAGTAGACACAGCTCTATGAATGTGGAAAAGCAGCAGGAGAGAAGCAGGAAGGAAGCCCTGGCTGCTTCCGGGAGCCTCAGACACATCCGTGCGTCATATTCGTAGCCAGAGTGATTTATTTAATGCCAATTAAATTTAGTAAACACAGTCAATAAAATATCCCTAGGAAGCATATTTGTAACTCAAAGGCTTCAGATGGGTCCTGGACTTGACTTGACTATGAGACCTTGATATCTTCAATCACCACATTACTACCACCCCAACACATATACACACAAACACACACACACACACACACACACACACGAATAAGCAAGATATAGATTGTCTATAACCCTTACAACTAAGTTTTTTTTTGGGGGGGGGTCTTTTTGAGACAGGGTCTCCCTGTAGCTCTGGCTATAGACCAGGCTGGCCTTGAACTCATAGAGATCTGCCCGCCTCCCAAGTGCTAGGATTAAAGGCGTACGCTACCTCGCCCAGCTGTTTGTTGTTGTTTTTAAGATAGGGTCTCCCTGGGGCTGGAGAGATGGCCTAGCAGTTAAGAGTGCCGATTGCTCTTGCAAAGGACCTGGGTTTGATCCCCAGCACCCACATGGCAGCTGAGAACCGTCTTTAACTCCAGTTCCAGGGGAATCCGACACCCTCTTCTGACCTCCACAACATTGCACGACACAGGTGCACCAACCTACATGCAGACAGTACATTCATATACATGCAAGGATAAATAAAAATTAAAAAAGAAAGATAGGGTCTCCCTGTAGCCCCAGCTGGCCTGGAACTCGCTGTGTAGACCAGATTGGCCTTGATCTCACAGAGATATGCCTGCCTCTGCCTCCTGGGTGCTGGGATTAAAGTCATGCACTACCATGCCCAGCAACTAAGTTCATTTTTTAAATCTATTTTTATCTTCAGCCACTTGACTAAATTTTCTTTGTGTGTGTAGTAATGGTGTATGTAGCATATATACATAGATACATATATATATATATATATATATGTTTTCTTGTGTGTATACATGTAGATGCATGTCTATGTGTGTGCACATGGAGATCAGAGGTTGATGTTGGATGTCTTCCTCCATTACTCTTCACATTCTTTTCATTTTTTCTTTTTCTGTTTCTGAGATGTGGTTTCTCACTGAACCTGGACCTCATTGATTCAGCTAGGCTGGGCAGACAGTGAGTTCTAGGGATCCATCTGTTTCAGCCTGGCCTGCTCTAGGGTTACAGATAGATGCAGGTCTCTATGCCTGGCTTCGTATCCTGGAGATCAGAACCCAGACCCTTATGTTTGCATGCAGGTCCTTTACTGACTGAACCATCTTCCCAGCCCCTAAATAACAGAGTTTATACAGTAACCTGTCGGGATAGAAAATTTCTCATAACGAATATGATGAGAAAATATGAAAGGAGGCTATGAATAAAGAAAACCAATTAAAAGAAGACATGTTAGTGGGACCAGATATTGATGAAGGAGAACCCTCCTTTTTCACTCCTCCAGCCCAGGAAGAACCTTCCAAGATGCACTCTGATGAGAGTACTGTCAGTCTAAGTTGACTCAAAACTTGACTTAACTACAGAATGCTCAAGGCTGTCATTCCTTAGCTGATCATTTATCTTAGTTCTTATTCTAAATCACTAGATATCCCTTTTCAGCCTCCAAGAGCATCCCTGCAAATATGGAAAATATAAGTCGGTCCAATTGAGCTTTTAGGTGGCAATTTCAGCCACACATGCAATTGGAATGGTGGAAAAATCAATAAAGACCTTAACACAAGAGGAGAGGGTGAGTTAAGGTTGTTTTCAACCACAGTGATAGGCTAACTGCTTAATGAAATAATTAAATTATATGTAAACCAACTACCCTGTGGAGAGACGAGGAAAAACAAAATATTTCGTTCTTATTGGAGCCTCAGAGGATGAGCAGGATTGGAGGAAGGCCAGCACGGGAGAAAACTCGAGTAATGAAACAAACAACCTTCCAAGGAGCAACATTTTCCTAAATAAAAGCACCACGAGGAACACGAAGGGAAAATTGTGGTCGTGGCTAAAACTCAACCTCCTCATACATACTGTGCTTTCTGTCTAATGTGTGCAGAGCCATTTAATGAGCTTGACCCGCTAGAAGTGTGTCCTATCAATAAAGCCCCAGGAGGAGACGGTACCTGACTGACAGGAACTGCTCCGGTTCGGACCCTCTGGAATAGCTATTTTCATGCTGGCTCCCAGAGCCTGGGGAGCTACATCTATGCCTGCGTACTTTCCATCTGATGCCTCAGTCACACTTCTCCAACTGTGGCTCTTCACTGAGTGTTTGTCCTCAGTGCAGAGGCATCCTGTTCCATCTGCCCTCACCTCTGCCCAATCCTAGGGCCTGCGTGATCTTCTTAAAGAGGACCCGTGCATGGCAGCCTATAATTCACCCCAATAAAGTCAAAATTTTGGGAGATGGCTCAGTGGGTAAACTGAGGACCTGAGCCTGATTTCTAGAACCTGTATTGAAGAGCCTGGTATGTGGCATGCGCCTGTAAAAAGTGGTGGAAGAGTGGAGACAAGAGGGCCTCTGGGGGCTGGGGACAGTTGGTCTAGCTGATTTAGCCAGCTTCTGGTTCAGTGAGAGACCTTGTCTCAAAAATAAGGTCGAGAGTGATTGAGGAAGACTCCAATATTGACCTATGGCCTCCTCATGCACACAGGTGCACTGGCATACACATGAGCATACTCACCAGTGTACACACACACACACACACACACACACACACAGCTGAAAACCATTTGGATTCATGGTGACATGCACCCAGCAATCGATAGAGGAGCAGAACTACTCTAATAACCTTCGATTTGAAGGCAAAACTCTTTAGACACAAACTAATCTTTTTAGTGCACTGGCTGCAGGCTGCAAAATGAAGAGACAGCAGAATGAGCCAGGAAAGTGCAGGCGGGCTGGAACTTCAGAACACTAATGCATATTCCACAGACAGGGTCCCATAAATCACTTTTCTTGAGTGAGGAGACATAAAATAAAACAATTTACTTTTTGACAGTCCTTCTGGTGATTTAACCTTCTTTGAACTAAATAAGTTTTGTGGCTTCATCACACGGCTGGTAAATCAAAGCAGTATGTGAATCCCTAAAAATTCTAACTGGGTCAGGCTGGTTTTCAAGGTCCATAGCATGGATGATTCATAGTACTTAAGGAAAAAGAGACTGTTGGTGGACACACACACAGAGTTCATGTTGGAGTTTAATGGCAGAATTAACATGAGTCAAGGTAAATGCACAGCCCTGTGAAGGTAAGGAACTGGGCCCCCTGCAGTGATGCTCTCTACTCTTTAGAAAGAGCCTTGGTTTGTGTCTCTTGTTAATGTGAGGTGTTCCACCCTAAGGGATCCCTGATACACAGGATTTCATGGTGTCTTTTTCACATGGTAAGCAGAATCAAAACCAAATGGCCTAAGAAAAACCAAACTATCTCTGGATGATGACGGTATGAGCATGTGCAGTTTCAGTTTTCTCCTTTTTGTTAATCTTCATATTAAAATATTGTGTATGTGGAGGCCGCAGGTCTGTCTACATCAGCCCTCCTTATTTTTGACAGAGTTCAGTTCTTAAATTAAGCACAATACAGCAGTCAATACTATGAACTCGACAGGATCTAGAATCACCTAGAAGACACGCCTCTAGGCACATCTGTGAGGAAGTTTCTAGATTGGGTTAACTGAGGTGGTAAGGCCCACCCCAAGCGTGTGCAATGTCAGTCCACAGGCTGGCATCCTAGGTTGTATAAAAAGGAGAAACAACTGAGTACCAGCTCTGCTTCCTGAGTGTGGACACAATGTGACCAGTTGCCTCACACTTCTGCTTCCATCCTTTCTTTGCTGTGAGAGACTGTACCCTTTTCTGTAATCCAAAATAAACCCTTCTTTAAGTTGCTTTTGTTGGGTATTTAATCACATCAGTGAGAAAAGTAACTAATATACACAGTAAAAGAGAAACTAATAAAGATACTAATAAAGTAGAGAAACTTTAATAATATAGTATAATAGAAGCTACTTAAAACTGATGAATTGTTTATTTCTAGAACTTTCCATTTAATATCTTCAGGCTTCTGTTGACTGTGGATAACTGAAACTCCATAAGGCAAGACTTCAGGTGGGGCGGAGGTGTGGAGAGACCTGCAGCACCCCTTGCTGCATCCCCACCAGGGCAGGCAAGAATGCCACAAATACGGAAAATGAGCCGCTGGCTACATGCAGCAGAGAGCCAGGGGCTACAGTGATCTGTAGGAGTCCCTATCAGGATATGAGAAAGAGCTATAAGGTAAGGAGAAGCTGTAATAAATCTTCTCCATGGCTCAGAACTGGTGGGTTCTCATGAAACAACACAGCATTTCTAAAATCCATCCTAGATCATCATAGGAGGAACAAAGTCAAATTTTCCTAACAGGAAAGGCAGCAAATGAATTCCCTGATAGCCAGTCACACAGGCATCACCCAGCTGGCATGCTTCTCATGCCAGCTCTCGCTAGGCCTCTGGCTCTTGAATTCAAAGCTGGCTCCATCCAGCCTGAATCCATGTCAATAGCCAGAGTCACCTGAAGTTGGGAGAGGAAGTTATATTTTAGAGACCAGGACATAGTTGTTCTTTTGTGCTTAGTGTGGAATTCTGCCTGGATATTGATCCAGGGGAATCATTCTAAGTGACAATGAGAATAGTTCTAATACAATTGGTTTGTTCATTTTAATAGTCTAATTGGATCCCTCAAACTCTCTCATAGATATAACATTGGCTAGCATTACCCTGAGCTCGTGAATAAGACCTGGCTTGCCCCTGAGTCATGTCTCAATCAGAATGTCTTAGTAAGCTTTCATGTCACAAATTCTGCAATGACATTTCTTTTCAAGATGATGTTGTAACTGGGTGTCATTTATCCATTCAGAGCAATGTCAAGAAAAGGCCATTGCCGAGTATTTAAGAATGCTATGGCGGGCTGGAGAGATGGCCTAGCGGTTAAGAGCGCTGACCGCTCTTACAGAGGACCCGGGTTCGATCCCCAGCACCCACATGGCGGCCGAGAACCATCTGAAACTCCAATTCCAGGAGAACTCCAGCTCCAGGGGAATCTGAGACCCACTTCTGACCTCCGCGGCATTGCACGACACGGGTGCACAAACTTGCATGCAGACAGTACATTCATACACATACAGAAATAAAAAAAAAAAAAAAAGAATGCTATGGATAAAATCAATAATTTGATAAAAGCATCCATAAGGCATCATGGTTGTTTGATAACAAAACAGTCACAGATCTCTCTGAAGATTGCTTTTCCCAACTTAAGGAAGGGAGAAGGAAGGATGGAGGGAGGAAAGGAAGAAGGGAATCAATGAACCCATAACGCAGCACGATGTGCCTCCTAGAAGAAGCAAACAATACCCTTCATGAAGCTGTCTTGCAAAAAAGACTGGCTCTGATGGAGCTAGAGACTGACAGGAAACATAAGGGACAGTGAGGTAGTCACAATACAACAGGGAGAGAAACAGCAATAAAGTCAGAGTCGGCCAGGCAGGCATGGTGGCACGTGCCTTTATTACTACCCAGCATTGGAGAGGCAGAGGCATGTGAATTTCTGAGATTGAGGCCAGCCTGGTCTACATAGTAAGTTCCAGGCCAGCTGGATTTATAGGCAGACCCTGGTTCAAAACAAAACAAAACAAAACAAAACAAAACAAAACAAAACAAAACAAAACAAAACAAAACAGGACAAGACCAGAACAAAACAAATCAAAACAAAACCAGAACTAAACAAAACAACCCCAAAAGCCAACCAAAGGAAAAAGGTCAGAGCAGGACATGCTGGTACTAGGCAAAGCCAAAGAAATTTGGAGTCTGTTTTGCAGTGTCCCTCAGGTCTCCACATGAGAAGTCTTGTTAAACTCACTGGCACCCAAAGCAGGCAGCACAGCCTGGCTGGTGGCTCAGTATTAGCATGGCAACTCATCATCGGGACTAAGGAAACTTCTTTCAGGAAGAATTGCAGGCAGGGCTGGAATGTGGCTCGGTTAGCACAGTGACTGGCTAGCACGCGCCCTGGTTTCCATCCCACCACCAGGAAACTGGGTGTGGTAGTACACTTCTGTCATCTCAGTACTTGGGAGGTAGACACAGGAAGATCAGAAATTCCAGGTCATCCTTATCTCTACAGTGAGTTTGAGGCTAGCCTGAGCTACATGAGACCCTGCATCAAAAAAAAACAAGCAAAAAAAGTGAAGCAAGGACCAGGTGAAGAAATAGGGACAGGTTACATACTTAGTAGTCTGGGATGTTACTTTTTTTGTGTGTGTGTGTCTTTTCAAGACAGGGTCTCCCTGTAGCCCNGAGCATGTACCAGAAATTATAAAAGACCACATTAAAGTGTGTAAAGTTTAGCTGGGGAGATGGCTCAGTGAGTAAAAATCCAGAACACTCACAGGGAGATGGGAGGTAGTGACAGGAGGCCAGAACCTGCTGCACACTGCGGAGAAACAATAAAGAGAACCTGTCTCAAATAAGTTGGAAGCCAAGGGTTAAGGCCTGAGGTTGTCCTCTGACCTCCATACGTGCTGTGTGGCAAGCATATGCACATATTCACACACACACACACACACACATTCATACCCACCCCCTACCCACACACATATTCACACCTACCCACACCCAGTGAGAGAGAGAGAGTGAGAGAGAGAGAGAGAGAGAGAGAGAGAGAGAGAGAGAGAGAGATTAAAAATAAAGTGGGAAAGGAACAAATCACAGCTGATGCATTGGGGGCCGACCAGCCATGTGTGTTCCAAGGAGCAGAGAAGCAGCAGTTTGGGATTGTGCGAGTCTTGTTCTTTCTCCCTGAGTTTTGCAAGGTGGAGACTGGGAGAAGTAGTTTTGTATAAATGTTGCAGTGTCTGAAACTCACAAGCAAGAAGCATCACTAGGACAAACTCCAGGAGAACAGGGGCATGGATGAGGACAGACAACACTGGGCTGGCACTGCTCTGTGAACTCAGGGTGGTTTGAAAAATCCTTCTGCAAAGGGCATCTTAAAACTCAGGCAGTGAGAGCAATGACACACTGATGAAGAAGATCCAGATAAAGTCTAGGTGCAGAAAGAGGGAAGAACTCAACCGTAAATCTCAGCCAACCGCCTCGACTGCCAGGAACTCTTATCTTGTGGAAAGAGAATTTCCGACTTCACAGGGCTGAACACATACAAGCTTCGTTTTGGTCGACTCATGCAGCAGCCTGGAGATATTTTTAAAGCACACCCTGACCTATTCCCACATGTCAGTTTTTAGGTCTTTTTATTCTGTTTTTCTCCTGCAATTTGAACGGTCAATTCTTGATGGCTGCCCACTTTGACAAATTAGTCTATGCAACACCATTTCCAAGTTATCTCTTGCAGCCAACACAGGCCATAAATCCAGATCATTGTGCTGGCTATTAGGATTTCATTTCATGCTTGCGTTCACAAGCATTTAAGCTTCCAACCTTTCCTGTTGGGCATTAATCTTGGCAGTAATCAAGGGATTAAGTACACTGAGTTTAAACTCAAGGTTAATAGCACGCTCAAACAATATTAGTTTTACATATTGCCAAGGGAAAACAGAAAGGCAGAGACCTTTATGCTAGTTGTTCATTAAAGAGAAGAAAGAGATTGATGGGTAAGGCATGAAATTATGTCTTTGGCTCCATTATGAAGGATACACACACACACACACACACACACACACACATACACACACACTCTTACTCCCCCCACCTGTCCAAGATGGCATCTGGAACAGTAGTTTGTACACATCTTTAAGATCCAGTTTTTAATCACTGAACAATTTGATTATCACAGATTAACTATACTTACAATAAGAACACAAGTAATCAAAAATAGTATTAATAAGGGGCTGCAGAGATGGCTCAATTAAAGTGCTTGCCCCTCAAGTACTGAACACTTGAGTTAGATCCCAGGACCATGTAAAAAGCTGGGGATGATGGCACAGCCTAGTAATCAGAGCACTGGGGAGATGGAGACAGGCAGAGTGGCTCACAGGCCAGCCAGACTAGACTACCTGGTTATCTCTAAGCCAGTGAATAAAGCAGCAACAACACTGTGGGTGGCTGGGGAGATGGCTCAGTAGAGCACTTGTCACATAATGGCCAGAGTTCAGATCTCTAGAACCTACTTAAAAAACCAGGTGGGTTTGGTGGTCATTTGAAACCTCAGAACTTGGGAGGCAGAGTCAAGGGATCCCAAAGAGCAAACTGGCTGTCTAGACTAGGTGGATTCAGCTAGTTTTGGGTTCAGTAAGAGATTAAAGTGGAGAGTGATTGAGGCAGGCATCTGACATCAACTTTATACCTTCACACACCTACACAGGTATGTCCACATATAAGTGAACACACATACATATGCAAAATAACATGGAAAAACTATACCCAAGGTTGATATCTGTCTCTAGATGAACACATGGATACACACACACACACACACACACACACACAGATACACAGACACACAAATAGTATCAGCAGATCAAGAGATCTAGAAATGTATGTTGCTTTCTAGCTTCTGGAACAATGCTGTAAGAAAAAAATGTGTGGGTATCAAATACATGAGTATCGTCCATCAGTGTACTGTCTGTGAGGGTGCAAAAACTCATTCCAAGTTTTATAAAAGCCACTAGATGTAAAAAGGCTGTGCAGACATCTGAGTTAATAAACCGGAAACAAGGACAGTTGTGGTAATCACTATATATAGGGCACCTTGTCTCTATAAGGGAAGTGGCTACATGGCTCACAAAAACCAATACAGAAAGTGACCTGCTTGCCGTTGTAGAAATAGAAACTGCTCCCAAGTCATTCATGTACTCCTACCATCTGGTGTGGGGGATGCCTGTCTTTCATAAGCTATTATATCAGGGGTCCTGGTGGGATTTCTCCTGTTTTCAGGATATGCCATCGAAACTCTGAAGTATTAGAAAACTAGCAATCACGAAGAATGAACTGGAATCAGCTAATTAGAGTTGTACTTCGCTCACAAGTTGACTGAAGCATAGATGAAGTTGGTGTTACTGGATACTTAGCTGAGCTCAGTTTTCCTTCTGAATAAGGAAATAAGAGTGGTCAAACATGTGGGACTCTGAATAGGAAACCCACCCCTGCCTGTGGCCTGGCTTTCCATGTCCACTGGAAGTGGACACAGTTTACTGAGACTGGGCCCTGTGGCATCTGGCATAAGGATGTTTCACTTTTCCTGTATCTGTCCTGGCGGGAGTGGAAGGGATGTCAAAGATTTGTGTTCCCCTTTCTTCTCCTATCAGACAACTGGGACAATCGACCCAAAGAAATTGGGATTTCCCCAGGAGTCTCATGCTGGGAGAAGGAAAAGGCTGAAGTCTGGTGCTTGAAAGTCTCCCAGGAAGAGATGTCAGACAGTTCTGACAAATTGCCAGACAAGACCACCTTGCAGGAGAGACTGGAGCCCAGACAATGATAGATCAGGGATGGGCAAGAGCATACCTGGACCAGGACCACCTCGTTGTACATACCTCATTGTACATACCTCATTGTACATACCTCTTGCCCTGGGGACCTTAAGACTTGTGGGGTCAACGGAGCTCTTTATTTGTTCCTCTTCTCAGTGTGGCCACATGGACTATATCTCCTTTCTCTGCTTCTCGTCTCTTTAACTGGCATACTGGGGACAGGTGGCTAATCCTAGTTTATGAGGGACACCAGGGCTCAAGTTTGACCCTAACAATTCCAGGAACATTCTGGCTGCCTCCCTAAATAGCATCCCTAAATAAGGGCAAACCCAAGACTGTTGTCACTACATCCTCGCCTACAGTACAGTGTCAGATAATAAGCAGGGGAGGGCAACTGCAGGGCATATAAGGCTGGCTTTACTTCGGGGGATTTAACTAAAAAGGATGGGTAGGTTATCAGGTGGCTAATGGTTTGGGAAATCACAGACACTGGCAGGGAGGATGGGGGTGGATGGGGACATACTACTGCTGGTTTGCTAAATGGACATGTCAAAATGCCATATATATATATATATATATATATATATATATATATATATATCTGATTTTTCTCAATAAGGTTATATTAAAATTGATTTTTCACTTTTTGCTATTATATACTGAATTGATGTGAAGTCTAAAACAAATATGTAAGTTGTAAAGAATAATAAAATAGAGGCATAAGAGTATTTGAAACTGCTGGATATTCTGTTCTATCCCCACCCCTCTTCTTTACCTCAATCCTCAATTTCCTATGTTTCTTTTTTAACAATATATATTTGAATATTTATGCATTCCATACATTTAGAACATTTCCCATATCTTCAAACTCATAGCTCTATTTTAAGGTCTATCATGTCAAATTTGTGACAACAAATGTCCAGTCTCCTGGAAAACTCTGTTTCTTTATGGTCATTCACAAACCCTGTCTTTTACAATATTTCCACCTCCTCTTTCACAATGGTCCCTGAAACCTTGGTGAGGTTTAATATAGGAGTCTTATGCAGCGACTTCCACTCTGCAGTCTTTTGACCACGTGAGGCTTTCTGTGTTAATCACCCTCTGTTGCATGAGGAAGCTTCAGCTACAGAGAGTTGAGGGATGCATTAGTATTCTTTCTACCCTTCCTCTGCTATGTTTTGTGAGCCTTGGATGTAGAGGTTCCATTGTGTCACATAGGGCCAGGCATCTCTCTGACACATATTCCTTGTGTTTAACCCATTATGGAAATATGTCATTGTGGTTATTAGGCTTTACAGCTGACTTGGACCACTGATTTTTTTTTCCTTTAGAAAATTGTATAATATCCTCTTCTACTGTGATAGCTAGTCTTTAGGGAGAAAGCTTCCAGGTCATTTCCATGAACATTGATTGCTCTAAGTCCTGTTATCTTTAGCTATAGGGTCTTACCTTCAAGTTGTAGGAGGAAATCAAGGGCTCTGGAAATAGCCTGTGTAATTTATCCTTGTAGAATTGAAATCAGCTTTCACAATGTCTCATTTCCTCCGGCTTGCCAAAATTAGGCAACTAGTTGGACTAAGGGTTCCTTAAAGTCATAGAGAGACTTATATGATGCACAGATAGATGTGTACTGCTTGCCTGTGACAGAATGATCTTATTTGCTGTAACAGCACCAGCGCATGTGCATCATTAGGAGACAGCAGAATGGAGGATAACACAGGATCTAATCATGTTGGTACTGAGCCACCAGCATCAGTCATTCCTGATATTGAAAATTTCTGTGTTCTCTGTCTCTTCATCAGAGATAAGAAGCACACTAATATTAATGACATTCTCGAAAAACTAGCTGTGATGGTTTGAATGAGAGTGTCCCCCCATAGGCTTTAAGTATTCAGACATTTTGTCTCCAGTTGGTGGCACTGTTCTCGGAGGTCTTAGAAGGTGTGGCTGTGCTGGAGGAAGTATGTTATTGAGGGCAGGCTTAGTGAGTTTAACAAGCCTCGTTGTCTCCAGTCTCCCTTTCTGCTTCCTGTGCTCATTGCGAGATGTGACCCTTGGCTTGCTGCTCCAGCCCCGGCCACCATGCTTCCTGCGTCCTGACAATAGAGTCTGATTCCCTGGATCATAAGCTCAAATAAACTCTTCCTTTGNGTGTGTGTGTGTGTGTGTGTGTGTGGTGTGTGCCCGAGGAGGCCGGAAGAGGGCATTAGGTCACCTAGAACTGATGTTACAGGCTGTTATAATCCACCTGACATGGGCGCTGGGACAAACTCACATTCTCTGTAAGAGCAGCAAGGACTCTTAACTGCTGAGACTTCTCTCCAGCCCCTGGTCTAAGATTTTTAACTAGAAGGTTAAATGTGGTGGTTTGAATGAGAACGTCCCCCATAGGCTCCAAGTATTTGAAGACTTGATCTCCAGTTCAGAGTGCTGTTTTGGAGGGTCATGGAACCTTTAGGAGGTGCGGTCATGCTTGAAGGAGCACATCACTGGGGACAGGCTTTGAGAGTTCATAGCCATGTGCATTTCCAGTCTGTCTCATTCTGCTCCCTGTGCCTGCCAGGAGATGCGAACTCTCAGCTTTCTGCTCTGGCCACCACCTGCGACCATAAGGTTAAAGAAGCCCACACCTTGGGAAGAGAATGGCCCCAGGTCTACGGAAGCAAGGTCTTCACAACCCAGCGAGCTCGCACTCCTCTTGGACTCTCTTCTCCAGAGCCATACCTTTCTCTTCTAACCTTGCTCCATTGGGAATAGGGTTGGGGAGTGGTTTTCACAGAAGGGGACCAGATCTTGAGTCTTTCTAGAGATCTGATCACTTGTGCACATCCTCCCAGCTCATGCCCAGGAGCTGAAGAAGACGCTGGGAGAACAAATGCAGAGTGCAATGCCACGATCTCCTCAGTCCTGCCCAACCTGGAAACCCTTGGCAAGCTGGGAAATGGAGCCCTGCTTGTCAGTCATGGTGCACAGCTGGGGTCTGGCTTCCTCTAAACCAGGTAAAGCTGGAGAGAAATTAAAGGGGATGAAGAGTCTTTCCGCTCAGGGCAGGAAAGGTACTTCTAATTGAGTGCTCACTGGGGCGCAATTCACCCATGGCTTGAGGCCTTATTCTCCTTGCCTAAAGGAATGAGAAGGTTGCTGAAGCCCAAAACTAGGATCAGCTCAAAGCAAAGCTGCAAAATCAATTTGTCAACAGCCTCCTAAGGAGGACTGATTCTAATTTCTATTAAGGTAATTTACTGTCATTAGTGCTGGCGTTCTTCTGATACCCAGGAAACAACCTTTGGAAAAAAAAAAACAAACCACTCTGTGGGTGTAGCTTAGTGGTAAACAGGAGCTTAGCATATGTGAGGCCTTGAGATCAAACCCCAGAACTGAGGGAAAGGGGTCTGCGTCTTTGATATGTTGTGGAAAGAGGGCATAGTAGTTACTTTTCTCTGAGACAAAAGCAACTTAATGAAGAAAGGGTTGTTTGGGCCCACGGTGTGAGGGAGCAGTCCATCTCAATTCAGAGGTCGAAGCGACAGGAGTGTGAGGCGGCTGGAGAGATGACGCTGGAGCTCAGCTTTCTTCTTTTTATTCCATCTGGGACTCCAGCACCTGGTGCTCCCTACATTTAGGGTAGGTCTCCCCATTCAATTAACCCAACCAAAAATTCCCTCATCAGATATGCTCAAAGGTTTGTCTCCTAGATGATTCTAGATCTGGTCAAGTTGACAATCGATGTTAGCCATCGCAGAGCGCAGATGACAATGCAGGAGAAGAGCCAGGACCACAGCCCCTACAGAAAGAATGACTTATGCTCCGTTACCAAACAACTTGACCCAGTCAGTTTATGGTACAGACAAAGAGATGTCTAGATTATGCAAGAAAAACTAGGGCAAGAGCATTTAATTCAGCCTGAAATGGGGAGGTGTTCTTCAGGACATCACTAGGGGACGGTTACAATGGGGAGGAATAACGAAAGAACTGGCAGCCGAGCAGCCAAAGCTGGCCTAGCCAGTCCCTAAGGCTGCCTGGTCCACAGAAGGGGCAGCCAGCAGGTTCTAAGTCCCTTCTACATTCATCGCCTCCAGCTCACAAGGGATGACCTCAATTCTTTTCTGTTTTGAGTCATGTACCATGTACTTCTGGCTGTCCTCCAGCTTACTCAACAGCAAGGCTTCCCTGCAACTTCTGAATCTCCTCCCTTTACCTCTCCAGTGTTGGGATTACAGGTGTGCACTGCTATTCCCATTTTATGGAATGCATGCTTAGGGACACCCTCTTCCCAAAGGTGAAATGGAGGGCACTGAGGCCATTCACCCATGGGACCTGTCAACAGCTCTGCAACCTTTCGTAAACTTGCTATTTAAATTCAATAGTAGAGCGGAGCAGACAAGGTGGCACACACCTTTAATCCCAGCATTCAAGAGGCAGAGTCAGGCCAGCCTGGTCTACATTTGAGTTCCAGGTTAGTTGGGGCTACAGGGAGACATTGTCTCAAAACAAAAACAAAAGCAAAATAAAAAAAAATAATAACTTCAAGAGTACAAATGAAAATGAAGCTCATTTAAAACAGAAGAAAAAGAAAGTAATAGGAGGTAACTTAGCGTGTATGGACACAGCTAGCTTGGCCAGGGAGCCCAGGAGAAGATCAATATTGCTCAACACTAAGAAGATGCGAATTAAAACAGTAACTCTGGGTCCATTATGACTATCCCCAAAGTATCACCAGAAAGTAATGAGTCTTAATGAGGTCTTAGAGAAGTTGGAGCCAGTGTGTACTACTGGTCAGAAAGGAAACCTGTACAAACCCTATTTAAAAATAGTATGTCAGCCGGGCATGGTGGCACACACCTTAAATCCTAGCACTCGGGAGGCAGAGGCAGGTGGATCTTTGTGAGTTTAAGGCCAGCCTGGTCAATGGAGTGAGTTCCAGGACAGCTGGGGCTACAGGGAGACCCTGTCTCGAAAAGACCCCCCCAGCTGGATGGTGGGACCCTTGGGTTGTGTGGGTTTGGGCACAACTGTTTGCAAATTGGTTCTACATGAAGGATGCTTGTACTCATAAATTATTACTTATTGTTAAAAAATAAAAAATAAAGAAGCAATAAAAAATTTTAAAAAATTAGTATGTCAGCTCCTCAAAAAATTAAGAATAGACTTATAGTATGATCCAGTGTTGTACAGTAGTTTCCTCTGAATTTAAACATTCCATCCTGGAAGCAGGCTCCTTAAGACTCAGGAAGGAAATAACTCAGTAAGTCTTAAGGCTTATATAAGTCAAAGGACTGCTGAGGAGAGGATTCTCTGGCCTGTTGAACTGCCTTCAAGCTGTGCACAGAGCTTCAAGGACGCAGCTTTTGTGAGCTGTCGCCCATGCTGGCTGGGGTGGGCTTATCAGTGATGTAGCTGCCTGAGTTACCCACACTCCTGTAAGTAATCTCTCACCGTAGTCCTGTAAGGAACCCAATAATCTCAATGCTCTGGCAAGTTAGACTTTGGCAGAATTTTTACTTTGTCCACAGTTCCCTATCTGGAGTAAGTAGCCAATTGTTCACATGTCCCTAGGAGAAGTCTCATACAATATCCAGGAATAAAGACAGTCTTAAAGGAGTATTTGGAGACACATGTTTACAGCAGTAACACTCACAATGGCCAAAAGGGAGAAGTAATCCAAGACTCACTGAGAGATGAATTGGTAAGCAACCATGCAATGGGATATTTATTATTCAGCTTTAAAAGGAAGGAACTTTCAACATGTGCTCCAATGATGAACGTCGACAATATATATTGAGTGAAATGAGCCAGACACACAAGGACACACTCTATGAATTTGGTTTTCTGAAGTACCTAGAACAGTCAAATTTAAGAGACAGGAAGTAGACGGGTGGTTGCTAGGTACTGGGTCAGGGGATGGGGAGTTAGCTTAATGGGTACAGTTTTAGTTTGAAGAATGAAAAGAATTCTGGGAACAGAGAGTGGTGAGGCTTGTACTGAGTACTTGACTGTGGACATTGTGGCTCTATTTGTAAAATGTTTGTCTAGCATGCACAAGGCCCTGGGTTCAATCCTCAGCATTGCATAAACAGGGTGTGGTGGCATATACCTGTAATCTCAGCACTGGGGAGGCTGAGGCAGGAAAATCTGAAGTTCAATCCAGGTTATTTTTTGCTACACAGTGACTTCAAGGACAGCCTGCACTACATGAGACCTTGACTCAAAATACCAAATGAGGAGGAGGAAGAGGAGGAAGAGGAAGAGGAAGAGATATTTTTTCTTTCTTTCTTTCTTTCTTTTGGTCTTTTTTTGAGATAGGGTCTCCCTTTAGTCCCAGCTGGCCTGGAGCTTACCATGTAGACCAGGCTGGCCTTGAACTCACAGAGATCTGCCTGCCTCTGCCTTCCAAGTGCTGGGATTAAAGGTGTGTGCCACCATGCCCGGCCAAGATATTTTCAAAGACATGAAATGTTTCTTGTTATGTGGCCTTGGCCCTGTGCTCCAGCCATCTTCCTCCCCAAACTGAACCTTCTGTGGGATCTGCGCCAACATGTCGGCCTTCTCACTCCCAGCCACTGCCTGATGGGCCTGAAGATGGTCTGATGACTTATTCCCAAGCCTGACCATCTGGGTTCTATTCCACAGTGGAAGGAGAGAACCCAGCAAGTTGTCCTCTGACCTCCACATGTGTGCTATGGCATGGTATGCACACACACACACACACACACACACACACACATACACACTTCTGAAGCCACAAGAAGTCACTCACCTCACTGAGGTAAATAAAAAAGGAGCAGAGCGACCCATCCACTCCATAGTCTGCGTAGCAGGGATCTGAGTGCCACATGTCTTTCATCCACTGAAACGACAAAAGCAGAGGACATCCCTGAGCAGCCAGTTTCTGGTGGTGGAAAGGGAGGTGAGGAGACACAGGAGGAAGGCAGGGTGAGTAGACCAAGCTGTGGCCCACAGGTCAAGCAGAGACCTTGCGCTGTGAGTAGGTGACCAGATGCTCGGCTCCTGAACAGTCCGTGCCAGGCTCCAGCCTGAGCAGAGGAGCTTTTCGTAATGGGGAGTAGCAGTGGAGAAGGGCGAGGGGTGCCACGTCATCAGGACCGTGCTGCCACCTTCCATCCAATACCCTCTGGGGATTCCAGCTCCACAGCCCACCCCAGAGGACCTGGGGTGCAGGGCACGGGAAGAGGGCAGAGTACTACAAAGCTTGGGTGAGCATTTCCAGACTTCCCCAAGAACGCTGGAATATGTCCCCAGGGTTGTTCTTACCATTTTTATTTTTAAATTAATTAATTTTTTATTTCACTCCATATATGTACCAAATTTTACAAAGTCTGAAAATAAACAAAAGGTTAATTCCAAAACACATTTGGGGGTTCACAGTTGTAGGCCACTCCTGGGCCTGATTAATAAGCCACATTGCTGAATTTCTTGCTGCGCCATTAACATGGCGCCCTTCCTGGCAACAGCTGCATGCAGTCCCCCACGGTGATCAGTTGTCCCCTGCACCGAGCTTGTAAACAGCATGTAAACATCTATAGAAGCATGTGTAGGCTGAGGACTATGGAACTACACGATTAAGTTGACCTTTTCGACGATTGGATATGCTCTGATGGTCTCTGGGCTGATTGGTAGAAACTTCCTATATACACTGTCCTGGAAAATAGAGTTTTGGGTTTCTCCCTCTGATGTGCTCCCAGAGTGGTTTTTTGCTCCATTGCACTTGCCCTCCATAGAGAGGAGACCACACACAGTTTAACTGTAAACTTGCAGGCAGGTAAAAGGAAACATAGGTTTACACTCCTAAATTACATAGCAAGTTGATGTATGCTTTAATGTACTTTTAAAAAAGAGATTTAGCCGGGCGTGGTGGCGCATGCCTTTAATCCTAGCACTTGGGAGGCAGAGGCAGGCGGATCTTTGTGAGTTCAAGGCCAGCCTGGTCTACAGAGTGAGTTCCAGGACAGCTGGGGCTACAGGGAGACCCTGTCTCAAAAAGACCAAAAAAAAAAAAAAAAAAAAAAAAAAAAGAGATTTAGCTGGGTGTGGTGGTGTACGCCTTTAATCCCAGCACTCATGAGGCAGAGTCAGGTGGATCTCTTTGAGTTCAAGGCCAGCCTGGTCTACATAGTGAGTTCCAGGATGGCTGGGGCTGCTACAGGGGAACCCTGTCTCAAAAAGACCGAGAGAGAGAGAGAGAGAGAGAGAGAGAGAGAGAGAGAGAGAGAGAGAGAGAGATCCTTTCTCCTAAATCTTAGAACTGAGGAAAATAGAGACATATACTTCAAGGTATATAGTGACATCACTCAATGTATTATTGTCTTTACTGACCAATTACCTGCTTTGACTTACACATAAGGATTTGATGTTGGGATCTACAAATGTGGAATAACATACATCATTTGTTTTTAAAGATTCTGATATGAAACTCACGTGTTTCTTTGTTGAATTAAAGACTAACTTTGCTTATATTATTCAGGTGCCTTCCTTGTCTTCTTATTAGGTATGAAAGGCTGGTTGGTCTATGCTTCAGGTTCTCACTTCTGCTTTGTACTGAAGAGACCAGCTACTTCTCAACCAACTAGTTAGGAGTTCCTCCAGAGGCCTGAAGACAGGCAGGCTTGAACACTGCGCCATGTGGGGTCCACCTGCCAGCTCTCCCGGGCTGGTTGCAAATATCTGGATTTGGGTCCAGGGGCATGGAAATCCAGCCTGGAGCCCAGTGAGTGGCCCCAGCTGTTCCCTAGCTAGTGGGTAGGGAGTCTGGCATACTGCCTCCACTGTGCAGATGGGGACTGTCACCATGGAGAGGAGGTCCACCCAAACACTCAGTGGGAGAGTTGTACTCACGGAACCTCTGTGCCACATGGGGTCTGCCTAGAGGCACCAGGGCTGTTTGCAAACATCTGTATCTGGGTCTGGGGGCAGGGAAGCCTTGCCTGGAGCTGAGGGAGGTGCCCCAGGTGTTCCCTAGCTCATAGGTAGGGAGTCTGGTACACTGCCACTGCTGCGGAGACTTAAATGCAACCTTTCTCTGAATACCACTGGGCAGGACTGGTCTCTCTGAGGGTAGGCCAAACAAATGTGGTATTTTTCAGAAACAAAACAAAACA
Source organism: Rhizomys pruinosus (assembly GCA_009823505.1). Classification (NCBI taxonomy): domain Eukaryota; kingdom Metazoa; phylum Chordata; class Mammalia; order Rodentia; family Spalacidae; genus Rhizomys; species Rhizomys pruinosus. Next base: position 1,431,543 of record VZQC01015082.1, read on the forward strand.
GAGCTCACGAAAACTGGTGTGCATTTGTAATCCCGAGTGGACGATGCTTGAGGAGGAACACTGGAGGTTGTCACCCTGCCTCCATGAACACATACCTAGCTTTCTGGTATTCTGGAGGTCCTGGATTTGATGCACACACATGCACACACAGAGTTAAGAACTGAATGATCAAAGCACAGAAAATAAAAGACTTCTGAGTGCTTGCCCCTAAATGGAACACCTATACCAAACCTCTGCTGTCTAAGGCTCAGGGACCATTGTGGATGGGGGCCTGGAAAGACTGTAAGGGCAGAAATGGTGGCTGACCACAGGAAACTGCTGGAAGGCACTCATACGAACCCAGAGCAATAGCAACAGCATGCACAAGACCCACGCAAACTCAAGTGAGATAAAATCCCTGCATAGAAGTAGGGAAGGAACCCTAACTCTTGCTAAGGAATCACTAGCAACCAATAGCTACTAGGAAGGGTAGAGCAGGTTTTCCTCCAGGATGCTAAATAGATTAACTATGCTCCAGTGGATGGACTCACATTGAAGGATATTTGGAGATACAAATTTGACTTAATAGGACTTACTATATAAGACAGAGTACATGGAATCCAGTGTGTGTGTGTGCGGGGGGGCTTTAAGAGAGGCGCAGATACAGGAGGGGGTCTAAATATGATCAAAATGTACTTTGTTAAATTTGCAAAAATTCAATTTAAATTAATTAAAGAACAAAAACTAGTGGCAAGCTTCTCTGGACACTCATTTGCATATGTGAATATGACCTAATACATCACAGTGTGGTTTAAAGGAGCAGTGCTCTAGGCATCAGGGAGAGGGAAGGAGGAAGCTAAATAACAGCTGTTCCATATCCTTGGGCTGGAAAAGACAGCAGACACCCCAAGTGGCCCAGGCTGTCAGTCTGTCAGTGACAACCACTGCTGACCATCCCCAAGGAGGTGGCAAAGCAGAGAAGGGTCTGCAGCTGGGAGGATGGAGACACTCCTGAAAGAACTGGCTTCAGGGGTTCACCCACCACTTGTCTGGGGGCCAAAAAGGTGTGTGTGGGGGGGTAACAGGATGAAGAGGGGTAGCTTCTGTCTTACCTTGATTTTCCCATCGCAATGAGGGTAGCCATCCATAGGAGGCAACACACATTTTTCTTGAGCTCCATTAATGATATCTGTAAAGAATGGAAAACAGAAAAGTGTGATGTCAACAACATAGAAGCCCAACATCACCATATGTAGAGACACAGAGAGAAACAAAACCAGAGAGGTCTAGGCTGGAGGCCATGCTCTGACCCTTGCAGCCCTTCCAGCTCCGAGTATGACTGACTACCACTAGCAGTATGGTGCTGGGAGAGTGGGGACGTCATCCCAACAGGAAGGTCCTGCGGTGTCTTATTGGTATTTAAAAAGAAAGTCATGTCAGCCTCTATGACTACCAGATAAGTACTTCATCAATGGAGCTATCTATTCTCTGATATGTGTATGTATCAGATATATATACACAAATACACATATATACAGATGGTATATGCATATGTATAGTATACATACGTTTATGTACACTATAAGTAGATGCCTTCCAAATCAACTGCAAGGTTCCCCTGTACCACACAGTCATCTTTTTTTTTTTTGGTCTTTTCGAGACAGGGTCTCCCTGTAAATCCCAGCTGTCCTGGAACTCACTCTGTAGACCAGGCTGGCCTTGAACTCACAACCATCTTTTAACTGACTGGCCAGTTCATCACACACATACACACACACACACACACACACACTCACTCACGAAGCATTATCAGTAATCAAACATGCACTATAATAAAACACTCTTCTATTACATATTTATTTAACATTAATGATAATCCCTTGTCACTAAACAAGATTTCTGAAAATGAGATTGCAAAAGGAGTCTCAAGTGAGGTATAGTGATACACACTTGTAATCCCAATACTCAGGATGTGGAGCAAAAGGATCAGGAGGCTAGCTCTGGCTATCTGATGGGTTCCAAGCCAGCCAGGGTTACATGAGACCCTGCCTCAAAAGCAAGCAAACACACGAAAAGCCTCACTCCTCATCCTATCAATCCTTACAGGCTGGCAATATGTGGAAGGAATGTAACTACTGGCTCCTGGATGATGGTGCAGAAAGTGAGGCAGGGGATGGAAGTGAGTGGACGGGGAAGGGGAAGAGGTCTGCGAGCCACAAATCGTACTCAGAGCTACAGGCGCTTCCCATGGAGAGCTGCTGCTGGGCTTCCACCTGCAGGGTACAGCAGAGGCAGGAAGTGTGTGACAGGGGGCTGCTGTAGCATGTGTTTGTGGGAGGACACACACATGCGCACACGTGCATGTGAGGGTCATAGACAACATCAGGTTTGTTCTTCAGGTCCTTCCACTTTTTAGTTTTTAAATAGTCTCTCCCTGGCCTGGAGCTCACCAAGTAGGCGAGGCTGGCTGGGCAGCGAGCCCAAGATCCACTTGTCTCCACCTCCTTTGTGCTGTGATTGCAAGCAGGCACCACTACACCCTGCTTTTTAAAATTAATTAATTAATTAATTAATTAATTTATTTATTTATTTACATGGTGTTAAGAGATTGAATTCAGGTTCTTCTAAGTACTTTACAGTCCGAGCCATCTCGCCAGCTCCTGAAAAGGTTCTTTCTAAGAACACTGTGCCACTGGTTTTTTGTTTTTTGTTTTTTTTTTTTACCTAGAACTGAAGAGGCCTTCAATAGGTTAGGGCGTCTGATCACTTTCCCATTACTACTTAAAAGGAGTGACGGGAAGAACAGAAGGAGAAGTTTGTTAAAAACTCTCAGAAAAAGTTCAAGAACCACAGCCATTTGTCCTGCCCCTGAGTTTCAGGAAACTGACCTGAATTTCCCTGTCTAATCCCGTTGCCAAAGGTGAGGAGAACCACCTTCAGGGGGGAGGGCTCCAACCCAGCCTGGCAGCTCCCCACGCACATCTCCTCTCAAAAGATAAAGGGTCTCCAGCGACTGTTCTATGTGTACGACATGGTAGCACCTGACAGGAATGCGAGACCACACTTATCAGATGCCCCCTGCAGAGTGCAGCCACGTGAGCCCCACTGAGCCCCAGCTCCCTGGCAGCTTCGTGGGCAGGATGGCTGTAGAAGCAGCAGCAGCAATCAGAGGAATCATCTGCAATGGGTACAGTGTCCCATTCGAAGGGACCTCACATTGCTTGTTCTCAGTTTGGCGAATCCTTATCTAGGCCCGCTTTACATCTGTAGCATGACAGAAGCGACATAGGGTGAGTGTCCCTTATTCAAAATGCTTGGGACCTCTGTTTCAGACTTCACAAATCAGATACTGTGATCTCTTCATAGATGTGACTTTAGGTTGAACATTCCTAACAGAATATCCAAACTCCAAAAATGCTCCCAAATTAGAATTTTTATCTATAATCTTATATTTTATTATTTACTCATTCAGTTAAGCTTTCACTCACTCATATCTTACATGTGGAGCACATTCTCCTCCAACTCCCATCACCTCCCTTTTCTCTTTCCATTCTCTTCTACTTCCATATGATTTGATGTATGTATAGAAAATCTGTTCCTCTGTTGATACATACGTACATAAAATTTGAAATAAAAATCAATTGCCTTGTATCTATTTATTTTGTCTGGAGTGGGGAGGTGTGAACTACAGTGTGCATGTAGAAGATAGCTTGCAAGAGTCAGTTTTCTCCTTCCACAACGTGGTTCCTAGAGACCCAACTCAGGTTGCCTCCCACCGGAACCATCTCAATGCCCCCCCCGCCCCAAATTTGAAATTTTGGAGTAGCACATCACTACTCAAAAAGTTTCAGATTCTATGGCATGTCAGAATTCACATTAGGTATGCTCAGTCTGTACTGGGCACTTCAAAAAGCCTGCTCTTTATTTCATTGTTTTTTGTAGACTTTAGCCCAGAGAGCTGGAAATATAATCATCATTGCCTTATTGCATTACAGAGTTTTGTAGGAGACTTCTCAAAGCATATTTTCCAACCTTCTACTTTTTCTGGTTCATAAAACTGTGACCTAGAGAGATGAAAAACTTCCCTTGTTCAATGATAAAACAAAACTGAAAACTCATTAAGCTCTTCCCAAGTGTACGGCACTGTGGCTCTCCAGGCCAGGGCCTTTCTCTTTTGTTGTGTGACATGTGAGTGGAGGGCATGTACGTGCCATGGCGGGGCAAGTGGAGGTCAGAGAACAGCCTCAGCTGTCAGTCTTCACCTTCTGTCTTGTTTGGGACAGGATCTCTGTAGGTAAGGCCAGCAGGCTCCTGGGGGGCTGAGGACTCTCCTGTCTCCACCTCCAATCTTGCCATAGGAACACTGGAATGACAGATGTGGACTGCTTTGTCCAGCTTAACATGTGTTGTGGGGATTTGAACTCAGGTCCTCACACTTCATGGCAAGGGCTTTATTCCTTGAGCCATTAACTCAACCCACATTTATTTTAAAGTCAAGAGTATTTCCACCTAACTCTCTGTAGGCATTCATGGGCACACCACCATCATTAGTACATTCATGTTCTGTATGGGAAGTGAGTGTGGAGGATTAAAATGACAAACTATTATTATACTTGGAAAGGCCTCCTGGACATGTTAAGCAGGAACCTGAAGTTACAGTACTGCCCATGTACAAACACTATAGATACCACATAAACCAACTAGTATAATCAAACTAGGACCTGGGAAGATGGCTCAGCAGATAAAGCTCTCAGCACACAAATGTGAGGATGGGAGGTTAAATCTCAGCACCCACAAAAATGCCAGGCAGGCCTGCTAACCCATAATCCTAGCACTAGGGATGGAGCCAAGGGATTCCCCAGAGCAAGGCAGCTATCTAGAGCAGCCAAATCAGCAAGCTCTGGGTTCAAGGGAGAGACTGCCTCAAAATGATTAGGTAAAAGGGCTGGAAGATGACTTAGCTGCTCTTGCAGAGGACCTAAATTCAGTTCCCAGCACCCAGGTTGGGGGGCTCACAGCTACATGTAACACCAGATCTGGGGATCTGATGCCTACCATGGGCACCTACAAACACAGACACACACAGACACACACACACTTAAAAAATAAATCTTTTTTGTTTTGGTCTTTTCGAGACGGTCTCCTTGTAGCCCCAGCTGTCCTGGAACACACTCTGTAGACCAGGCTGGCCTTGAACTCACAAAGATTCGCCTGCCTCTGCCTCCCAACTGCTAGGATTAAAGGCGTGCACCACCACGCCCGACTAAATCTTAATATATACACTAGAAAGTGAGCAATGAAGACACAAAGCCAACCTTTGGTCTCCACATGTACACATAAACACACATACATGTTTATACATATGCACACCTACACACATGTGAATATCCACAGGCAGATGCACGCATACTTACATATTCAAACAAACAGCATTTCCAAACACAGTTGGCCAAATGATCTCAGACTACTTACACTTCCCTTTGTCACATACTCTGTCCTTAGTTTCTTGCAGGATTATCTGCCTAATTACATTTCTATGCGCCAGTAAATAGTGAAATCAGGTGATGCTGCAGAAGATAGACAGGCCAGAGATGGAAGAAAGCTTCATGTGTGTTCTATCAGAGGACCTTATTAGTAGAACAAGCTTGGCCCCTGTGGATGAAGACAGCCAATCACTTCTCTAAGTCTTAAGAGGGTTGGGGTGGGGACCAGTTAGAGCACAGACAAGGATGCAGAGGAGTTGGGGAAGGACTGTGATTAGACAGGTGAGCAGGAACTGCAGGCTACAGGGTCATGAGTTCCAGGATCAGAACCCAACGCATAGCTTACCACTGTAGGCAATAGGGAAGTTGCTGCATGCACTTGCGCACTTTCGGGAAGTAACGGACAGTCACTGAATAGGAAAGCAATCAGCTGGGACAAAAATGTCCCCAGCAAAACCTTGAAATCTTCCCCTTTTATTCTACATGTTAAAGATAAAAAAAAAAAATGTCAAGGATAAGGATAAGGACACACTGTACTCTAAAACTGCTACATGAAATCTTTACAGTTGAACAGAATTTTATGTCTAACATAAATTGGCTAAGAGTTGAAGTATACCTCTGACTGGCAGCTCGGCTAGTAGATACTTGCCTAGCATGTACCAAAGCCTTAGCTTTCATCTCCAGCACCACAGAAACCAAGTGACTGTAATCCCAGCATAGGGAGATGGATGCAAGAGGCATTATCCTTGGCTACATACGGAGTTCATTTCAGCTTACAGTCGCAAGGGATGGAGTCCATCATGGTAGGGAAGGCGTGGTGACCGTAGCTCTAAGGCTGGACATTTACACTGCATCCTCGGTCAGGAAGCGGGGAGAGAACAGGAAGTAAATCAGGCTACAAAACCTCAGGGCTGACCTGTACTGATGTACTTCCTCAAGCAAGTGTCCACCTACTAAAGGCTCCATAACCTTCCCAAACAGCACCATCAGCTGTGGACCAGGTGTTCAAACACACAAGCCCATGGTTTCACATTCAAACCACAAGAGTTGCAGTGCAGTACTGAACACTTGAGCTTCCTTCCTCATTCAAGAAGCATTGCAAAACTTTCTAACGACCCATTGGCCCTTCATTTGCTGAGTACTGGGACTGACACATGGGCCTATTTAACACCAAAGCAACCTCTATAGTAGAGCTCGAGATGCTCAAAGAGATGCAGCATGAGAAAGCAAGCTCGCTTGGACCACAACCAGACACTGCACACTGGTTCTCACTCCATCATTTACTCTATCACTGCAATATGCTCACCCTACAGGGTGTGTGTCCTCTGTGCCTGTCCTGCCACCCCTGGCTAGTTTTAGGTCTCGATGCCTGGTGGAGGGTGACATCTACACTGTGATTACAATGTTTTAGATTTATGCAATGAGAGAAGCACAAGTATTTTTAAATGAATACAATAGCACAACAGCACAAACATGTGCATATATTCTAAAAGCTCTGGGGCTGGAAGAGAAAATGGAGTTGGTAATAAGATGTGGATAATCAGGGTTCTTCTGCATAAATCTGCATGCATTCATCTCTATGTAAATGGCATTTTCTCCATATATTTACTTAACTCCTGCTATCATTTCTTCTGCAACAAAATGTTCTTCAGTATTTTAAGTAACAACAGAAAAAAAACATAAAATATTCTACATGGGTATCCAGTTATAATAGATGGACAAAACAGTCACTAATATAAATTGGTAGACTGCTAGCTTTATACTTCAAAAACATTTTTTCAACATTATACTGGTATCATATTTCCAGAAAAATTCCCCTCTACATAAAATTTAAAAAATAAGATATAAACTGACATATTTTGAGAATCCTTAGCTGTCAATTCCTATTTGAAACTATGTAACTAGAAAGTACATGAAAATATTAAAAATTCAAGATGATACTGGCCAAACCTGCAATGAATTCTCAAGTTGCAGGCCTTAGGCCATTTTTAAAACTACACTCCTTTTGCAAAAAACAAGATAGGGCTTACCCACAACGATGGACTGAAACCTAGAACTGTAAGCCAAATAAACCCCTTCTCTACTAAGCTGCTTCTTGTCAGGATATTTTCATCACAGCAACGGAAAGGAAACAGAATGGAAAAGAGAAATGTTTGAAGACCTAATAGCCAACAAATTTACAGATTTATTTTTCAAAATTATAAAAAAGAATTAACTTCAGATCTAGTAACTAAGTGACTCACTCAGAAGGTGAAGACAATCACACAATCATGTTTGTTCTAACTGAGCTGCCAAAAGACAAAAATAAAGAAAAATGGTAAAAGCATCCAAAGGAAATCAGACACATTTCATTAAAGGCAACAAAGACAGCAATACCTCCTGACATTTAATCAGAAAAGCTGCAGGCCAAAATAAAACCAAACAAAGCCAGCATTTTTCTTGGTTTAAGTGCTGAGAGAAAACATCAGTAGCTTAGAATTCTTATCTATAGCCTTGAAAACTACTAGTTTAAATAAATAAATGAAGCCACCCCCCCACCAAAAATAAATGAAGACAATTTCACTACCAGTAGACCAACATAGCAAGAACTAAAAAGAACTCCGTAAGGAAATAAAAGCATCAGAAATGTTAGTAGAGGGGCTGGCAGGATGGGGTAGTGGGTAACACTTGTGAAAGCACAAGGACCTGAGTTAGATGCTCAGATCCCACATTAAAAAGCTGGGGTACACCGTATACCTATATTTCCAGAACTGGGAAAACATAGACAGGAAGATCCCTGGAATCATTCTAGCCAGCAAGTCTAGCCAAATACGTGAGATCTAGGCTCATTGAGAGGCCCTGTCTCTAAACAAACAACTGAAAATAAGAAGTGATATAAGCCAGGCATGGTGGCACACACCTTTAAGCCTAGTACTTGGGAGGCAGAGGCAGGTGGATCTCTGTGAGGTCAAAGCCAGCCTGGTCTAAGTAGTGAGTTCCAGGACAGCTGGAGCTACAGAGGGAGACCTTGTTTCAAAAAGAACACCCCCCCCCTTAAAAAAAAAGAAGTGATATAGGAAGACACGGGGCATTGACCTCAGATCTCCACAGGCACATGCTCACATACTCATTTACACTGTCCGTACACAGGTCTCCATAGGCACATACTCACACACGCATTTACACTGTCCATACACAGGTCTCCATAGGCACATACTCACATACGCATTTACACTGTCCATACACAGGTCTCCATAGGCACATACTCACATACTCATTTACACTGTCCATATACAGGTCTCCATAGGCACATACTCACATACTCATTTACACTGTCCATATACAGGTCTCCATAGGCACATACTCACATACACATTTACACTGTCCATACACAGGTCTCCATAGGCACATACTCACATACTCATTTACACTGTCCATATACAGGTCTCCATAGGCACATACTCACATACTCATTTACACTGTCCATATACAGGTCTCCATAGGCACATACTCACATACACATTTACACTGTCCATACACAGGTCTCCATAGGCACATACTCACATACAAATTTACACTGTCCATACACAGGTCTCCATAGGCACATACTCACATACAAATTTACACTGTCCATACACACGTCTCCATAGGCACATACCCACATACACATTTACACTGTCTATACACAGATCTCCATAGGCGCATACTCACATATGCATTTACACTGTCCATACACAGGTCTCCATAGGCACATACTCACATACACATTTACACTGTCTATACACAGATCTCCATAGGCACATACTCATGTACACATTTACACTGTCCATACACAGATCTCCATAAGCACATACTCACATACGCATTTACACTGTCCATACACAGGTCTCCATAGGCACATACTCACATATGCATTTACACTGTCCATACACAGGTCTCCATAAGCACATACTCACATACACATTTACACTGTCCATACACAGGTCTCCATAGGCACATACTTGCATATACATTTACACTGTCCATACACAGGTCTCCGTAGGCACATACTCACATACACATTTACACTGTCCATACACGGATCTCCATAGGCACATACTCGCAAATGCATTTACACTGTCCATAGGCACATACTCACATACACATTTATACTGTCCATGCACAGGTCTCCATAGGCACATACTCACATACACATTTACACTGTCCATATACAGATTTGTACACACAGAGAAAAATGCTCTTGCAGAGGACCTAAGTTTGGTTCCCAGCACCCACCAAGGATGGCTTACAACTGTCTATAATTCTAGCTCCATGAGATCCAATGCCCTCTTCTGGCTTCCTCAGGCAATTGCACTCACATGTGCAGAGACACAGACACAGACATAGACACACATACACACACACACACACACAGAATTGGATACTAAAATGAATACTAATATTAACAATAACTAAAAATAAAACTGAATTATAATATATTCAATCAAAGTTATTACAGCATATAAAGGAGTTATAGAAGACCTTTTTCTTAATGTAAATCTTAACAACTTCAGCATATATATGCTTTTTTCTTTCCTAAAGAAGTTACACCTTTTCATTCAAAGGAAGCACTTCACAGCTTCTCTTTGGCATAACTGAATTGCCAGTACTTTATTTTTTCTTATTTTTTTTGAACTTTTGTTCATTTCATACATTTCTTAATCAAATTTAGACCTGTTCTCCCCCTTCCATGCCCCCCACACCACCAGAACTCCTGCATTCTGCCATACATGTCTTGCACCTTTTTCTCAGTCTTTTTAAAATTTTTTGATGAAGAAGTTTACTGTTTCAGTCAGTTCTTTGAACAAGCCTTTGTTGTTGTTGTTCCCTTTAATTTTATATTGCTCCAAAATATGCATATATATACTCCAAACATATACCAAAATTACAAAGTCTGAAAATAAACTATAGGTTAATTCAAAAATATGTTTGGAGACTCACATTAACAGGAGAGTTGCATGTAGGTAAAAAAGAAATACTATTTTTATATTCTTAAATTACATAGTAAATTGATGTATGTTTTAATGTATTTTTAAAATAGTAACATCAAATTGTGATCAATACTGATAAACATTGAGGATGCTATATGTTCTGCAGTATGGAATATTAGCCAAAATTTAATTCTTATTTTATCATTGCTTAAATATTTTTTTTCTCTTTTATTTGTTTATTTTTAAGGGATTTTACAATATAATATGGCAATTAAGGCTAAGGAGCCCACTTTGAATAAATACATAGTACAAAGTGACAGAAGCAAGTTTCGAGCCATTTAGGCATTTATTAACAATTCTGTGCACCCCCCCCAAAAAAAAAAAACCCACGAGAGATCCCTGAGGACCAGATCCTCAACTGATCTCAAGAAAACAAAAACCTTGGTTAATCTGGGCTAACTGTGTGGACTTAAGCATCCAAAAGGAAAGTAAAACCAGAAATAAATAATCAGTAAGACCAGAGAAATTGTACTTCAGATATAAAACTTGAGATCTTAGTAAAAAGACAAAAAGAAAAAAGAGAAAGCACTGTTGTTCAGCCTGTCTTCAATTCTCACTGGCAAGAGCATTTACTCTGTGGCTGCCACTGCTTATGCCACTCTTCAAAGACACGAGACACAGCTTTTTAACCCTCCAATATGGACTGAAGACTCATGTCTCTCCAAGAATCCTCCAAACCTTCAATGCCAGATGGGGACTCCTGAGATACCCAGCTTGTGGACTAAGCAGCTAAGGGGATTTCAGCCTCATCAGAATATAGACTGCCATTGTTGGACTACCTGGGCTGTAGCATGTAGGCCAGTGCAGGGGGATCAAGACAGGATGCGTACTTACTGGACTTCATTTATGGGACCATGGGAGGGAAAGTGTGGAGCACAAGGGCAGGATTGATGGTTGTTTGGGCTTGCCAAAAAGGAACCTCTGAGCACTTCCTTAAGGAAAACATGACATCTTTTAGCAAAAAAAAAAAAAAAAAAAAAAAAAAAAAAAAATCCCCCAGTTCAGGTGATATGGGTATAGATAGACACATAGATAGATAGATAGATAGATAGATAGATAGATAGATAGATAGATTGAAGCAATACAAGTTAGAGAGAACAACAACAATAAAAGAACTGGGAAAAAACTCTGGAAAAACTCAGAAAAAGATGCAAGACATGTATGGTAGAGTGCAGGGACTCAGGTGGGGTGGGAGGGCATGGAAAGGGAAGTGACTCTAAATTTGATTGAAAAATGATGTATGATTTATGGAAAAAGTTTAATAACAATAAAAAACAACTTAAAAAAATAATAACATCAGATAATGTGGTATTATATTTACTAAAAAAGAAAAAAAATACTCAGTTTGCCTTACATATAAGGATTTGGGGCTAGGATCTACAAATAAGGGATACCATGCATCATTTGTTTTTCTGAGACTGTGTTACTTCATTTCTAGCTCCATCCATTTACCTGCAAAGTTCATGATGTCATCTTTCTTTACCGCTACTTAGAATTCCATTGTGTATATGTACTACATTTTCTTTATCCACTCATCAGTTGAGGAACACTTGGGTTGCTTCTAGTTCCTTGCTATTGTGAAGAGCGCTGCAAAAAACATGGTTGTGTATGTATCTCTTCGATAGGCTGAATCTTGTGGATACATACCCAGGAGTGCTATGACTGGGTCAGGTGGTAGGTTCCTTTTGAGTCTTTTAAGTGTTCTCCACACTGATTTCCATAGGGGTCGCATGAGTTTGCATTCCCTCCAGTCGTGAGTGCTTCCAGCATTTGGTATCTTTTGTTTTCTTGATCATAGCCAGTCTTACTGGGGTAAGATGAAATCTTAAGGTGGTTTTAATTTGCATTTCCTTAATTATTAGCGACATTGAACACTTTTTAAGATGTTTCTCAGCCATCTTTACTTCTTCATTTGTGAAGTCTCTGTTCAGCTCTTTACTCCTTCTTTTGATTGGATCATTTGTTTTCTTGATCCTTTGTTTTTTGAGTAATTTATATACTCTGGATGCTAAACCTCTGTCAGATGTATCACTGGTGAAGGTTTCCTCCCACTCTGTGAGTTTTCTCTTCAGTTTATTTTTTATTTTTATTTTTTAATAATAGGTCATAAGTAATGAATACAGGCATCCTTCATGTAAAACCAATTTGCAAGTAACTATGCCTAAACTTATACAACCTCAGGCCCCCATTGTCCAGCTGGGGGAGCTTATATGTACTATCATGTTGATGAAATAAGAGTCCAGTCTATGGACTATGGGAACCTTGGGTTGTTCAAAAGTTGAACATAGATACTTGCAAAATTGTATGACATACTGAGTAACATCAATGTTATCTGCAAACAACTGTGTCATTATATTGTAGAGTCCCTTAAAAATAAAAAATAAAAAATAAAAAATTAAAAAAAGAGAGTCCAGTCTATGTTTCTGTAGTTTTGTAGTTCACCCCAATCATAGCCCTTACATTCTACCACACCCCCTTTTCCGCAGGTTGTTCCCTAGGCTTTAGAAAAGGGACACAAGTGGGCAAGAAGTTATTTCTTTTGCTATATGGAAGCTTTTGAGTTTAAGGAAGTCCCACTTGTCAATTGTTGATCTTATTTCCTACACAGCTGCTGTCTGATTTAGAAAGTTTTTTCCTATGCCTATATCTTGTAGGTTACTACCAACATTTTCTTCTATCATTTTCAGAATTTCAGGTTTCACATTGAGGTCTTTGATCCATTTGGAGTTGATTTTTGTACAGAGTGTAGGGTAGGTGTTTACTTTTATTCTTCTACAAATGGTGATCCAGTTTAGCCAGCACCATTTGGTGAAGAGTCTGTCTTTCCTCCATTGAGTCTTCTTGGCCCCTTTGTCAAATATGAGGTGAATGAAATTGCATGTGCTCAAGTTTGGATCTCTAATTTTGTTTCATTGATCTATGGGTCTGTTTTTGTGCCAGTACTAGGCTGTTTTTATGACTATAGCCCTGTAATATAGTTTGAAGTCTGGTATAGTAATCCCCCCACCACCCTGTATTGGTATTTTTGCTCAGGGCTGCTTTGGCTATCCAGGTATCTCTGGTCAAGGTGGATGGCCTTAACAACTTCAGCATACATGTGCTTTTTTTCTTTCCTAAAGGAGTTAAACCTTTTCATTCAAAGGAAGCACTTCATAGCTTCTTTTTGGCATAACTGAATTGCCAGTACTTTTATTCTTAAGCTTTGGGACCATTATTAAGTAAAATAAAGGTTACTTGAACACAGCATTGGAAGAGTGGATCTGATGAACTGAGATGACCCCTGAGGAATTAAGTGGCAGGTAGCCTATACATCATGGAAACACTGAGAAAAGGCGTGGCTCACATTCTGGGAAGAATAGCATCCGCACTCACCACTGTACACAGAACGTGAAAGTTACTAATTACTTCTGAACCAGGGAGGGTACTGCATTAACTCAACAAAAACCGTGTATCCTCATTTCATCTTTGTTGTTGTCATAACATACCCAGTTCAAAAGCAGCAGAGAGGAGGAAAAGGCAAAGTTGACTTACAGTTCCAGGTCACGGTCCCATCATTTCAGGGAAGTTGAGGCAGGACCTCAAGCAGCTAATCACATCACACCCACAGTCAACAGCAAAGAGACAAGTGCTGCCTGGTTGCTGTTCATCTAGACTTCTCCTGTCCTACAGAGTTCAGAACGCCCTGCTAGGGAATGGTGCTATCCACATGAGCTGAATCAAGTCAAGACCATTTCTAACAGGCATGCCCACAGCCCGACCTGGCCAAAAGAGTTCTTCATTAAGGCTCTCTTCCCAGGTGACTCTAGGTTGCATCAAGTTGACAGTTAAACTAACCAGCACATGGTGTTGGGAAAGCATATTGCAATCTTCACAACAGAAGATGCTAACTAACAGCCCCCAGGCTTTCTGCTTATAGCCCGATTTTGTAATTAAAACTTTGTTAAAATCTAGCCACGCCATTCAGTCTATGTCTACAAATGCTTTTGCACTATGATGGCAGAGTTCAACGGCTGCCATGTTAGCAACAGAATAGCTCATAAAGTATTTGTACCTGTAGAAAAAAAAAAGGTCAGAATTTCTCTCTTTAGCATCCTTGAATCCTGCTACTGAATTTTCTTCTTTAGTGTCTAAGAGACAGAGTTAGTACCTTGAGACAAAGGACCCCTCACATCTGCAGAAGGCTCACCCCTTAAGACTAATTAAAAAAAAAAAAAACCCACAAAAACCTGGGCTAGAGAAATGTTCAGTGCTTAAGAGACTGTTCACTCTTGCCGAGGAGCTGGATTGGGTTCCCAGCATCCACCTGGTGGCTAACAACTGTCCCTCCAGTTCCAGGGATTTTGATCCCCTCTACTGGCCTCTGTGGGTTTACACACACAGGCACACTTGTTTACATGCAGGCAAAACACTCACAGACACAAAATAAAAATAGATAATTTTTAAAAACCCTATTATATGTGTACACAAAAACCTTTAACATAAAGACGAATTGATGCGAATGTCACTCTCCTATAGTGGGCTTCAACTTATTCCCATGAGTTTCCAGCATGTTCTTTTAGATGTGCATCTGTAAGTGGAGGCCAGAAGTTGGATCAGGTATCTTCATCAATCACTCACCACTTAATTTTTCCCTATTTTTGGCAGTTTCATACACATACATAATGTGTTGTGTTATATTTAACCCCATATGCTCTAATGCCCCTACTCCTTTCCCTGTGAACCCCTTCTTCTTCCCAACTAGTCTGCAGTGAAAATGATACCCCCTTCCTCCTGCAGCCATTAGCAGTTACTCCACAGGACGGGGCCTCCTCAGCACCTCCTCTACCTATGATGGAATGTTGAAAGGCCCAATCTAGCACAGGTGTCCAAAGCTGCTGTGTGCTCACAGCTACAACAGCCAAGTCAGATCCGGACAGCAGTGTTTCATGGGATTCCTCCCCTTCTTCCAGCTCATACATTCTTTCAGTACCCTCTTATACAACATTCCCTGGGCCTTGGGTGCCCCTTAGTTTTTGAAACCAGATTTCTCACTGTCCTGGAACTTGCCAAGTATGCTAGGCTGGCTGGCCAGTGAGCTCCTGGGTGCCAACCTGTCTACCTGAATTTTCTTTTTCTTTTTAAATAGATTTGTACATCTTTTTTAATATTTAATTTTATGTTTTTATTTTATGTGTATGTGTGTCTTACTTGCATGTAGGTCAGTGCACCTTCAATGCTGCGGAAGTCGGAAGAGGGCACAGTATCTCATGAAACTGGAGTTATAGATGGTTGTTAGCCAGCATGTGGGTACTAGGAATGGAACTCAGGTCCTCCGCAAGATCAGTCGGTGCTCTTAACTGCTGAGCCATCTCTCCAGCCCCCGAATTTTCTATACAGTTTCTGGAGCTCGAACTCAGGTCCTCATGCTTGCACAGCAAACACTTTACTGAGTGAGCCATCTCTCCAGGCCCCAGCATGCTCTTACTCTGCTTTGCATGTATCTCTCTTTCCTGGTTGGTAGCCCTATGGTTGTCAAGCTGTTATCAGCCACAAAAGCAACAACCCTTGCAGACACTGCTAAAGCAGTTTGCATACCTGTGTAAGGCCAAATCCTTTTACCTCTTGATAAACACACACCTCTCCAAATGGTTCTGCTTCTCTGAGCTAATCCTGACTAATGCAAACAGAGAAAACTTTCAAAAGGAAAGTTGGCTCTTTGAAAATATGAACAACATATAAACCCCACAAGAGTAATTGAGAAAAGGAGAAAATGTCAATTAGCAATGGGAAGATGGAAGAGAGTTACCCCTACAAAGACTATGGGATAGTAGAAGGATAATGGGGGGGGGGTAAGAGGAGGATGAGCCACTTTGTGGTAATGCAGACAGGCTCAGATGTTGCTGGATTATTACTGAGAGTTTCAAACTGGAAACAACGCAAAAGCCCAGCACTGGGGAAATGGACAAATCTATTATGATACATTCATACGATTGAAATTTAATCTCTGATTACAACTAAAAAATAAACCAAAGTACATATTCTGATCACTGTGACTAGATCTCAAAAACCTTATGCCATTCTAAAGAAGTCATTCCCTTTCCTCCACACGTTCATACTACAAAATTTTGTTTTTATGAAGCCAGGAACTGGCAAAGTGTATGTTAGGTGATAGACATCAGAACCACCCCTGCCTATGGGGAAGAGAGGCTGAACAGAAGGTGGTGTGAGGGCACACTCAGGGGTGACTGGTACAGCTTCACATTGCCTGTGATGCTGGTTTTATGGAAGTATACATTTACTGAGGCTCGTCAAATTGTACACTTAAAATCTATGTCTTTCATTATAGGCAATTTTGCTTGCACGTAAGATTTAAGATTAGTTACTTTTTAAAAAAAGTGTGCTGTTTGACTAAAGGATACAGATGAGAGAATGTTATTTTTCCTTTCCAATCTCCATTTGTTAACCCCTTAGCAGCCAGCTTTACATGTGGTACCGTGGGCTTGCAGAACTAAGGACTCATTATAAAAGTATGCAGAATTTTGTCTTTGTTTTGAGCGTCTAGCATTTTAACTATGCAGAAAGCTCATGTTCAACTCTTCCTCAGAAAATGATGACCTTGATGTTAAGTATAGCCTGTTTCTAAAGCGTTTTTCTGTCAATGACTGCACCTAGGTGTCTCAGGTAGGAGTGGACTAGTCCACTGTATATTTACAGTACTCAGCCCAATTGGAAGAGAGGCTTCAATAATAACCTTTGCTTGAGCAGGTAATAGCATGAGAATGCAGAGTCACTGGTACCAGGAAATAATTCACCCGCAAACACTTAGAGGAAGAAAGGCTGTGATTTCCCTCCTACTCCTGTCTGTAGACTTTGACAGAAATCACCCAGCCACTTGACAAGGTGCAATCCCGTTTCTCAGCTGCTTTGAAGTACCTGGCTTTCTGCCTCAGGCACAGAGCTCCAAAAATAGTCGTGAAAGGGGAAGATGGTCTAAATGAGGAAAATGTGAGGAGGTATTAGGAATTTTATATTTTCCCAGTGTGATGGTTCAAATTTTCAGTGTGACAGGATCTGGAATCACCTAGGCAGGTCTGTGAAGGAGTTTCTAGATTGAATTTACCGAGATGGGAAGACCTACCTTAACTGTGAGCAGCACCATCCCAAGGGCTAAGGAGCATTCCTTTCTATGAGCACCAGCATTCATTCGCTTTGCTTCTTAGGAATACAATGTTTTCATTGTACCCATTTCCACGCTTTCCCCACCAGGAGATTAGATTCTCAAACTGAGAGCCAAAATCAACCCTTCCTTCCTTAAGTTGCTTTTGTTGGATACTGTGTTACAGCAATGAGATAGGTAAATGATACATTCAACTGATTAAACAAATAAACAGAGCATGGTTGCTTCTTGCAAAAGTTATACCCAACACCCCAAAAGTATAAAGAATTAATACTTCTTTTACTTCTAATATGCTCACTGGGCAACAGAAGTGAACTAAATCTACTGAAAAAGATCTGCAGCTCAAGGAGGACTCACTAGTGATTTCCATGCTGGGTGACATAATTTCACAGTATCAGAGAGTTACATGCAAGAACAGCACAAGGCTATGGGAAAGGAAAGGAAGAATTTGTTAGGAAGAAACAAGGCTTTGTGTTTTATGGAAGAGAGATGGCTAAAACTCATTATCAACTGATGGGCTCTAGGAGATAACCCTCTAGGCATGTCAAAGGGATGTTTTTATATTAGGCTAACAAGGTCAGAAGAACCACTTTTAATGTGGGTGGTACTATCCCCTGGGCTGGGTACTATCCCAGAATGATTGAAAAGGAGAAAGGGAGCTGAACACCAGCATTCCTCTCTCTGCTTCCCGACTGTGGATACAATGTGAGCAGCTGGCTCACACTCTGGCCTCTGTGATGGATTGTATCCCTTCTTAAACTGAGATCCCAGAAAAACAAATGACGAATGGTGTCCCTCATCTGTGGATGCTAGCACCAATTACCTAATTATATGGCAAACTGAGCAACGTCAATGTGATCTGAAAACAACTGTGCTCTTATATTGTAGAATCCCTTAAAAAATAAACAAATAAAGAACAAACAAACAAACAAAACTGAGATCCCAAAGGAACCTTTCATCCTTAAACTGCTTCTTCTAGGGAACTTGTTGTACCAACAAGACAAGTCACTGATATGGCAAGTGCCAGGTCTTTACTAAACAAAGTAGCAAAGCCTCAGATCTTGGACAAGGCATTAAAAAAAGCTATATTTGAATTTGGATTTTTTAATTTCTGTGGGGAGGGATGAAGTCTGTATACACTGAACCTGAAGAAATTTTGAAGAATCAAAAAGAAGAGGGGTAAATATTAGATATTTATCTAAATATTGCCTAGATCCCACATAAGAGAGGAAATAATTCTTCATGTGCAGCAGTATGTGAATTTATCTCTCCTTATATGTTCTTCTGGTCTCTCTTTTTCTGCTTCTGTGTTTGCATACAGGCTTGTGGTGAA
Organism: Rhizomys pruinosus; assembly: GCA_009823505.1. Classification (NCBI taxonomy): domain Eukaryota; kingdom Metazoa; phylum Chordata; class Mammalia; order Rodentia; family Spalacidae; genus Rhizomys; species Rhizomys pruinosus. The sequence continues at coordinate 1,450,503 of VZQC01015082.1, forward strand.
GCAGGAGTGGCCAGCTTGGACCCACTCAGGTCTGTCGTGTGAAGGTTTATGGAGAGGTTATTGAAGTCCCTTATGCCCATCTTGATTCCCAGGTCTCTATAAAAAAAATCCTGGGATCAGTCTCTAGTTCACTGTTTGCCCAAACCTAGAGGGTATCCTCCACTAGCTCAGTGCTCTCACGTTCTCATCACTGTCACCAGCTATGATGCTGGAGGGGAGAGTGTTCTGTGCTCTGCTCTAAATCAGGTCCACTCTGTGTATCATGAAGCTGCTAGAATTCCCAGCATACCTTTCTGGCTTTCAAAGCTAGGACTGGGAACAGTAGCAACTCTAGGCAAAAAGGCTCTTACACAAATTCATGAGTTTGTCTTGAGCAATTATCTTTCAATTTGGCAGGTGATTTTGGTCAACTGCCACAGCTCTAAGTTTGAGAATTTTGTACATTTTATTTTTGGTATTAACATTTTTATTTATAATTTTTTACATTTATTTATTGTGTCTGCATGTGTGTATATATATGCACATGCCATGGTACATGTGTGGAGGTCAGAGGACAACTTATGGGAGTTGGTTCTTCCCTCCACCCACATGGGACGAGGGTTCAAACTCAGGTCCCCAGGTTTGGTGGCTGCTGAGCCATCTTACTGTCCCCTTAATTTTATTATTTTTTGGGGGGGCAGAGGATTTTCCAGGTTATTCCATTCATCATAGTGAAAGTCCTACCTTTGAACCCGAGTCTACAGAAATAAATATAGATAATATGAAGCATAGAACTATCATTTTGGGGAAATCATAATTGTCATTTTGTTTTCCTTTACTGGATTCTACAGCTCATACAGTGGGAATACTAATTTGTCTCATTCTAATCAGATATCAAGTCTATTTTAGCAACATAAAATAAATAACAGAAGAGAGGGTAAAATGAATTAGATTGCAACATCTGCAGAATAAGGTCTTGTATAACTTGATTTTTCACTCTGTCATATGTGTATTCTGTAAGAATAAGGAACAGGATGCCCCCCCAATGCATACACACACACACACACACACACACACACACACACACACTGAAAAAAATTAACTTCACGGGGCTGGAGAGATGGCCTAGCGGTTAAGAGCGCCGACCGCTCTTGCAGAGGACCCGGGTTCGATCCCCAGCACCCACATGGCGGCCGAGAACCGTCTGAGACTCCAGTTCCAGGAGAACTCCAGCTCCAGGGGAATCCGAGACCCTCTTCTGACCTCCGCGGCATTGCACGACACGGGTGCACAAACTTGCATGCAGACAGTACATTCATACACATACAGAAATAAAAAAAAAAAAAAATTAACTTCACAAGATGAAAGGGAATAACATAGTAAGGGCAAAAAGAAAGGAAGAAACAGACTTCAAACTGCAGTCATATTCTACAGGAGGAGGAAAAGTATTTAACGTTCCATCAATAAAAAATGGAGGCCAATGATCTTAAAAACAGGAAACATAGAAGGACTGAGTAAGAGAGCCAGGCAGCCACTCCCTCAATGCCAAACCAAGTCATTTTATGTGGTGTTTATTCAGTGCCCACAAATTCCAGAATTTGTCTCCCAGGTTTAGCTAGTTACATATATTCATAGTCACTTTCCAATTCTGTGTCTCTTTTAAGTATCAGGTGGCCATCACTAGTTCTTGGAAATGCAGCTGCATAGAAAACAGAGCAACTCAAATACAACTGACTTGGGCTTCTTGGTTTCAAGGAATGTGACAGATTTTTTTCTGGTCTCCACCCTCCTCACTCCACCCTTGGTCTCTGTGGCCAACATCAAAGTATTCCCCCAACAGGAGTCAAAACTCCAGTCAGAACCAGCATGCTATGTGTAAGGCAGCTGAATGCCAGTAGATAAAACTCTGCCCTCCAATGAATCTCACCTCTACTTTCTATCTCCCAAACAAACACTATAGTTGTTTTGGGTGTGCACTATAAACCATCCAAGGCTCCTAAAGTTTGGAAGGAAACTAAACCTTCCTCCTCCCCTTAAGCAAATTTCAGATTAAGACAGTGGAGCATTTGTTGGGTTAAGGTTAAGAGACTGAACCAAAACACAGACATGAATTTGGCGTAATCCGAGCCTTCTGAAACCACTCCTTTCAGGTATCTGGAGCTGCCCAATGACAAATGCTGATGGCTCCAACTGAAACTCTTTTCCTGTTTAATTCATGCCAGGAACAGCAGCCACAGGCAAGGAGACAGCCAGTACACAAGCAATCCCCCAGAGTTTCTCAATGATAAATCAAGATGGAATGAATCCTCTTAGTAGAATGGTAATTAAACTACCTAGCATTGCAACAGAGCAGACTGAGATTAAAGGGGAGAGCCTTTAGGAGGCTGGGAGGCAGGGAAATGTCAATACCATCAAGATTTCTTTCCAGTTAGAACTTCTAGGGCTGGAGAGATGGCTCAGTGGTTAAGAGCACAGGCTGTTCTTGTAGAAGACCTGGGTTCCGTTTCCAGTACCCAAATGGAGGCCAACGACCATCTCAGTAGCTCCAGTTCCAGGGGGATCTGATGCCCTCTTCTGACCTCTTTGGGCACTGCATGATATAGGTGCACTTACATACATGCAAGCAATACACAAAATTAAAATAATAAGATATTTTTAAAAATTAACTTATTTCCTAGCTCTACTACTTAGAAATTACTACAGCAGGACTCCAAAAATTCCATTTCTCCTGCCTGAGTTGAGAAAGCCATGTAGCTGGTTGGGCTACCACACTCCCAAGTCCACCACCAAGTATAGCAGGCACTTGTGGTATAATCCAACTACACCCAACTCAGGAAGCTTAACCACAGTTGCTTGATATAGACAGCTTCCAAATGTCAATCAACATATGGGATATTCAAAATTATATTTCTTGGACCTGCCTTTTAGAAAACCACAGCTCTCAGCATAAAAGGTAGAAATCCCCAGAGCAGATCTTGACCAGCATTGGATAGAGACTGAATAACAATCTTCTCAGTCATCTTCATTGTCAACCCCGAGTGGATTTAGAATCACTATGGAAATATACTTCTGAGTATGTTGTGAGGGTATTTCCAGAGATGTTTACTGAGGGAAGACTCACCCTGAATATGGGTGGCACCACCCCATGGGCTGGGGTCCTGAACTGAAAAAAGGATGGAAAAACTAAGCTGGGTACCAGCACTGATTTCTCTCTCCTTCCTGCTTGTGTCTGTAATGTGACCAGCTGCCTCATGCCCCTGCTCCTGTGCCTCCCCCACCATGAGAGACAGCCAAGATAAGCTCTCCTTCCTTACTTAAGTTGCTTCTTATTAGGTATTTTGATCATAGCAATGGGAAAACAGATTCCGAATACACACACACGCACTCATAAAATCTTTGTCTCAGAAACATGGGTGTCATATATTCAATACTTAGCAGTTTCTGAGGCAAATAAAATCCCCAAGTTTAAATTTTATGATAAGGCTTGTAAATATGAAAATAAAAATGACACTTGGGAGTTGGGAAGATAGCTCAGTCAGTAAATTGCTTGTTGTGCAAGCACGAGGATCTGAGTTCAATCCCCAGAACTGGCATAAAACTGTCAGGTGCGGTGACACAGGCTGAGGAAGCAGGGACCGGAGGATCCCTGGAGCTTACCAGGGAGCCAGCCTCGACTAATCACCTAAACTAGGTGAGCTCCTAGCTAGTGAAAGACCCTGTCTCAAAGAGGTGGACTGCATTTCTGAGGATGGCACCTGACGTTGTCCTCTGGCCTTCACAGCCACACGCACACACTTGTGAACTAGTATGCACAGACACACGAAAAAGCCCAAAACTCTAGAAATGAAAAATGCAAACAATTACTTTCCTTATAGCATAAGGATCTTCCCGGGACTTCCAAGGGCCACAACTTCAAAGACGAGTAAGTACTGAAAACAAATGGGCCACGCCAACAGAAGGTAGATGTTGACTGCTACCACCTGTAGGCTCCTGTTATTTCTCTCCCACTCTCTATTCTTACACCAGCATCTCGGCACCAGTAAGCAACCCAAGCGCCTGGAACCAAGTGCGCACTGATAACACATCCATTTGCAGCTTAATGAATCCTCCAGGCATTTTCAATTTTCCTATTTTCCACTTACTGAATGGTAACACTTAGCATTTACATGATATGAAAACAGGCAAGACAGGCGAAGGTGGACAGCGGTGTCTGCAATGAATCGCAATGAAACGAGAACAGGGTGGCTGTCATGGGTGAAGGGCTATTATGGACTCACGTTCCCTTGGAGGCATGTCTGCCAGCTTTCTATTTCTACCGCTGACAACAGTAGATAATGCCCTCAGCCAGGCACACATCTGGGAAGTCTCTGGACCTCCTTCATCTGAAAGCTATTTAGACTCCAACATGAAGAATGGCCTCCCAGGTACCTGTCTGTTCCTATCAACTACAGGGAATTTAAAAAAGTTGCAAGAGCAGAGAGCTACATACCTTGCTTTGATAAGGACCTCATGGAATGTCTACAACCCAACCTCTGGCTATAAGAATCTTGTATGGATCACAGCACTCCTGGAGATGGAACTCTAGCCACCAGCTGTGCCCTAAGCCAATACATGTAGATAAAGATCCATATCAATGAGGAACAAAAGAAGCCAGTGATGTCTAGGGTTTGAACTGGCAAGAACAGCAGTGAGGGACAGGAGGGCACACTCATGAATTCTATTAAAAATCATAGCAGATGAAGGTGAAATTAAAGTAAACCTCAAGCCCCTAATTTTAAAAATACAGAAACCAGAAGCCAGGGAGAAGACTGCTGGTAAAAGGCTTGCTGTGCAAGCATGAAGGTCTGAAGTTTGCAACCCTAGAATCTATTATGTAAAAAAGCAGGGCGTCATGGAGCATGCTAGTAATCCCAGTACCAGAGGAGATGGAGAAAGTGGAAGACGCTTGGGGCTTGCTGGCCGGCAAGTCCAGCCAAATCCAGCAGCTCTGGGTCACAGGGAGAAGCCAATCTCAAAAAACTACAGTGGAGAGTGACAGGAGACAGTCAATGCTAGTGCCACACGCTCATTTCTCAACTCCAATTCTCTATGTAACCAATCAACAAACAAGGAGAGATGATCTGTTAGCACTTCCTGCACCCTCACTCCAAAGACAGTCTGAAGCCTGGAGAAACACAGGCTCTGAGCTTCACTAGGTTGACATTCGTGAAACAAGGCAACACTTTGTTGCTGGGGAAAAGGGAAGTCACTATTCTGCTTATGTATTCTCCATGTGCCTTCCATCAATTATAAATGTCATACTCTAGACAAAAAGGATGATATGATCACCTACGTCAACCCAGCCTGAACTGACATAGCCTCCAAGTGAATGATAGGATAGGGAAATATCTCAAACAGTCATGGAAAATTCCCCGAAGGGCACTAATCACAAGTATGTAGTGCCACCACTAAGACCTAATCACCCCTAAGTTCCTACCTTCTCTTACCACCACTTAGGACTGAGGATCTCAACCTACGAACATAGAAGGGAAATAAATATTTAGCCCATAATATACTTTTAACCTCTCACAAAATAACTTTTCATTGCTGTTATATTTATTTATTTGCTTTGTCTGTATGTGTGGCCACACAGGGAGGCACCACAGCACACATGTGGACTTCAGAGGACAGTATTTGGGAGTCATTTATCTCTTTCCACTATATGGGACCCAGTGGTCAAACTCAAGGCAGCAAGCTTTAAAAAAAAGTCACATTTACTACTACTTGACACTGTATGTGAACTTGATCATCTACCGATCTGCTGTCAATACCCTAACCTAGAAGATAAGGGTACAGAAGAGAGCCTCTGGCCTGTTGTTTGCTTTGTATCACCTACCTCAGAGGCTCAGGGAGCACTTGAGAGGTCTGTAGTCCTCAGACTCCACACACCCAATTGTGCCACAACTGTAACGTGCTAAAGAAACTGTTCTCACTCAGCAACTCGAGTCATCTACTGTTTCTCTGCTGAACAAAAGGAGCAGGAAGGAGCTAGCCCCTCTGTCATATCTTAGTTCTTGTAGACCAGTCTGCTGGTGCCTATGCTAGGGTGGGAGAAACGCCCCACTTCATCTAAAGCCAGCCACGAAGGCCACATGTCCAAAACAGAACTGAGAGATGAGGCAGAGGGATCTCAGAAGAAGAATTTATATAACCAAGGACTGGCCTGAATCAGACTGTATGAAATTACTAGAGACAGGAAGCAGTGCCTGCCTGCTATCGCCTGCACAGAGGGCACAGGAAGGAAGAGTGCTCTGGAGGGAGGGGATGAGTAAGCCGCCAGCACCTAAGTCCCTATAAAACCCCAGGGTTGTGTTCTGAGTAGCCCATCTCACCAGAGAAATGAAACAGAGGTGACTCTGGCCAGAAATGCTAAAAAGAACCAGTGCTGAGAACACCCAGCAAAGCAGCTGCTGGCCGAGACACAGTTGGTGGGAATGGCTCCGCCCTACTGTAGGCATGAGCTCTATGAGTAAGAGTTTACAGGATGGGGAAATGGCTCAGTCAGTACAGCACTTCTACTAACCACAGAGCCTGGGTTCTGAGAGCCAGCATCCGTACAAAAGCCTGGTGTGGTGGTGTATGTCTGGAATCCTAATGCTGGGGAGGCTGAAGCAGGTCCCTGGGGTTCTCTGGCCAGTCAGCCTAACGGCATTAGTGAGCTTCAGCTTGAGTGAGATCTGGTCCCAAAAAAGAAGGTAAAGAGCAGTTAAGGAAGACACACATCTAACTCTGATAAACCCCCAAACACAAACATGAGCAAATCCACATAACTGAGAGAGAGAGAGAGAGAGAGAGAGAGAGAGAGAGAGAGAGAGAGAGAGAGAGAGCAAGAGAGAGAGCCCAAGAGAATATGCGTGCAGGCTGTCAGATACCAGTCAGGCTGGAACTTGTACAGCCTGAGAATAAGCACCACTGTCATATGATGGTGGGTTGCCTAAGACTACTTCCAAGTTGGATGTCTCCCTTGGAGGACTTGGGGGCCTTAGCCGAAGCACTTAAGGTACACGGTTGGGAATGCATGCTCCCAGTGGAGAAAATCAGCCAAGATAAAGTGTGTGGCATGGGGCGCATGCAAAGGAGACGAGGTGCGAGTTTGAGAGTCTTCTCCAGGGGAGGCACACAGGAATGCCTGTCTCCTCCGGCAGGTCCCGACCATGGCAAGGGCATCCATTTGTTTTCTGTTGGCAATAATGTAAAACCAGGGGCTGGAGAGGTGGCTTATCAGTTAAAAAAATGCATACTGCTTTTGCATAGGACCAGAGTTCAGTTCTCAGCACCCATATCAGGCAGCTCACAACTACCTGTAACTAGGTCCACAGGTTCTGATGCCTTGGGCCAACTTGGGCACCTGGAATCCAATGCATATATCCCCCCCCACATACACATAATTAAATTAATAATATCAGAGGCAGGTAAAATTATAAAGAAGGGAGGCTTATTTGGGTTTGTGTTTCTGATCTAAAGTATAAGGACCATATCTGGGGATGAATTCTTGGTGGCAGAGACCTTATATGAATGAGCACAGTGTCAAGTGGTCGGAGACAGAGGGAGAAAGAGGGAGGAGGGGGACGAGAAGGAAAATGGAAGAAGAAATGAATCCATGGATCTGGTCTCTCCTTATAAAGCCACCAGGATACAATTACAGGGAGTGGGAGGGTCACCTTGATGACCTTAACTAGTCCTAACCACTTCCCAATGGGGCCACCTCTGAACAGTACTGCAACGTCCAACTTCCTAACGCCTCACTTAGGGATTAGAGAGTTCTTATAGGGAACAAAAACCATATTCGAATCACAATGACACAGGTCAGAAGTTGTCTACCAGGGAAGCTTGCTAGGCAGGCTGCCCAGGGTGTTCTGGGGAAACTTTTTTTACCCTAATCAAGTAAGGACCTTGCACGTGCCAAAATTCTAGACTCTCAGTGAGGAAAGCAAGTGTTCCACAGAAACCACAGTCAGCACAAATGATTCAGTTATCTGGGGAATTCACAGGAATATGGACACAGCAAAGGTTTATTTTGGGGAGAGATGGAATCAGAAAGTGGGATGGGCAGAGAAGTGGAGGTAAGGCCCTGACTCCGTTTTTTTTTTGAGACAGGATCTCCTTTTTAGTCCCAGCTGGCCTGGAGCTCACTATGTAGACCAGGCTGGCCTTCAACTCAGAGATCCGCCTGCCTCTGCCTCCCTAGTCCTGGGATTAAAGGCATACACTACCACGCCCAGCCTAAGATGGTTATTAGCCACCATGTGGGTGCTGGGAATTGAACCCAGGTCCCCTGCAAGAGCAGTCAGTGCTTTTAACCGTTGAGCCATCTCTCCAGCCCCCTGACTCCATATTTTAAATTGCTTTGAGTGTTAGCTTTATAGAAAAGGTTAAGATGGGCGGCCAGCAACAAGCTAAAGAATCCACCTCTGAGGAAACTGGCCAGAAGGAAAGAGTGATATAAAGACAATTGAGGTCCTTGATGTCCTGTTCCCCTATGTGGTGGCTCAGTATCTGTTAACCCTCCTTATCACAGCCAGCCTCACCCTGAAACGAGAACTTGCACCACAGATTATCAAACATTTGGGGAAACACCACACCATGAAAGAAATCAATTCCAGCTCAGAAACAAAAAGAGGAAAAGAAAAAGGTCTAAACTTGGAGGAAAAAGAAGAGATAAGGTAACAGGTCTGGTACAAAGCTCTACTGGTAGAGAGCTGGCCTAGCGTCCGTGAGCTCTACTGGCAGAGGGCTGGCCTAGCGTCCGTGAGCTCTACTGGCAGAGGGCTGGCCTAGCGTCCGTGAGCTCTACTGGCAGAGAGCTGGCCTAGCATCCATAAGGCCCTGGGTTTGATCCACAGCACTGCATAAATCTAATGTGGTAGTATACAGCTATAATCTGTGCATGAATGTGTGCGTGCATGCATGCGTGCATGCGTGAGTGCATGTGTGTGTGACACTGTCTTTAAGGTAAGTACAGGCATTATTCAGTATCATCTCATTCTACTATTTTAGAGGAGGCACTGACTACTGATTTGGATGAAGGAGTATGGAAGGCCAAGGGCGCTGGGCATGGTGGGTGTGGTGGTTTGAATAAGAATGTCCTCCTTAGGCTCCAAGTTTTCAGGCATTTTGTTCCAGGTCGAAGAAGGATGCTGTTTTGAAAGGCTATAGGAGGTGGGGCCATGCTGGAGAAAGCATGTTGCTAGGGTGGGCTTTGTGGGATTTCTGGTTGCTCTTTGCTTTCTGTGCCTGCATGAACATGTGAGACCTTTCTGCTCCTGCTACCCCCGCCACTATGCGCCCCGCCCCCGCCACTATGCCCTGCCACCATAAGCTCAAATAAACTTTTTCTTTTATAAGTTCCCTTGGTCACGGTGTTTTATCACAGCAACAGAAAAATAACCAGTGGAATACAAAGCTCAGCACACATCTTCCACATAGAAAACCAGAAGGAAACTACCAAAAATGTAAGGTAAGGAAAAGCAACACCAAACAAATGTCTTTCATTTCTCAGGTATCACGTATGGGGTTTTGTTGGTTGGTTGGTTTTGAGAAAAGGTCTCTTAATGGCCTGGAACTCACTAAGTAGGCTGGTCTGGCTGGCCTATCAACCCCAGAGAACTACCTGTCTCCACCCCCCTAATGCTGGGAATAAAACTATGCATCGCTACATATCTGGCTTTATTTATTTATTTATTTATTTTGGTCTTTTCAAGACAAGGGTCTCCTTATAGCCCCAGCTGTCCTGGAACTCCCTCTGTAGACCAGGCTGGCCTTAAAGTCACAAAGATCCACCTGCCTCTGCCTCCCTAAGTACTAGGATTAAAGGTGTGCACCATCATGCCTGGCTTTTTAGTGTGGGTTCTGGGGTCCTCAGGCTTGCAAGGCAAGCGATTTATTAGCTGAGCTATGGAACCTCAGATGTGGTTACATGAAAGGGGGCTGCAAATGTAGCTCAGTAGACGAGGACATGTTCAGCAAGGGTGAAGCTCAGGCTCAGTTCCTAGCACCCAAAACACAAAACATACCTGATTGAGTACAGTCATACACAGCCTTCTAGAGACATCTGCTGACACTATGTTTTGATCATTGGATAATGAGTGATATGTACTGAGCCTATAGCATCAGCCAGTCTTTCAAATGTACTTTCTTATGAGGCCTTCCCAATGTCCCCATGAGTTAGTGTCTGGACAGATGGAAGAACTGAAACTAGAACTCTCTAAAATGACTTGGCCCAAGGCTCCATGTTGCTGAACTCTGATTCAAACCAGCGGATTTCCATCCCCAGTGCTGCACATACTTTAGTCTAGTGTGTTTGGGGCCACCTGGTGAACAAATTCACAGTTCCAGGGTTCCAACGCTTCTTGCTTACAGGCCTATTTGAGCCCAGGAGAAACTTAAACGGTAGGTATGTACTTCAATGGTGTCTGTATTAGATAGATATTTTGGTGGCAAAAGAAGCTTAAGAAAAAGTTTATCCTGTCTCATAGATTGAGGACACATGACGTGAGAAAGGCACGGTGGAGGCGTGAGACAGCTGGGCACATCATGTGGGACAGGGAGGGGCTGGAGACAGCTGGGCACATCATGTAGGAAAGGGAGACCTCGAGACAGCTGGGCACATCATGTGGGAAAGGGAGGGGCTGGAGACAGCTGGGCACATCATGTAGGACAGGGAGGGGCTGGAGACAGCTGGGCACATTGTGTGGGAAAGGGAGACCTCGAGACAGCTGGGCACATCATGTGGGAAAGGGAGGGGCTGGAGACAGCTGGGCACATCATGTGGGGAAGGGAGGGGCTGGAGACAGCTGGGCACATCATGTGGGAAAGGGAGACCTCGAGACAGCTGGGCACATCATGTGGGAAAGGGAGGGGCTGGAGACAGCTGGGCACATCATGTAGGACAGGGAGGGGCTGGAGACAGCTGGGCACATCATGTAGGACAGGGAGGGCTGGAGACAGCTGGGCACATCATGTGGGAAAGGGAGGGGCTGGAGACAGCTGGGCACATCATGTAGGACAGGGAGGGGCTGGAGACAGCTGGGCACATCATGTAGGAAAGGCATGGTGGAGGAGCGAGACAGCTGGGTGCATTGTATCTGTAGTCAGGAAGCAGAGAGATGAACGCTGGTGCTCAGTCCCGTTCAGGAGCCCAGCCCATGGGACAATCCACTCACATTCAGGGTGGGTCTTCCCACCTCAGTTCAAACTTTCTGGAATCATCCTCACAGACATACCCAGAGGTGTGTTTCAAGGTGATTCTCAATCTACTCAAGTTGACAATGAAAACAGCCATCCCAGTACCCCTTTGTATTTTTGGTTTGTCTTATTAAGCTATCCTCTATAGTAGAGAAAAAGGCACAACAGTGTCTCCTAAACACATCCCAGAAGAATGTGGCTCAGGGCTGCCAAGATAGCTGAGCCCTCTATCTAGAACCTTCCACAAACTCCCTTCTCCCTCACTGAGGTCTCTGCACAGTGTCTCCTCTTGAAAGAGGCTTTTCCTGACACCCAACCAGCAACACCCCATTTCCCCATCACTATGAGACCAATAACACATTTATGTATTTGTTTACATTCCTAATGCCATTGCTAGTACGTCATCTCCAGGAAAGCAGTAACCTGGTTCTGCTCAATTGTCTGTCTGCAATTCCTGAAAAGGGCCTGGTATAGAACAGATCCTTAGAGTGTCCATCAGAAACAAATCATCTCCGTGGGTCCCTGCGTGGAGGAAGAACAGCTATTTTGTGTTTCATATTTTGGCTCAGCTGTAATGTGCAAATTTTCAACAGTCAAATTGCATCCCTCTTCCTAACAAGAAAGAAGAGGGGTTTTGTTTTGTTTTTGAGTCTTCCTTTGAAAAACAACCCTATTATTCACTTACACAGAGAGGCAAGGACTTGGCTTGCTTTGGCCACTGGGAGTCTGTCTGCAGGGGGCATGGAAATCGCCACTCAGTGAATCTCCAGGTATCCATGATGACAGCTCAGTAGCTCAGAGCACAGCTTGGCCCTGACACACACAGACTGTGGGCATTCTTAGCCAACTCGGCTGCTACTAATGGCCCCATGCCCTTGGGAAACAACTGTGCCCCTGTCATGGCTCAGTCATGAGCCAACAGCTACCTTTTTAATCCTCACAGCATTCCTGGGTAGTACAGGAAGGCAGTTAATCTTTTTCACCATATCACGATTGCTCAGGTCTGACAGAAGCCAGAAATAGAAGATGAAAATTGACCTTGCTGATATCTCCTGGTAGTACCCCACTGTCTCCCAAGAGTCCGGATTCAGAGTGCCTGAGGAGAAATGACTAGAAAACCTCTACCAAGTGGTTTACTTCAGTGACAGATACCATCAGACCTAGTTTATACAAATCTCTCTCCTCCAACCTAACTACACTCTAAAATAAAGCCTTAAATATTTACTTTGTTCTCCAGAAACTTGAGCTATGACTTATAATGCTTGTGTTAACTGTTCTTAATGAAAGCAATTATCCAGAAGGTTCTATTAGCATAGAGTTTAGACAGGTTAATGACTATCTTCTCTTGAGGGCAGAACACCCCTAGTAGCAGATCTCCTCCCTGTGGTGCCATAAGAAGGCACAGTCTTGGGACTGCCATGACAGATGTACAGGAGCTGTGTGACCTCCACCATAGCACAGAGAAAAGGTCCTTCTGGGTCAGTTCCTATAGGTTATTCCCACTCCCAGATGGCTGCAGAGTCTGAAGGCCATTTCTAACACCAAAAGTCACAGAAAGTGAGAGAGTTCCCCCTCAGACTAGGGTGAAAGCAGCTATGGGCTGATGGTCCAGAAATCTATGGCAAGGGCCTGGGGAGATGCCCCGGTTGGCAAAGTGAAAGGACCTGAGTTTCAACCCAAGAACATATATTTATTAAAAAGCTGGGCATGGTAATATACACCTATAATCTCAGAACTGGGGAGGTGGAGACAGGAGGATCCCTGGCTAGCAGCCTAGCCTAACAGGTGAGCTCCAGCCAGTGAGAGACCTGGTCTCAAAGAAAAAAGGTAGAGAGCTCCTGAGGAAAGACACCAGAGGCTCTCCTTGACATCCACATGCATGTTTCCACATGTGCATCCCATGAACTCGTAAACATGAACACACAGTTCGTTCTCTTCTCTCTCTGTCTCTCTGTCTCTCTCTGTCTCTCTCTGTCTCTGTCTCTCTCTCTCTCTCTCTGTCTCTCTCTCTCTCTCTCTCTCTCTGATATGGAGTCTAGTCACTGGTGCTATCCACACTACTGGGCTGCAACCATACCTGTGACCCTTACTGAGTGCTCAAGAGTGAAAGGGAGAGAACAAAGACTCACCAGTGAAGCTATATTCCACTGTCCTAAGGTGGCCAGTGCAGCCCCTCTGGGACACAGCTCCCTGGGTCTGACCACCCTCCCCTCACATGCTTTCTCTCTACTTTTCTTGGGATATAAATGTAAAATAAAACCAGAGCTGGGGGGCTGAGGAGATGGTACAAACAGGAGAACCTGAGGTTCGGATCCCCAGCACCCACATAAAAGGTTAGGCTTGGCTGCATGGGGCAGACACAGGAGGATCACTCCAGGTTCAGTGAGAGACCCAGTCTTAAAGAACAAGACAGAGTGATGGAGCAGGACACTCAATATTCTCTGGCTGTCATGTACAACATGTGCATGTATAATCTCACACATGTACACACACGCACACACACACACACACACACACACACACACACAGAGCTGGGATACTTTAGAGGTAGAGAACTTGCTTGTAAGTGTGGGGCCCTGAGTTGGATCTCTAGCACTGTCAAACAGAAAACAAGCCCCATCAAACAGAAACTGATTCTCTAATGGAGCACAGAATTTTACAAGCCATAGATCTTCAAAGTTTAATAAGTACAGCTTAAAGGAAAACCTCCCCAAACCCTACAAATCTCAAACAAACAAAAAACCCTAAATCTTGTAAAATACACCTCACTGCTCCCAGGAGAAGTTTTATTCCAGCACTGGCTCTATATTTTAAACCTCAGTCTATAGTGAGTCTGTAGAGATGTGTATCAGTGAGAATAGGTGAAGAATGAAACAAGAGAAGACAGGAGCACGTAGAGAGAGCAGATGCTGACTGTGGCTGCCGGATGTCTGTGGAAACAATGCCATATGCGAGCGACATCATCACTGTCTGCATGAACCTCATTAAGCTGAATTAAAACTAGTGATAGCTGTCACCTTCTGATCAAAACAAACAAGTCTCACTTCAGTGTGTCCCATCTCTGATAGCAAATAGAACCCTTTGCAGAGGCTTCTGTCTCAACACCGGGAGGCGTGTATAGGTTTCCAGCCAGCCTTACCTTGCAAGCCACTGAGAGCTTACACTTCAAATGGTATTCCCTCACACTCTTACTTTTTGAAATGCAAAAATAACCACATTGCCTTTGAAGGGTCTGGCATAGTCTGAGGACTGCTGAGCCTCACCTCCTTCCTGCAGAAAGGGTCCTATTTACAGCCACCTCTAGTACGGGGGATGCACTTCTGTTGGTATAGTGCTTGTCTGGCATGCAGGAGGCCCTGGGGTAGATCTCCAGCCCTGCACAACTGGGCATGGTGGCACATGCCTATAATCTCAGCACTCCAGAGGTAGAGGCAGGAGGATCAGAGGTTCCAGGTCATCCTGGACTACATAGCAAGCAGGAGACCAGCCTGGGCTATGTGAGATTCTATTTCAAAATGGGAAGAAAAAATAAAGTCACTTTTTTTTTGTGGTCTTTTTTTTTTTTTTAATCTTTTTTGAGACAGGGTCTCCCTGTAGCCCCAGCTGTCCTGGAACTCACTCTGTAGACCAGGCTGGCCTTGAACTCACAAAGATCCACCTGCTTCTGCCTCCCAAGTGCTAGGATTAAAGGCAAGCGCCACCACACCCGCTTTTTTTGGTCCTTTTCGAGACAGGGTCTCCCTGTAGCTCCAGCTGTCCTGGAACTCACTCTGTAGACCAGGCTGGCCTTGAACTCACAAAGATCCTCCTGCCTCTACCTCCCAAGTGCTGGGATTAAAGGCATGCACCACCTTGTTAGTGACTAGAACCTAAAAATCCTACTTTATTGTTGTTGTTAAATAATGAGCCACCAAGCAATAGCAGAATGCATGGCCTTTGTATGGAATTTCAGTTCTCAGAAAGTAAGAAGCATTTCTCCACAAAATACAGTCGTCAGCTTCTCACGGGCTTTTAGGCAAGTCACAACATGGCAGAAGTAAAGATGTAGCCATGCCCACTGTGAAAGGAGCTCTGGTATACAGTTGCTGGCATGGTGTGTGTAGGAAGAGGAAAGTACTCAGTTGGACAAACACATACTAAGCATCTATTTTTCCCATCTCCCAGAAAAACTCTGGACTTAAATAGAAACACATATGCTAATGCCATGTCCTCTAGGGACCGGCAGACTGGCAGTGGAGCCAAGCAAAGGACAAAGAACCCAGAGATGGCCTTAACATAAAGGTTCTGGGGGTCTGGGGGCGCAGAGAAGGCTTCTTAGAAGACAATACTTGAGGAGAGCCTAAGAAAACTTGATCAGTAGCGAGAACAAGGGCAGGGTGTGGAAGCAACGGGTGCAGGTCCAACGCCGTGGTCAAGCACTTGGCTGGTATGCAAGAGTTAATCACCAGTGCTCCAAAGGGAAAGATACAAAAACAATCAAAAGGTGAAGGAACACAGTGTTCCTTCTGTGTGTTTTCCTGCCTCTGAGCTTCAAGGAGAGAAGAATTTGAGTCAGGTTTAGGATGATTCTAGAAATCCTTACCACAATATGACCAGGGTCCTTAATGGCCATAGGCACCTTATCACCTTTGCGAAGGTTAAACTTCATTATCTTCTTGACTGACTTAGAATCACCTAGGCAACCTACCTCTGGGCATGTCCATGAGGCCATTTCCAGAGAGGCTTAACTGAAAAAAGGAAGGCCCACCCAGCATGTGGGTGGCACTCTCATGGGCTAGAACCAAAGCTTCTACTGCCTTTAAACAGATATGGCTATACTAAGAGCTGGAGTAAAATATTTTAAATCCCTTGGGTCCCCAGTTCAGGGCTGGTTATCTTCACAGACATTCGCTGGGTTGTCTCCTCAACAAGACAGCATGCCGACATCCATGAACATACATCTGGGAACCAAGAGGGGGTCCCTGTCACTTTCTCTCACAGCTCACCATGACCCCATGGCTCCAGCTTCATCCTGTGGGTCTCAGATCTTCCCTTACCCCCCAGGTCTCATAAACTTCTCTAATTTCAGAATTTATCTCCTACCTGTGTCAGCATAACTCTTGGCTGACTTTTCAAAGTTCTTTATTGGTACATATTAATTATAAGCAATGAGCTTCGTGAGGATATTTTCACGCATGTATACAACGTATACTGTTCATATTCACCCCATTATCCGCTCTTGTCCCCTCCCAGTCCTGACCATCTTCCTAACTAGTCCTCTTCTACTTCCATGTCGTTTCTTTTGAAGTGATCCACTGAGTTTAATTAAGGTGTTACAGGGGCACGGTGAGGGGTTCATTACAGGAGCACCGACACCTTACCATTGGGTGTACCACTTTAGAAAATACTGCTGCTTCTCTCAGCAACAGTTAACTGCCTATAGATTAGAGAGGGATTGGGGACACTGGAGACCCACAGTTGCTTTAAAGATTTTATTTTTATTTGTGTGTGTGTGTGGGGGGTTCTTGGGGGGGTGCTTGTGTGCGTGCATGTGGGTATCCACGGAGGCCAGAAAAAGCTGTCTGATCACCCGGAACTGAAATTACAGGTGGTTGTGAGCTGCTCAATGTGAGTGCTTGGAACTGAACACTGGTTCGAGTGCTTTTAACTGCTGAACCATCTTTCCGGGTCCCCATCTCCTTTTGAGTTAGAGTCTCATGTACTTCAGGTTATTGTTGAACTCACTTTGCAGCAGAGGATGACTCTAAGCTCCTGATAGATGTGAGCCACCTCACCTAGCTCAGTCAGTACTGGAGATGGAGCCTAGGGCATACTAGGCACACACTCTACTAATGGAGCTATGTCCTCAGCCGTACTTTTGTTCCACCTGAGTTCTGATTGGAACCCTCTTCCCATGCATCTCCCCGCCACATGTCTATTCACTATCCCCTGAAAATCAGAGCTCATCTATTCACCTTCCAGCTGTGAAACTCTCCTTATCAGCGAATCCTGAAAGAATAAGGTGGGAACTCTTTAGTCTTAATCAGAAATCTTATGAACACTTCGACATACCATTTTGGTTTCATCTTCTCTAGTGCCTAAATACACCGGGAATGGTGTGTCATGCTGTAAAGTCGATCTTTGTGGACCTAGATGATTTTCCATAAATCAGTAAATTTACTGTCTCATATCATAATTCCATATACTCTGCTTCAAATTAATAAAATTGGATTCTTTTCTATCCAACATTCTGCAATTATCTCACACTACATTGTGCCATCATCATTCCAAATCAGTGGCTCTTTCATGAAAAGAAATAATTACCTTCTATATAAGCAGAAGCAAAAATACACACTACCAAAAATGAATTGGTGGTGGGCCAGGAAAGGCGTTAAGGTCAGGATTCCAAAATAATCCTTGGGAGTTTATAATATGATCTGTCACTGGAGGTCTTAAAATCAGTTGCAAAGCTAAACAGAGTAGGACATGGATCAGGCACCACAAACAAGCCAAAGAGAAGAAAAGAGTCTCAGAGCTCCCATGTGCAAGTAGGGAACCTTAACACTGCAACTGGGCATTTTACTTCTTTGAAAAATATATTTTAGAAATAAAGTCTTTATAACAAGAAAGAAATAATTTAGTAAGGCACGAGAAATTGGACTTCAGGTATAAAACCTGAGATCTTAGTAAAAAGACAAAAAGTAAAAAAAAAAATAAAATTAAAAAAGAAAATCTTAAAAACATGTGATATGTGCATCATGTGTGCAAATATGTACATGAGTGCAGATATCCACAGAGGCCAAAAGAGGATGTTAGACCCCTGCTCCCGGAATGAGTTACAGGCAGTTGAGAGCTGCCATATGTGGGTGTTGGGAACCAAACTTGGGTTCTCTGCAAAAACTAGTACATGCTCTTAATCACCGAGCCATCTCTCCAGCCTCTTCTTATTTACAATTGGATGTGGGGGCATGTGCATGCCATGACACACATGTACAGGCCAACAGACAACTATGTGGAGCCGGTTCTCCTCTTCCACCCATATGTGGGTTTCGGGGACCAAATTCTGGTCACCAGGCTGGTGTGGTAAGTGCTCACTGAGCCATCTTGCCAGCTTTGAACTGTGTATTTGTCCTAACTGATCATCAGTGGAGTCGGCAGCTGCCATCAGATCCCAGCGATACCTTGTAGACTGGGGTTCTTCACCATAGTACAGCTGACCTTTGAGACTGGAGCATTCTCTGTTGTGCAGGCTGCTCTGGATACCAAAGGATGTTGGGCAATATTCCTGGTCTCTCTCCATCAGATATAAATAGAACCTCCCAGCTGTGACAACCAGAAATGACTCCAGCTATTTTCCAGCATCCCCCGAGTGCAATCTGCCTACAGCTGAGAATCACTACTGCAAACACCCAGCCTCAAGGGTCAGCAACATTCCCCTTGAACCGAATTCTTCTTAAGGATAAAAATCTAAAAGAGGGAAAAATCACACCAACAATGAAATGATTTCTATGAAGATGGTAAAAGATTCTAACAAGTATCTAAATCCTTTTTTTTCTTTCTTTCTGTGTGTATGCTTGTCCCTTTTTGTAAGTGAACATGTGTGTATATGCATCTGAATAAACATGTACTTTTATACTCGTGCATGTGGAGGCCAGAGGAAGACCTCAGGTGGGTGTTTGTTCTTCTTCAAGAGTTGGTCTACCTTTAGGTGTGTGTGTGTGTGTGTGTGTGTGTGTGTGTGCCTGTAAATCCATGTGTAGGCCAGAGGATGACATCAGGTGTCCACCTCTCTCACGCTTCATCTCATTCCCTTCAGACAGGGTCTCTCAGTGACCTCAAAGCCAAGACGGCATCTGGGAAGGCCCATCAATCCTCTTGTTTGCTTCCATAGCACTGAAACCACGGCAACATGTGCAACCCTCCTTGGCTTTTCATGTGTGTGCTGGGGATCTGAACTCAGGTCCACACACTGGTGCAGCCAGCGCTCTCACCACTGAACCATCTGCCCACTGATCTTGATTTTTCAGTCTAATCTGGAGCTGGCCAAGTAAGATAGTCTGGCTGGCCACAGAGACCCTCCTGTCTCACTCCCCCACCCCCACACCTCCCACACTAAAATTACAAGTGTGGATCACCCTGCCTGGCTCTTTTTTAAAAACAGGTTCTGAGGATTGAACTGAAGTCCTCAAGCTTATAAAAGCAAGCACTTAACCAAATTTAAAACCCTGGTATTTATGTTTTTAATGATAAAATTAAAACACCCTTGACCACATAAAGGAAAATCCACACTCACAATGGTGTGCACTTTCTGTGAAGATAAGAAGAGTCTGACCAGTCTTCAAACCCTCACTGTTGCCTTGGTGAAGAACAGAACAGAAGGCCACATGCCAATCGATGGAAGGTGTTTGTGTCATACTCAAATCCATGGGAAATACCTTGTAGTCTCACCTCTCCTGGCCTTCTATACCATCAGGGGCCACACTCCCTGGCCAATCTCTGACCTGGGAAATCCATCTGATAAGCCTCAGTGGGAGCTGGGCCACCTCAGGTGCTACTTCAGCGCAAGTGCTACCACAGGCTCACAAACAAGGAAGGTGCACAGGTGTAACTTAATTTCAAGGTCCATTAGCAGCACAAAGGGGTGAAATGACACTGCTAAAGGCAAGGCCTTGAACTCAGCAGGGACCTTTTTCAGTTTCCAAATGGTAAGAATAATAATTATGGCAGTTGTTTTTCAGAACAGTAGGCAAGTTCAAAGATGCTACACCTTTGTCCCAAGTACTGGATGCACCATGTGTGGCAGATGACATGAGAAACAAGGGCAGCCCAACAGTCAGTTCCCACTAAGCACCAGAAAACAGTCACGTGACTTGTGTCTGGATGCTGGGTTCTGTGACCATTTCCCCAATCGACCTTGCAACTGTAAATGGTCATAATTTCACACACATGTTATCATTACAGTTTTGGCTTTTAGGGAACAGTCAATGCTGGCCACGTAGTCAGCTCCTGAATGAGGGCAACTGGTTATTATTAGTGTTAAGTGTGTTGGCTAACACTGACTGTCAGCTCAATGGGATCAACTAGAAGACAGGCCTCTGGGTATGTCTGACAGGAAATTTCTAGATCACCTGAATTGAGGTGTGAAGAACCACTCTCAATGTGGGTGGCATCATTCCATTGGGGCTGAGGTCCTGGACTACAAGGAGAAGGCGAGCAGAGCAGCAGTGCACTTCTCTCTGCTCCCCGACCACAGCTGCAATGGGACCAGGGCCTCACATTCCCACCATGATTTCCTGTCATGATAGACTGTATCCTCACATTTCCACCATGATTTCCTGTCATGATAGACTGTATCCTCACATTCCCACCATGATTTCCTGTCACGATAGACTGTATCCTCACATTCCCACCATGATTTCCTGTCACGATGGACTGTATCCTCACATTCCCACCATGATTTCCTGTCATGATAGACTGTATCCTCACATTCCCACCATGATTTCCTGTCACGATGGACTGTATCCTCACATTCCCACCATGATTTCCTGTCACGATAGACTGTATCCTCACATTCACACCATGATTTCCTGTCACGATGGACTGTATCCTCACATTCCCATCATGACTTCCTGTCCATGATGGACTGTATCCTCACATTCCCACCATGATTTTCTGCACGATAGACTGTATTCTCACATTCCCCATGATTTTCTGTCACGATGGACTGTATCCTCACATTCCCACCATGATTCCCTGTCCACGATGGACTGTATCCTCCAGATTCCCACCAATGATTTCCCTGTCATTGAATGGACTGTATCCTCACATTCCCACCATGATTTCCCTGTCATGATGGACTGTATCCTCACATTCCCACCATGATTTCCCTGTCATGATGGACTGTATCCTCACATTCCCACCATGATTTCCCTGTCATGATGGACTGTATCCTCACATTCCCACCATGATTTCCCTGTCATGATGGACTGTATCCCCTCAGATTCCCCACCATGATCTTCCCCTGTCAATGAAATGGGACTTGTATCCTCAACATTCTCACCATGATTTCCCTGTCATGATGGACTGTATTCTCACATTCCCACCATGATTTCCCCTGTCATGATGGGACTGTATCCCATTCCGCCCATGATTTCCCTGTCACATGATGGGCTGTTATCCTCACAATCCCACCATGTCTCCCCCTGTCATGATGGGACTGTATCCTCACTATTCCCACTATGCTTCCTGTCACAATGGACTGTATCCTCACATTCCCTCCATGATTTCCTGTCATGATGACTGTATCCTCGCATTCCCACCATCATGATTTCCCTGTCATGATGGCCTGTATCCTCACATTCCCACCCATGATTTCCCTTGTCATGATGGACCTGTATCCTCACAATTCCACATGAATTCTGTCACGATTGGACTGTATCCTTCAGATTCCCACCATGATTTCCCTGTCATGATGGAACTGTGTCCTCACATTCCGTCAATGATTTCCCTGTCATGATGGACTGTATCCTCACATTCCCACCATGATTTCCCTGTCACAATGGACTGTATCCTCACATTCCCACCACCATGATTTCTCTGTCATGATGGACTGTGTTCTCACATTCCTGCCACCATGATTTCCCTGTCATGATGTACTGTATCCTCAAACTATGAACCAAATTAAACTCTTCCTTCCAAAGTTGAGTTTGTTGAATTTCTTCAATAAGTAAGTCTTTGATCATGGCCATATAGTCAAAGGAAGATAATCCATCCTCAGGAGGCAAGCATGCCACAAATCACAAAGCTGCACTTACAGTGTTACCCACAGAACTACAGCACCAATCCTCTACACTCACTCACTCTTGGAGGGGAGGCAAAGTAGGCCTGTCAAAAAACAAAGCATTCTGACGAAGTCCAACAAAACACATGTATGAAGATGTTGTGGGGATGAAACCCATCATCACCTTGTGTACTTGAACATGGAAACAACCACAAAACTAGGGAAAGGAAAAACAATACATCTTTTAAATATATATAAAAAAAATATATATATAAAAATATATAGCCCACCTTTTTTTTTTTTTTTTTTTTTTTTTTTTTTTTTTTTTGAGACAGGCTCTCTCACTGGCCTGGTTCTCATTGAGTAAGCTAGGCTGGCTGGACACTGAGGCCAGGGATCTGACCGCCTCTACCTCCCTATGCTGGATTACAAGCGAATTATCATCACACCTGGGTTTTTCAATGTGGGTTCCAGTGATCAAACTCAGGTCCTTATATTTGCAAGGCAAGCTCTTTACCAAATGAGTCATTCCCCAGCCCCTAAAAATCAATTTTTCTAAGAACCAACCCAAAGCATCATCTGCAAGGTAAATCTACTGCTATTTTGGTAGTACTCAGGAACAAACCCGTGACGTAGACCTTGCCAGGGAAGCCCTCTGCCACTGAGCAAATACTGGAAACTTGACACGGGAGTACTCAAGCCCTTCCAGAGAAGAAATCTGGATAAACTAATTGGCTGCATGATTGGGGAGGAGAGAATGGACTTCTGTAATCTTTTATTTCATGTCTTGATTTCCCTTCCTCTCCAATAAGATACACAGAGCTCACAAATGCACTTTAATCTGATTCTTGATTTAATAAAGTTTATTTTCTACCTCAATTTCTCTAGGGACACATTCGCTCTCACATAATAATAATAATAATAATAATAATAATAATAATAAAGCCCAAGGGTGATAAATTTGGAAAGAAAAGCCATTTTGGATAAAATTCACAGAGAACACAGCTAAAGAGAACAAGGAAGGGACACACACACGCACACACACATGCACACACATGCACACGCACACGCACACGCACACACACACACACACGCACACACGCACATGCACGCATATGTGCAACTGTTCCTGTTAAGAAAATAAATCTAGGGAACCCTCCTTCAATTGCAATGGTGCCCAATTTAGAAGCAGTTTATAGTCAACCAAAAGACAGATCGGCAAGCAGTAAGACACAACAGTAAGCAACTGGAAACATCAGTGAGTGATATGACACCAGAGGAAGCAGTAAAGGCACACCGGGAAGACCAGTTCTGAGCAATTACCGCATGTCTTCATGCAGGAAGAGAGGAAAAACCTCACTCAAGTGGGGTTGCAGTGCCATAAAAATGAATTCTCTGGTAGCTCAGGAGCCCCTGCTGTGAAGATAAGAGGGCTTGAGGGATGGCCACGGTCCTGACAGGGGGACAGCAAAAGAAATGGCAGACTGCGCACCAAGGACCATTAACATAGGGTCCCCTCGCCTTTCTTGAAGGCATCTGATCTACAGGCATGACAAACAGGTTAAAAAACCCGTGTTCCTTAACTGACAAAACAAGAGCCTCCAGCACATCCATACGCATTCCTAATAAAGGGGCATCCCTTCTCAAAGAGGGATGTCAAAGGAGCAGACTCCAACCCAGAGAACCTCCCCACCAGACAGGCTGATACTCAAGGAAGCTAAGCTCTCCTTCTCTAAGCCCTTGAACAAAATGGTAACACCTCTTTTGCAGACTTAGCCCTTTCTGGTGACTTACAGATAGAAACAGGAGAGAATGAGCTAGCACTCAAGAATCTCTTCCCTATGATCTATTAAGAGTGATGCTAATCTTGACTGTCAATTTGATGAGATCTAGAATCTCCCAGAAGACAAGTCTCTGGGCATGCCTGTGAGGGAGCTTCTAGACTGAGTTACGGAGGGGGAAAGCCTCCCCCCTATGAGGGTGGCTGGGACCCCGGACTGCATAAAATGGAAAAACATGAGCTGGCAGCAGCATTCATCTCTCTGCTTCCTGACTGTGGATGCAACTGTGAGCAGCTGCCTCACTCCGGCTGCCATGCCTTCCCGCCATGACGGACTGTACCCTCTAACTGTGAGCCAAAGTAAACTCTTCCTCAAGTTGTTTTTTGTGAGGCACTTTGTTGTACCAATGAGTAAACCTGCTTCCTTTTCCTAAGTATTTACACTCAGGAAAAAATGTCGAAGCTCTTGGTTCTCAGAAATACTAAGCAGATGACGTCACAGTATGGAGCTCAGTGGAGCAGGAAGAGAAAGCGGCAGCTGCTGAACAGCTGCTTTCAGCTTCCTCTCTTTTCCCCCCATTTTCTTGGGGGTTATAATCCATTTCTAGTCTGCGTCTCTCCTACAAGTTCCCTAGGCCTCAATCTTATCTATCTTGAGTATCCCTTCCTACAGGACACCTCCCCAGTCACCCTACTTCACAGCAACGACAGTTATGTTAGTTTATGTGTATGTTTTCTTTTCCTAGTTGTGAAAAAAAAAACCCAAAACCCTTGAAGGTATGTATTTCACCAACAGGAAAAAGATAGAGAAGTATGAAAATGGAGTTGGTTATTAAAAGTTGAACTCAGAGGCTGGGGATGTGGTTTGTTTGTAGAGTGCTTTCCTAGCATGAATGAAGACCTGGGTTGAACCTGATGTGGTAGCTCATGCCTGTAATCCCAACACCCAGAAGGTGGAGACATAAGGATAAGAAGTTCAAAGTCCTGACTTTGTAGTCATAAATGAGTTCAGGGCCAGCCTGGGATACATGGGAACCTATCTTTTTTATTTATTTATTTATTTATTTATTTATTTATTTATTTATTTATTTAATTTTTTATGTGTATGAATGTACTGTCTGAATGCAGATCTGTGCACCCATGTCGTGCAATGCCGCGGAGGTCAGAAGAGGGTCTCGGAT
Organism: Rhizomys pruinosus; assembly: GCA_009823505.1. Taxonomy (NCBI): domain Eukaryota; kingdom Metazoa; phylum Chordata; class Mammalia; order Rodentia; family Spalacidae; genus Rhizomys; species Rhizomys pruinosus. Next base: position 1,475,425 of record VZQC01015082.1, read on the forward strand.
TCCCCTGGAACTGGAGTTCTCCTGGAATTGGAGTTATAGACGGTTCTCAGCCGCCACGTGGGTGCTGGGGATCAAACCCGGGTCCTCTGCAAGAGCAGTCGGTGCTCTTAACCGCTAGGCTATCTCTCCAGCCCCGGGAACCTATCTTTTAAAATAAGTCTAACTCTGAATTTGTTTTCTCAAAAAGGAAAAGAAAAACAAGCAAAACCAAACGACCAACATCGCTCTGGTTTTGTCTTTAATTATATGTATGGGTATGTATACCTGAGTTCAGATGGCCCCAGAGCCCAGAGGAGGGTACTGAATCACTTAGAACAAGAGTTACAGCTGGTTGTGATTCAGCTGACATGGGTGCTAGCGACTGACTCAGGTCCTCTGCAAGAGCAGTATGAGCTCTTAACTGCTATGCTATTGCTCCAGTCCTTTATGGTGGCTTTTTATTTTATTTATTTTAGTGTTTTTGAAATAGCATTTCCCTATAGCCCCAGCTGGCCTGGAACTTGCTATGTAGACCAGGCTGGCCTTGAACTTACAGAGATCCACCTGTCTCTTGGCTCCTGAGTGCTGAGATTAAAGGCATGCATCACGAAGCCCAGACCATTTCGGCTTTTAAAGTATTATACTAAATGTACTAAATATAAGCACATCAATGATAGGGCACTTAAAGGCACTCCAATATGAGTCAATAGCTTCTAGAACAAGCACCACAGACACTGGTTAGCTGAATTAAACTAGCTCAATACCCAGGGCTAGAATCCCATTTGAAAGCACATCTATTCATGCCATTTCTAGAGGTTATCCATGATACTGACTTGACACTTGGGGAAGGCTCCCCTCTCTCTCTCTCTCTCTCCCTCTCTCTCTCTCTCTCTCCCTCTCTCTCACTCTCTCACTCTCCAGTCTGAGGCTAAAATGTTTCACAGCAGGGAAAATAATGGCAGAATTGTTTATTCAAGTCTTTAGGCTATAGGACAGAGGCCACAGAACAAAAAACAAAAGCAGAAAACACCATCGTGGGGGCTGGGGAGATGGTTCAGTCAGTAAAATGCTTCTTCTACAACCACAAGGACCTGAATTCAACCCCCCTCCCCCCAATCCACATAAAGAAGCCAGGCATTGGGGCATGCACCTGTAATCCCAGCACCGGGAAGGCAGAGACAGGAGGATCCCTGGGACTCATTGGCCAGTCAGCCCAGCCTAATCCTTGAACTCCAAGCCAATAAGAGAATCTATCTCAAAAAGTAAGGAGGAAAACAGTTGAGGAAGACATTTGATGTTAACCTCTGACCTCCACATACATGTATATACATCCGTATACACATGTACATGCATACGTATACACACATATATACAAATGAGGGGAAAATAAGCACTATCCCACTTCCCAAATCAGATGGACTCAGATACGGCCTCTCCACAAGCATCTCCCACTGGGGATGGGCATGGAGAGCGGAGCCTGGAGAGGCACAGTGATCACTTATTAATATACGCAGCTCAACACGGTGGGAGGTTCCCTTGTCTAATTACAGAAACTGCTAGAAATGGCAGGGAAGACAGGATTTATGGCCTAGATGACACTGACTCTGGGCTGTAATTAAAAGCTATTTTTAACGCTTTGGTGAGCTACTTTAAGATTATTAGAAATACAGTTTGTGTAGAGCATAACCAAAAGGTAATGCAACTAAGTTGCATAGTGGGATACAGTAAATGTTTTGACATTGAGAGATAGGAAAGGGGAGGGAAAAATCTTTTAAGTGGGTGAATTTTCACAAGGGGAGATAGAAGCTAAAAGGTATGTGGAGCAGGACTGGTTGATTAATTAAGTCTTATTTATTTATTTTTTTATTTATTGACAGTCTCCTACAGTATCCTAGGAAGGCCTGGAACTCACCAGGTGGTTAAGGATGACCTTGAATCTCTGATCCTCTTGCTTCTGCCTCCTAAACAGGCTGCAATCGCAGGTATGGATGACCACTCTCCGTTTTACTTGGTACTTGCTTTGTGCATGCTAGGTAAGCACTCTACCAATGGAGTCTCCCCTAGTCCCTTAAAACTCCATTTAACCTAGTACTTGGGAGGCAGAGGTAGGTGGATCTTTGTGAGTTCAAGGCCAGCCTGGTCTACAGAGAGTTCCAGGACACTTTATTCCCATGGGAATGTATATCCTCTATAATTCAAAAGCAATAAATGCAATTTACAAAAGTCAGGGTGTTTTTAATTTAATAAGTTCTAACCAAATAGCAACAGCAGTAAATAAAACACTGAAAAACAGGCAGGTATCCTGTATATCTTGAAGAAAATGAAATCAAAGTATTCTACCTGGAGGAAGGAAGAGAAAGGCTAATGTCCATGGTTACATGCTAGGCAGGCACACTACCAATTCCCAGACCTAGAAGTTCCTCTTTGTCCCTCTCTCTTTACCTTGTGACCTTTGCAACTCAGCCCTAGTTATCCCACATTAATGGTGGGCAGTTATGTTCTCTCTGCTTGCAAGCGTAACATCTGTATAGTAACAAATTATTCTGCATTCTTCTCTTTGTGGCTGCTTTTCTCTTATCTGCTTTGTATTTATTTATTTATTTAAACATTCATTTACAGCATGGCACCTGTGGTGGTTATTTCATACATGGTGTTAAATACAATCTTATCTGCTGGTAAAATTCTTCTACCTATGGCTGTTATGTGTTTTTGTTGTTTTGTGAGCGAGGTCCCTTAGCCTGGGCTCGCCTCAAATTCAGTATGTATCTGGGGATGACCTTGAATTTCTGATCCTTTGGCTTCCACTTGTCAAGTGCTGGGAGTACAGGTATGTTCCACCACACCCAGCCTGTGTGACAGACTTTTGAAACTGATTGACTAGAGTGGGGAAGAGGAAGGAATTCTATGTGGCATGAGTTTCTCTTATAATCTCTATATTTCTTTTAACTTGTGTTATAAATCTTCTCAGTAGAAGTCAGTTCCAGGAGCTCATTACATGCACATATATCAGAGCAACCACTGGCTAGTCTGCATCATGAAGGCCTGTGAAAGCATCTTAACACCTGTTATTCAAACATAAATATAAGCATATCTTCATAACAGTCATGTCTTTATGGAATTTGAATTGCTATCAATAAGAACCACGGGGCTGGTGAACCTAGGTAGGGTTCAGCTCCACAGCTGTTCAGGGAGCCACCATCCTTACCTGCCACATTAATTTTCTCAAGCACTGTCAAGCTGGGGACAGCTGTGGTGGAGTTGGTGGAGTTTGCTCCTGTGCCATTGACGACAAGATTGTCCACTTTTGACTCAAGCTTGCCAATGCGCTGTAAGATGTTATCCAGTAACACGGCAAGAGTTTTCTTCAGATCTGTGAAAGAAAATGCAGAAAATTGAAAACCTCTGCAGATGTGTCCAACCTGTGGCTTGTATGTGCCAGGATAGCTATGAACACAGCCAATAACAAACTTACTGAATATATCTTTAATTTACTTAAAATATGAGAATGTGTTGTCATCTTTTGGGTAACTTGAATATGAGGTTTCATGGTATGAACTTTGCAAACAATGTTGTATTGCAACGTCAAAAAGGTTAGGTAGGGACTCGGGAGAGTGGGTAAGAGTACTCATGGTACAAACATGAAGACCTGAGTTCAGATCCCTAGAACGTAAGTAAAAAGCCATGGATGGTGATGTGCGCCTGTAAATTTCGGTGCTGTGTAGGGTGGAGAGAGAATGACTGTCAGGGCTTGCTGGCCACCAGTCTGCCTCCAGATTCGGAAGCTTGTCTCAAGGCAGTGAAGATGGAGAGAGGTAGAGAGAGCTCCCAGCATCCTCTGCTGTGCTCTGTACCCATGCATGTGTGGACATACACCACACATACACATAGACACACCAAAAAGAAAACGTTTGGACAATCTCTCTCTCTCTCTCTCTCTCTCTCTCTCTCTCTCTCTCTCTCTCTCTCTCTCTCTCTCTCTCTCTCTCTCTCTCTCTCTCTCTCTCTCTCTCTCTCTCTCTCTCAAAAAACATAAATTTGGGTTGGTGGTATAGTGCACACCATGAGGAGGATATCTAAAATGGATACATCTTAGAGATGATAGAAACCATCTTCAGTCAGTCCAGGCTGGCAAATAAATCCATCTATGCAGAATGCAACTTGCATAAGCAGTGAGTGATAACACAATACAGCTCCCAAACACTAGTCCAGAGGGAGACCTTTGCCAAGGAGCAGCCCTGCTCAGCACTGGAGGACTTCTTCCTCCATGCAGCCCAGTGGCCAACAATACACAGAAAGGACCCAAAGCATCTTCAAAATCAAGTTCACTGTCATTTTTAGTGTCTAGCTAGTTCTGATCTGTTGTTTGCTTATTTCTTAGACAGGGTTTCACATAGCCCAGGCTGGCCTGAAGCTCAGTGTAGCCAGCAATGGCCTCCAACTCTCTCATATATATTTGATATTAAACTTTTTCATACATCTTAGTCCAATTTAGACTAATTTCCTTTTCCATGCCCCCCACCCTACCCAAGTTCATGCATTCTGCCATACATGCATATTTTTCTGAATCTAGTCAAAGTTTTTTTGAAAGCAGAGGATTATTGTTTTGGGGAGAACTTCACTGTTTCAGTTGGTTTTTTGTCCCAGTTCTTTTGTTTTTTATTTTTATTTTTTCTCATTCTTTTGATTTCATATTTGTCCCAGTTCTTTTGTTGTTATTGTTCTTTCAAACTTGTATTGCTTCAACACACACACACACACACACACACACACACACACACACACTTGTGTGTGTGTGTGTGTGTATGTCTCACCTATATAAAAATTATGTCATCTGAAAACAAACTGTTATTTTCAAATCATATTTCAGGATTAACATTTTTCCCTTTTGATTTTATAGTACTCTAAAATACACATATATACCCTCCATCCATATACCAAAAGTCTAAAATTAAATGGTAGGTTAATTCTAGAACCTGTTAAGGGATTCATATTATAAGAGCACAGTTGCTTTCAGATGAGGAATATAACATTAATGTTGCTCAGTTTAAAGGGGTTTTAATTTGCATTTCCTTAATTATTAGCGATGTTGAACATTTTTAAAGATGTTTCTCAGCCATTTTTACTTCCTCACTTGTGAAGTCTCAGTTCAGCTTTTTACTCCATCTTTTGAATGAATCATTTGTTCTCTTAGTTCTTTGTTTTTTGAGTATTTTATATATTCTGGAAGTTAATGCTTTGTCAGATGTTTCTGCAGTGAAGGTTTCCTCCCACTCTGTGGGTTTTCTCTTCACATCCTTGATTGTTTATTTTGCTGTACAGAAGCTTTTGAGTTTAATGAGGTCCCACTTGTCAATTGTTGAGCTTATTTCCTATGCAGCTGTTGTCTGATTTAGAAAGTCTTCTCCTATGCCTATTTCTTGTAGGTTGCTGCCAATGTTTTCTTCTATAGCCTTCAGAGTTTCAGGTTTCACATTGAGGTCTTTGATCCATTTGGAGTTGATTTCTGTACAGGGTGAGAGGTAGGGGTTTAATGCTATTCTTCTACAAGTGGTGATTCAGTTTTTCCAACACCAGTTGCTAAAGATGCTTTCTTTCCACTATTGAGTCTTCTTGGCACCTTTGTTAAATATGAGGTGGCTGAAATTGTATGTGCTCAAGTTTGGATATTCAGTTTTGTTCCATTGCTCTACAGGTCTGTTTTGTCCCAGTACCAGGCTGTTTTTATGACTACAGCCCTATAGTATAGTTAGAAGTCTGGTATAGAGATCCCCCCTGTATTGCTCTTTTCACTCAGGGTTCCTTTGGCTATTTGGGGATCTTTTGTTTTTCCATATGAAATTAAGGATTTTTTTTCCAAGCCTGTGAAGAAACTCTTGGGGATTTCAATTGGGATTGCACTGAATCTGTATATTAATTTGGGTAACATGGACATTTTTACTATATTAATTTTTCCAGTCCATGAGCATGGGAGGTCTTTCCATCTTCTGATATCTTCTTCATTCTCCTTCTTCAGGGGTTTAAAATTTTTGTTGTAGAGATCTTTGGTTGTGGTACCCAATATTCCATTTGGCTGAGTGATAGGCTTTTGCCCTGATTACCTGCAAAAGGCCAGGGGTTGGGCTTGCCTCTGCTCACCTGATGCACAATCGACTCCCATCCCCTTAGGTAGAAGGTGTCACATTCCTGACACTTTTAAAGAGCACACCTTGGTTTCGGGAACCAACTGGAGTGTCTGCTGGCTAGCATATACAAGGCTTTTATAGAAATTGCACTGTAAATATCCTGTGCACTTCCCCATTCTCACCAGAAGCCCACCAATTGCTACCATATAAAACCCTAATCTGCAAATAAACAAGTTTTTTGGTCCCTTGAGGCTGGCTCCCAGGTCTCCTTTGACCTGTTGAGTTTACCTGCACTCTGAGTTCTTTTTTCCTCACTCTTCCCCCGCCTGTGGTCTGGCATACAATCAAAACAGCTTACATGCCAGGCGTGGCGCACGCCTTTAATCCTAGCACTCGGGAGGCAGAGGCAGGCGGATCTCTGTGAGTTCAAGGCCAGCCTGGACTACAGAGTGAGTTCCAGGACAGCTGGGGCTACAGGAAGACCCTGTCTTGAAAAGACCAAAAAAAAAAAAAAAAAAGCTTACACACAAAGAGGCCGGTAACCCATGCAAGGGGACACCTGGGAACCCCACTGCTCCGCAGATGGCGCCCAACATGGGGCGGGACAACATGGGACAACAAGAGGAGACTGGACTTTCTGAATACTCAAAGAAACAAGGTAAACTCTCCCCTTTTCTGGGCGGACTGGGGAAAACTGGGCAGCTGTGCCCTTGATCCTCCCAAACCTGAGGAATGACAGGCTTTTTCTAGTTCTGAGCGGGTGTGCCCTTGGTCCTCCCAAACCTGAGGAATGACAGGCTTTTTCCAATTCTGGGCAGCTGTGCCCTTGTTCCTTCCCCACTTGAGGAGGACAGACTTTTGCTAAACTTTTAATTTTGGTCTGCATGGCCACAAAGGATCCATTACAGCAGAGAAGCAATTGGGGTTCTCTGACGGAGGTGACTCTTCTGTGTTAGCTGAAGGCCTCTTTGCCCATTGTTGGACCCCTGACAGCTTGATTGGGAATCGGCAAAAAACTGTCTTAAGTTCCCTTTACTCAGGAGTGTTTCTTTCCTTTTCTATCATGTGTAATTCTCCCACATATCAGATAGACTCACAGACCATTCTACCCCTCCCCCGACACACACACATCCTGTGCTCACTGGAGAACGGGCCCCTGGGGAAGAGACAGGACCAGTGGGTACCAGTGGCGTAGGGCAGTACGTGATCAGCAGAGTCTGGAATGGGAGGGCAGAGTGGGGAATTAGACTCTGACCAGAAGTAAATTTAGCTGCTGGGCTTTGCCAGAGCCAGCCCCCTGTTGGCAGGAAGTTATGCAGTCCTTTGTCTGCTCAAACTGATTCCTGCCTCCTCCTAACAGCTTGGTGGTTTAGGAGGCAGACTTAATACGACAAGGCTGGTGGTTCAAATCCCAAGCTTACCGCTTTGTAAATTCTTTTCTAAAACCTCAAATTTTAACTTTTCTTTGTTCATCAGAATTCCAGCCCTGTTCGAAGAAGAAAATCTCCCTTCTTATTCTGTTCAAACAAACTTATCTCTCAACACTAAGAAATTTCTTTACTTGATTTCCTCTTAAAACAAATGACTTATTCTTGTTCAGTTTGCTTCTAATTACTCTTCAAACTTACAAGGATTTAATTCTAACCCTTCTGTATCAAAGATTTATTGACAAATGTTTAATTTCTTAAACAGGCTTCCTAAAAATAGACAAATATAATGTGTTCAGAATAACTACCTTCAAACCTTATTGTGCTTATTCTAAACTGTTTTAATATTTATTTATTTATGTATTTATGTATTTATTTTTGGTCTTTTTGAGACAGGATCTCCCTGTAGCCCCAGCTGTCCTGGAACTCGCTCTGAAGACCAGGCTGGCCTTGAACTCACAAAGATTCGCCTGCCTCTGCCTCCCAAGTGCTGGGATTAAAGGCCTGCGCCACCACACCTGGCTCTAAACTGTTTTTTAATTGCACTGTCTTTTGTATGTCAATTTTTATCTTGTGATAATTTCAATAATATGGGCATTCAAAAAAACTTTCAATTTTTGATAAACAAAGTCTGTTAAGTTAAATTCCATCTTGGCATGATCAATTAAAATATAAATTTTTTAAATCTAAAGTCATTGATACCCTGAAACATCTTTAGGTAAAAATGTGCACAATTAGTTAATTTTCAAAAGTCCTAGGCAATTTTGGATTCTTTCAAATGTGTTTCACCTTTCAGGCTCTACTTAATCCATTTAAAAAATTACTAGGGAAAGGCTCTGTTCACAGGTTCCCCGACCATGTGAGCTTATGATCTGACCCCACCTGGCACTGTCCCCAGAGTGGGTCATGCCTAGTTGCACAAGCAGCTGGGCACTTGATGCCAGAAGCAAGAGCCACTTGGAGCTCACCTCCCAAAGCCCCTCCTCCTGCCTTACTGGGTCAGTGAAAAAACAATCAGAGTAATGGTATTTCAACGGCAGCCTGCGAGATGGGTGGATTCCGCCCACCCCACCATGGGGAAAATCAGAGAGGTGCCAGGGGCCTCCCACCACACCTCCTCCACACTTCTTATGTCTCTTCACCATGCCAGATGAGAGTCAAGATCAACAGGGTTTTGCCCACCTATCAGGAGCTGAACACATGACTTCTTGGTAACAATTTATCCTAAATCATGTCTACCTTAAATTACCTTTTAAAATCAACTTAAAATAACAACATTTTTTAATTTCAGCACTCTGGAACCAGAGACGGATGGATTTCTATGGAAATTTTCAGGCCACCCTGGTCTGACAAAGAACTCTAACTCCAATAAATTGTTCCTTAATAAATATTGGTTATTGGAAAACCAGTTAGGGATACTTACTACACTTCTTAAAAATGCTTTAATGTTTTGGTTTTGAAATTAGTTTGTCATGACCTTGTTCCTAACCACAGATTTTTGGAAATGCTAAAGTGTACAAACTCATACTTAATAATAACTTACTGCTTAAATTTAGTAAAGGCTAACTCTAGGGTTAAATCTACCCCTTTTTCTCTAAAACTTTGGTATAGTACTACAATCAAACAACTAACAGATAATTTATTAAGGGTAAGTAAAAATTACAAATATATAATAATTCAGAGTTTGACTGGGTATATACTGCCATCTAATGTTTACGATCCATCAGCACTGGAGACAGATTCCATAAGTTTCAGTATAATAATTTTTTTACACTCTATAAATATGTTAATGTAAAAACCCACTTTATAGAGTTTATATTTAAAAATATATATCTAGGGGTTGTGATAAGCAAAAGTAAAAATTATATAAATAAGCTTGTTTCTATAGGGAAATATCTTAATCAAATAATTTAAAAACACAATGCATATCTAGTAAAGGTTTATCTAATTATTGTTTAATTTTTACCCAAACTTTATTTACACATTATATGGTATTAAAATTTAAAATACCTATTTTAAGTTAAAACTGATCAAATACTATTAATATAAAATATTACTAACACACTTAAACTAATTGGGAATACAAATTGTTATTAATAATTTTTACTCCTAATTCACACTAGATTTCCGGTGACAGCCTTGGGATTGATGTATGCAAGTGTTCCCTATGTCTTTCTGTGTTGTATAACGTTACCTGTTACATTTCTTTTGTCTACAATATATCTTGGCCCTAAAATAGTGGGTTTTATGTCTTTAATCAACAGTATACAGTCTAATAAGAGATAGTTTAATTGGACTCAACAGACCTCCAACACTTGGTTCCTGTAGGGGTATACAGTACAACTGCCTTTTAAAAAAATCATAAAATAAAAACATAAAAGTCTTATCCATTTTCCTAATACAAAAAGGGAGAGATTAATATGACTCCCTGCAAGATAGAGTCAAGTAAAAAACTCCCTTCTCAGCATCTCTCTGGGATAGGAGTCAATTATTATGACAGTAACTCCTTACTGGACATGTTTAACTTCTTCCTTTGATTAATAGACATGAGATCTCTTGGAGAGACACTTTTTATTCCCCAAAATCATTAATGAAAAAGAGTCAAATCCAGGTAATATACTAAAAGCCTCAAAAAGGTCTTTAAAACCTGGAAAACAGTTCACAAAAGGTATAGTAAAAGCAAGAACTGTTAAAAAATTGGATATAAACCACCCAAACTAAACAGAATACCTTTCGTTACTGAAAAAATCTTACTAAAAATGGAAAAAGTTCTAACTGACTAGGGCCTCCCCTAGCAGCCAACTGGTGTCAGTAAAGAAAAAACAGGTGTCTTTAATCACAGGCAAAATTCAGGCCCAATGAGACTATCAAGGCTACAGAAATATAAAAGGGCCATGGGTAAAAACCCCCAAATACCACATGAGCCTCTAAACTAATGGCCTTCATTCATACTTTGGTGCATTATTTTATTTTTCAAACTTGATATTAAAGGGTTAAAATATTTTATTCTTAAAAGGACATTAATTAGTCTTCATCTGTTTATCTACTAAAATGTATTTATGATAAATGGTGTTATTTTTAGAGAAAACACCCTAATGTAAATGATAATGGTATTTCTACATCTATGCCTGTGCCCACAACACAACCCATTATGATAATTAATGTTTGCTTAAGTGCCTGTGCTTTTACTATTTATATTTCATCAGTAGAATTACTAAAGATACCCCTAGATGAACTGCCAACCTGTTGGAAGGAAAGCTGGGACAGACCTGAAAGTCTAAGGTGTCACTTCAAGAAAAGAATGGACTGTTCTACTTTCCACCCACTCTTTCCTCTTCCTTTCCAAAGCCTAGGGGATACTTGCTAAAAAGGAAATATGTCAGAGACTAAGGAGATAGTTGTAAAATCACAACTAACACAAACTGGACTTTATTCAATCAACATAATTATATGTACAGGCCTTAACAGGTCAAAAACTAAATTAATAATTTCACTGAGGTTACAACACAAAATGTCCTGGTTCAGTATCAGGCCATTCCTGAATGACCACTTGAGGACTATGCCAACACATCCAAATTTAATAATAAAAGCCGTGGGGCCCAATATTCCATTTGGCCGAGTAAAATGGAGCAGTCTTTTGCCTGGATTACCTGCAAAAGGCCAGCAGTCGGGCTTGCGTCTGCTCACAGATGGACAATCGACTCCCACCCCCTTTGGTAGAAGGTGCCACTTCTAAAGAGCACAACTTGGTTTCAGGAACCAACTGGAGCTTCTGCCGGCTAGCATAAACAAGGCTTTTGTAGAAAGTACACTGTAAATTTCCTGTGCATCCCCCCCCCACATTGTCGACAGAAGCGTGACAATTGTTATTATATAAGACCCTAATCTCCTGCAAATAAATGGGTTTTCCATCCCTTGAGGCCAGCTCCCAGGTCTCCTTTGACCTGTTGAGTTTTTCCGTGTTCTGAGTCATTTTTCCTCTCCCTACAACTGCCTGAAGTTTGGGAGCAAGTGAAACAGCTTTACACACACCAAGAGGTCAGTGACCCATGCAGGTGGGCACCCACCAACCTCACAGCCCCACATTTGTTGTCTTTGGGTAAGTTTGTTCCTAGGTATTTTATTGTTTTTGAGGCTATTGTGAGTGGGAAGGTCTCCTTGTATTCCTTCTTCAGTTGCTTGCTGTTGGTGTAAGAAAGGCTACTGATTTTTCTAGGTTAATTTTGTATCATCCATCACTTTACTGAAACTCTTAATCATGTCTAGGAGTTTTCTGGTGGGGGCCACTTTACTGAAACTCTTAATTGTTTCTAGGAGTTTTCTGGTGGACTTTTTAGCATCCCTTAGATAAACTATCAAATTGTCTTAAAAAAGGGATAGTTTGACTTCCTCTATTCCAATTAGAACTCCTTTAATTTCCCTTTCTTGCCTTATTGCCCTAGCAAGCATTTCAAGCACTATATTGAAGAGGAGTGGAGATGGGGGCAGTCTTGCCAAGTTCCTACCTTTAAGGGGAATGCTTCTAACTCTTCTCCATTTAGGATGATGTTGGCTGTGTGTTTGTTGCATATGGCTTTGATTACATTGTGGAATGATCCCTCCAGTCCAGTTCCCTCTAGGACTGTAAGCATGAAGGGATGCTGGATTTTGTCAAAGGCTTTTTTTGTGTCAATTGAGATGATCATGTCATTTTTGTTTTGTCTTTTAGTCCACTTATGTGTTTTTAGTGATATTAATTGAACCATCCCTGCACCTCTGGTATGAATCCAACTTGATCATGATGGATGATCTTTTTTTTAATTTTTTTTAAATTTTTTATTTTTATTTATTTCTGTATGTGTATGAATGTACTGTCTGCATGCAGGTCTGTGCACCTGTGTCGTGCAATGCCTCGGAGGTCAGAAGAGGGCGTCGGATTACCCTGGAACTGGAGTTCTCCTGGAATTGGAGTTTCAGACGGTTCTCAGCTGCCATGTGGGTGCTGGGGATTGAACCCGGGTCCTCTGTAAGAGTGATTGGCGCTCTTAACCGCTAGGCCATCTCTCCGGCCCCCATAGTTATGTTTTTATTAATTTTTCTTTCTAGGTGCTTGGGGATAGTTGCTCCTCTCCTGTGTACTTTGAATTGCTTCAAGTATTCTCTGAAGGGTTGGCTTTCTGGACATGTATTCTGTCATCTTGTTTATGTCATGAAATATTTCTCTCTCTCCTTCAACTGTAATAGACATTTTGCTGGGTATAGTAACTTGGCTTGGCATCTACAGTCTTTTAGTACTGGGAATACTTTGGTTTTTCTTGCTTTCATAGTTTGCACTGAAAAGTCAGCTGTAATTCTGATGGGTTTCCCCTTATATGTAACTTGTTTTTCTCTTGTGGCTTTCAGTATTTTGTCTTTTTCTTGGGTATCTAGTGTTTTAAGTATGATATGATGTTGGGAGTTTCTTTTCTGATCTTGTCTATTTGGTGTTCTATGTGCTTCTTGTATTTGTCTGGGTTTGTCTTTTTTTAGTTTGTGGAAATTTTCCTCTATTATTCTGTTGATGATCTGAACAATATCATTCTCTTGGGATTCTTCTCCTTCCTCTATCCCTATGACGTGGAGGTTTGGTTTTTTCATAGTGTCTCACTTTTCCTGGTTGTTCCACTCTTGTGTTTTTAAAATTTTTCATAACCTTTACTTGCACATTCTGGTTTTTCTGTGTTATCTCGCAGATCTGATATTCTTTTTTTCTGCTTCTTCCATTCTGCTTCTGAGGCTTTTTCCCATCCTTTCCTGTTGACTGGATGAGTGTTCAATTTCCTTTTTCTTTCTTTTTCTTTAAGCCAATATTTTATTGAAGCTCTGTGCATTTCATACAAACGATTTCTTTTTTCACTTCATCCTGTGGTTTCTGTAGTATTTCCACTTCCTTTGGAAGAGCTTCTCAATCTCTTCCTGTAGCTCTTTGCTTTGCTGGCTGGTTTCCTTTTTCATTTAAGCATGGGATCTTTTCAGTGTTTCCAGTTCCTTCCTGAGTTTTTCATTCTCTCCCCTTAGTTCTCTGATTTGTTCTTTATATTCTTTATTTCTTTGACTATATCTATGATTGTTCTTCTAATATCTGTGTCCTGGGTGACCTCCAGGGAGATCTCATTGTTGGAATCTTCTACAGGGTTAGCAGAGTTTGGTGTGGAATTATTCTGTGCATTTCCAATGTTGTTCTTTCATTGTGTTTTTGGCATGTGAGTTTTTTTTTTTGTTTGTTTGTATTCTGATGCTTATCTTAAATGTTTCTTTGCTGTATTGTAGGCTTGCTTTGTTTGCTTCTTTCAGATGCCTTTGTTGTATTCTCCTTGTTTGTTTTTTTTTTTTTTTTGGTATTTTTGAGACAGGATCTCCCTTTTGTCCCAGCTGGCCTGGAGTTCACTCTGTAGACCAGGCTGGCCTTGAAGTCACAGAGATCCAGCTGTCTCTGCCTCCCGAGTGCTGGGATTAAAGGCGTGTGCTACCACGCTCAGCTGTATACTCCTTGTTTATGGTGGGTTGACTTATCTACGTTTCAGGCTTTCGATTTTGGTTATATATTGGAAGGTCAAGCTCACTCTTCCGTTTCTGTTCTGAAGGTTCTCCAAAAACTGGGTAGGTAACAACTGGGTCAGTACCCTGTTGAGCACTGTGCTCACTCTGCTTCCACCAGCCAGTTCCTCCAAGTTGGTTGTTGGGCTTGGTGTTGCCGGACTGGAGTTTTGTCAGGTTTGGTGTTTCATTTATTGCCTTGCACCCTGGAAGCACTACTGTAGTCCCAGTTGGACACTCACTCTGCAATTCCAGTTTTGGGGGGACTATTGGGGCTGCTCCCTTAGCCCGCATGCGCACGCCCAAGTCCCCACATGGCTACAGGCCCATTTGTGTTCCCCTTCAACTCTTGACCCTTCTGCATGATTACCTGAGTTTTGATCCCTAGCACCCACTTAAAAAGCTAGGCACAGCCAGGTGTGGTGGCGCACGCCTTTAATCCTAGCACTTGGGAGGCAGAGGCAGGCGGATCTTTGTGAGTTCAAGGCCAGCCTGGCCTACAGAGTGAGTTCCAGGACAGCTGGGACTACAGGGAGACCCTGTCTCGAAAAGACCAAAAAGAAAAGAAAAAAAAAGCTAGGCACAGTAGCACATGCCTGTAGCTTCAGCTCCAGGGAGGTAGATCCCTGGAGCTCACTGGCTAGCCAGCCTAGCTAAATTTGTGAGCCCCAGGTTCAGTGAGAGACCCTGCCTCAAACAAAAAGAAAAAAAGTAGAGAACCTCTGAGGCAGAGACTCTGTTGACCTCTGGTCTCTACCCATCTGCACACACATGCTGTGTATGTACCTGTACACATGTGAACACCCAAAGACACAAAATAAATACACAGATTAAAAAGGAAGCTATTCTCCCTAAATTCCAAAATTACGTTTAGTAAGGATGACTGATCTACTGTCTCTGTTGACACTTCCCTACAGAAAGGGGTCACTTTCTATGACATGGTGTGACAAAAGACACTGATGGAGGAAGAGACACTGATAGTCTTCCCAACACTACCACTCCAACACCATCACCACACAGTGAGTTCTGTCTACGTTTCTGTCTCTGTCCTAAACTCAATGGAGTTTTGCCAAGACATATGAGGACTGTAAAGCTGTTTCCATTCTCAGTTACAGATAAATAAGCAGCAGCCAGATAGCACAGGCTACCTGTTTAGACCTCTGTAGACCTGTCTGCCAGCAAGGCTCTCTGACCAGTCCCTTCTGAACCTACCTGTCAAGCACTGGCTGTTTATGCCTCTGCTATGCATTCTCATTAAGACATATCCAGTCACCCTAATGAGTAGATGATGCCACTGCCCTGGGGCAACTCCATCCACCTGCTCACCAACAGTAAGCAATGCCAGTGGAAGGTGAGCTGTAGGCTACCAGATAAAATCAAATGATTGAGGAGTGTTTTAAAAAGGCCAAGGTGATGGCTCCTTGGTAAAGCACTTGCCGTGCACACATGAGGACCTAAGTTTGGATCTCTACAACCTGTATAAAAAAATGTGAGGCAGGTGCATCTCCAGGCCTTGCTGGCCAGCCAGACTAGCCCAATTGATTGGCTCCAAATTCTATAACAGACTCTATCTCAAAAAACAGGGTAAAGAGAAAGAGGAAAACACCTAACCCGGACCTCTGTGTTCCACACATGAGTACACACACAGGAATACATTCACAAACAAAAAACTCATTAAGAATCTGTTTTTGCATATCTTCTGCCTTAGAATGAAGATAGACAATCAAGCTAACGACAACAACTGTTGGCAGCCTACAACACAAACAATGTGTGCTGTACCACGCCCTAAGATGGCGCCGACTTCCTGAGTCACTACAAGCCGCTTCCCGCCGTTGCCTTTGCATTAGACAAACTGCGCATGACTACTACTCTCTGGGCCCGCGCCTTGGGCATGCTCATGAGGCTTCAGGGCACTGCACCAATCCAGAGCATACACGAACCCTCTGGACTACTATATAAGCAGTGCTTCTGCCCCATTTTGGGGTCCTTCTCACAAAAGAGCTGTGCACAATAAATATTACCACAGAAGAATCCTGTTGTCCGAGTGAAGTTCTTGCCGGCGAGACTACAGCGCGGGACAAGTGGTGCCGAAGACCCGGGACCGGGACAAGTGGTGCCGAGAGCCCGGGCCTGGGAACCTGACATCGTCGCTGGTGCCGAGAGGACCCTTCGACTTCCGAAGTGGATTCAGAACTGTGGCCAGGTAAGTTTTTCTTTAAGTTAAGTTCTGAGAGATATGCTTTTCTCTGACGATCTAGAGGGATTGGAAGCTTGCCTAATTATTTTATTGGCTGTTGTAATTGATCAAAACTGTAAAAAAGAAATTAGGGAAGGACAACAAGCCCTTGCGGACCTTCAGGAAAGCATGTCAGAAACAGAACGGAGTGAAAGGTTAGATGCGCATTCAAAGAAAAAAGAGGATGCTAGCGAGATTATTAATAAAGGTACCTTATACCCATTTAGAGACCTACAAGCCCTGACATTAAATGATTCAGATTCTAATGAAAAATTACCGCTATCTGAGGAGGAGGAATTAGAGGAGGAAGCAGCCCGGTACAAAAATGAACACTTTCGCCCCGCCCGGCGAAAGAAAAGGTTAAAACTGAAAGTAAACAGGTCCCATAGCTTTCCCGCTCCCCTGCCTTCGGCTCCTCCGCCTTATGCATCTGGGAAATGCTCCACCTCCTTTTGTTCCCCGGAGGCGCGACATGCCATGAGGCAAATGTTCCCAATCTGCGTTTGTGTAGTTTGGTGCTTTGTTCAAAGTTAAGTGTTTTCAAAAAAGTATGTTTTGCATGTATTTTTTTACAGTCTTAAATTTTGACTGCTGAGAAGTTTCTATTGTACAAAACTTCATTTAAAAGGTTTTTCTACTGAATCCAGGGTATTCTGAAGATCGAAGCCTGTGTGTAAATGCTACCAAATGGCAAAAACCAACAATAAACCATTTGATTTTTACTTTTTTTCTAAATATCAATGCTTAACCAGAGCTATTTCAATTAATTTGTCAGTAGAGATTTAAAAACAGCTACCCATTTATTCCAGGAGTTAAAAACATAACCATATTCAATGAACCTGCAAGTTAAGTGTTAAAAATATGCTCTGTGACTCTGTACTACTAGTATTAGAACTAAAAAATCTTCCATGCAGCAAATGCTTAATGCTTTCCATAAATGTGGATTTGTCTGCCTTTATGTAATCTGTATTATATAGAGAAGGGAAAAAGTGTTGCTGATGTTTGCCTTTAAAAGGCTGTTTGTTACAGCCCTTACAAGGGGATAATTGTAGCCGGGCATGGTGGCGCTTGCCTTTAATCCCAGCACTTGGGAGGCAGAGGCAGGCAAATCTCTGGGAGTCCCAGGACAGCTGGGGGATACTGTCGGTGTTCCCAAGGCCAATGCCAGTTCGTCATGATGCTAAACTCTTTCCCCGCCTCTTTAGTACTAATCCATCTTTAGATGTACCCTATTTGCCTTTAGATATAGAACTAGCTAACATTAATAAAAATAAAAGCTTCATATTAAGTGGCAGCTTGTGCTTCCATAAGGTAAGTAATATAAATGACAGCTCAGAATGTGTTCAAATGTATAATCAAACTGCTGCATGGTTTGATGCCCCTGATACGCCTGGGAGGGCCAATGATGATGGCCTATCTCTCAGCCAAAGGGTCCAGTTCAACCTAATTGGTCACCCTTCTGTACTGGCCGGAGGGAAACAGCTTTGCCCCCTTGGACAGGATGCCAGTCACGGGGAGTACGCTGGACAATTAACGGCCTTTTTACCTTTTGGAATACTTCTACTACATTTGAACTATGGCAGCTAGCCCAGCTTGGCTGTGAGTGGAAATATTCTGGCCTATGTGTGACCAGCATCCAATATCAAAACTTCACAAGGGCAGCAAATTTGTCTAACCAATTGTCTAGATATCTTTTAGGTAATTGGACTGGAGAATTTGACAGCTTGATGAACCAACTTCGTATGGCTATTGTCACCGTGAACTCGACTAGAGTGGACGCCTCCCTTGCTGAAGGACTGGCCTCCTGGATTACTGCTGCCGTCTCACACTTCAAACAATGGGCAGGGGTGGCAGGGTTTGGCCTATTTCTATGTGGAGGGATTATAATTATGCTCTGGATTATGTGTAGGCTCCGTGCCCAACATCAGCGCGATAAAGTAGTCATTGCACAGGCCCTTGCGGCTTTGGAAGCAGGCTCCTCCCCAAACATTTGGCTTAGTATGCTGGAGAAGTAGTCAATGACGGGTAAGACCTGCTGCAAGTATTACCAACCTAAGACAGGGAACAGACCAAAAGCTGTCTGTCCACCCCATGACGGGTAAGGAATACCTCTGCAGAGGCAACCTAAGACAGGCATTCTCCCAGCCAATTTTAATAGAGTCTCTGACAGGTCATGTCGCCCCTGAACAGTCAGCTGCGGCCCAGAGACCTTGCTCTATTAAAACAGAAAGGGGGAACTGTTGGCAGCCTACCACACAAACAATGTGTGCTGTACCACGCCCTAAGATGGCGCCGACTTCCTGAGTCACTACAAGCCGCTTCCCGCCGTTGCCTTTGCATTGGACAAACTGCGCATGACTACTACTCTCTGAGCCCGCGCCTTGGGCATGCTAATGAGGCATCAGGGCACTGCACCAATCCAGAGCATACACGAACCCTCTAGACTGCTATATAAGCAGTGCTTCTGCCCCATTTCGGGGTCCTTCTCACAAAAGAGCTGTGCACAATAAATATTACCACAGAAGAATCCTGTTATCCGCGTGAAGTTCTTGCTGGTGAGACTACAGCGCGTGACAAGTGGTGCCGAAGACCCGGGAACCTGACATCGTCGCTGGCGCTGAGAGGACCCTTCGACTTCTGAAGAGGGTTCAGAACTGTGGCCAGGTAAGTTTTTCTTTAAGTTCTGAGAGATATGCTTTTCTCTGACGATCTAGAGGGATTGGAAGCTTGCCTAATTATTTTATTGGCTGTTGTAATTGATCAAAACTGTAAAAAAGAAATTAGGGAAGGACAACAAGCCCTTGCGGACCTTCAGGAAAGCATGTCAGAAACAGAACGGAGTGAAAGGTTAGATGCGCATTCAAAGAAAAAAGAGGATGCTAGCGAGATTATTAATAAAGGTACCTTATACCCATTTAGAGACCTACAAGCCCTGACATTAAATGATTCAGATTCTAATGAAAAATTACCGCTATCTGAGGAGGAGGAATTAGAGGAGGAAGCAGCCCGGTACAAAAATGAACACTTTCGCCCCGCCCGGCGAAAGAAAAGGTTAAAACTGAAAGTAAACAGGTCCCATAGCTTTCCCGCTCCCCTGCCTTCGGCTCCTCCGCCTTATGCATCTGGGAAATGCTCCACCTCCTTTTGTTCCCCGGAGGCGCGACATGCCATGAGGCAAATGTTCCCAATCTGCGTTTGTGTAGTTTGGTGCTTTGTTCAAAGTTAAGTGTTTTCAAAAAAGTATGTTTTGCATGTATTTTTTTACAGTCTTAAATTTTGACTGCTGAGAAGTTTCTATTGTACAAAACTTCATTTAAAAGGTTTTTCTACTGAATCCAGGGTATTCTGAAGATCGAAGCCTGTGTGTAAATGCTACCAAATGGCAAAAACCAACAATAAACCATTTGATTTTTACTTTTTTTCTAAATATCAATGCTTAACCAGAGCTATTTCAATTAATTTGTCAGTAGAGATTTAAAAACAGCTACCCATTTATTCCAGGAGTTAAAAACATAACCATATTCAATGAACCTGCAAGTTAAGTGTTAAAAATATGCTCTGTGACTCTGTACTACTAGTATTAGAACTAAAAAATCTTCCATGCAGCAAATGCTTAATGCTTTCCATAAATGTGGATTTGTCTGCCTTTATGTAATCTGTATTATATAGAGAAGGGAAAAAGTGTTGCTGCAACCTAATTGGTCACCCTTCTGTACTGGCCGGAGGGAAACAGCTTTGCCCCCTTGGACAGGATGCCAGTCACGGGGAGTACGCTGGACAATTAATGGCCTTTTACCTTTTGGAATACTTCTACTACATTTGAACTATGGCAGCTAGCCCAGCTTGGCTGTGAGTGGAAATATTCTGGCCTATGTGTGACCAGCATCCAATATCAAAACTTCACAAGGGCAGCAAATTTGTCTAACCAATTGTCTAGATATCTTTTAGGTAATTGGACTGGAGAATTTGACAGCTTGATGAACCAACTTCGTATGGCTATTGTCACCGTGAACTCGACTAGAGTGGACGCCTCCCTTGCTGAAGGACTGGCCTCCTGGATTACTGCTGCCGTCTCACACTTCAAACAATGGGCAGGGGTGGCAGGGTTTGGCCTATTTCTATGTGGAGGGATTATAATTATGCTCTGGATTATGTGTAGGCTCCGTGCCCAGCATCAGCGCGATAAAGTAGTCATTGCACAGGCCCTTGCGGCTTTGGAAGCAGGCTCCTCCCCAAACATTTGGCTTAGTATGCTGGAGAAGTAGTCAATGACGGGTAAGACCTGCTGCAAGTATTACCAACCTAAGACAGGGAACAGACCAAAAGCTGTCTGTCCACCCCATGACGGGTAAGGAATACCTCTGCAGAGGCAACCTAAGACAGGCATTCTCCCAGCCAATTTTAATAGAGTCTCTGACAGGTCATGTCGCCCCTGAACAGTCAGCTGTGGCCCAGAGACCTTGCTCTATTAAAACAGAAAGGGGGAACTGTTGGCAGCCTACCACACAAACAATGTGTGCTGTACCACGCCCTAAGATGGCGCCGACTTCCTGAGTCACTACAAGCCGCTTCCCGCCGTTGCCTTTGCATTAGACAAACTGCGCATGACTACTACTCTCTGGGCCCGCGCCTTGGGCATGCTCATGAGGCTTCAGGGCACTGCACCAATCCAGAGCATACACGAACCCTCTGGACTACTATATAAGCAGTGCTTCTGCCCCATTTCGGGGTCCTTCTCACAAAAGAGCTGTGCACAATAAATATTACCACAGAAGAATCCTGTTGTCCGCGTGAAGTTCTTGCCGGCGAGACTGCTGTGCGTGACAAACAACAACAAAAAAACCCCAAAGAACAAAAACCAAAAAACCCCCAAAACCTTAGCATCTTTAGGCTCTGTGCCTGGGTAGGCATGTTTCTTTCCTTCTAGGAAAGAAAAAAAAAAGAATTCATTTCCAACTCAAGCAATACTGAGCCACCATTTCAAGGCAGTCCAACACAAAATTAAAGGTAAATTTTCAAACAGTGTGTGTGTGGGTGTGGGTGACTACAGAACTTATCTGGAAGTCAGAGGACAACCTCAGGTGTTACTGCCCAGGAGCCTTCTGTCTTTGGGGGTTTTGGTCTGAAACAAGGTCTCTCACTAGCCTGAAACTTCTCCATGTGTGCTGGGCTAGGTGACTAGTGAGCTTCCAGAGATCCACCTGCCTCTACTTCCTACCTCACCATTTCTGAGTTTATAGGAAAAGCTTGGGGATTTGAACTCAGGACATCACACTCTCAAAGAAAGTGCTTTACCAAGCTTTCTCCCCAGTTCCATTTAAATAAATTATTAATGATAAACACCAGGGCAAAGACAGTGGGGTTAGAGAGCACTTCCTGCTCCTGCAGAAAACCCAAGTTTGGTTCCAAGCATCCGCATCAGGTGGCTCATAACTGCCTATAACTCCAGTTCCAGGGGATCTGATACCCTCTTCTGGCCTCTGCTGACACCCACACACATGAGGTTCATATGTTCTTACAAATAAATACTAGGAAAGTAAACCAGGACAAAGAGGATATAAAGCCTATTCTTGTATCCTGACCAACTAAATGCAGCGCCCAGCATATTACAGCACACAATGAAAATGATTTATATGAGCAAATGAATAAAACAAACTGTCAGATGCTCACAAATAACAAGCAACAATCCTCACATAAATTTTAGCTTTCTGGGTGATATAATTATTTCTCACCTCTCTAAAAGGTGTAAAAACTGTTAGCAGCTTTATTGCAATTTTAAACAAATGTGGACTATTTGTTTATGTTTTAGTCTTAATGGTAATCAGTCCATTTATTTAAGAAGACTATCTACTGAAGGGTAATTTCTACAACTTTTATAAGAAAATTAGGATGAAAATATTCCTCCAATTTCTAGCATACTTTTATATTTATCATTGTTTTTTTTACAGTTATTACAGCAGTAAAATGTCTTTACAATTTTCAATTACTAATGAGCTTTTAAAATTTTGTTTGTGCTTCAATGCCTTGGCAGTAAAAATTTAAGCCCAACATTATACCACAATTTTCATGTTCCTAAAACTCACTGTACATGATAAAGATGAGATCAAATGGGTGAAAACATTTTAAGTGCCCCTCTGGGAAAGTGAATATTGGTTTCTTCCATACTAGGAATTCTTCAGTAAATGCTGAGATCAATTAAACTGCATTAGAACAGGTGCTCTCACAGCATCTGAAAGTTTTTACTTCCAGGAATCCATGACATTAAGTGGTAGAAAAACCTAGAAGGTGCTGACACAGCCAAGAACAGGATAGAAAAGGAGACAGCATTCCTGGTGTGCGAGGGGTAATGCTGGCTGACAGGTTCTGAAGTCACTGACATCACAGCCTCTGTGCGTGTCTGTGAGGGATCTTCTAGTTTAGGTCACCATGTGTTGAATATGGGCAGCACTAACCCATGGGTTGGGGTCCGGAACTAAAGGAGACAGTGAGATGAGCACCAGCATTCACGGCTCTCTGCTTCCTGATGGCAGAAGCAATGTGAGCAGCTGCCTCCCACTCTTGAGGCCATGACTTCCCACCGTGATGGGCTGGGCCCCCAAACTGTCAGCCAAACAAGTCCTTCCTTCCTTAAATTGTTTTTGTCAGGAGTTTTGCCACAGTGACAAGAAAAGTAAATATGCCCTTCTTTTCCCTTTATGTGGAAATCAAGACGGGATCTTCGAGATCTATTATCTAGAGCAGGAAGACAGGATGATTTCTCTTCTCATCAAATCAATCATCAAGAAAGGATGTACTCAGGAGCCATCCTGTCTCATACCCCATCTGTCCTGGTCTCTGATTTTGAAGTAGTGATCCCAAGGTTGGGGGTGTGGCTCAACTGGCAGATGCCCTGTTTGCTCCTCAGCACCACATGAAGGATGCGTGCCTACACCCCCAGAGCCTGGAAGGAGGAGGATCAGAAGTTCAAGGTGATCATCAGCTATATAACAACTTGAGGCCATTCTGGGCTACATGAGACCCTGCCTCGAAACAAACAGGTCTGGGGGATGGCTCAGTGGAGGAAAGCACTTGTACCACTGTGTGAACCTAACTTTGATTCCCAGAATCTGTGTAGAGCCAGATATGGCAGCTTGAGTTGTGGGAAGATCCAGTTTAAATCAGTTTAAATTGCAGGCTAGCTTTCAGCTAGCACACCTCAGGGCACTGCATGTCGAGGGTCTGACCCCACCCCAAGGAGGAGCAAACAATGTGGCCTAGGTGCGTGATGCTGGGTGGGGCAATGGTGTGCAGTGGCACGGAGTTGGGGGACTTATGATTGGTCCTGGGAACTGATGTCATTTAGTTTATAAAAGCAGGCTGTAGCAAGGAATAAATTTGAATTTCATAGTAACATCATTACAGAATTCCCAGCCGTTATTTTTTATTAATTATTGCGCACATATAGGCCAAGGTAGTAGGCCTGCATTTCGTTCGGGTGGCCACTGGGTTGGAAAAAGGTTCCCCTTGTGGACCACCAATCTGGGTAGCTGGTGTTGTGAGTGGACATAGGCTGAAGATAGGCCATCAGCCATCAGCCTGAAATTCCTGTCCAGGGTTCAGCAGTCTCTGGGCAGGTGGGAAATCATGGCCAAGAGTGGAACGCGTGTCTTGTGGGTCCAGGCTAAGGGCCTGAGTTGGAAGGTCCACTCAGGCCGGACTACGGGAAGTAGCTAGTTGGCCTCTGCGCCAAGGGAGGGACCCCCTCCTGGGCACTGTGTTCCCCTTCCCTTAGCAAGGCCATGTGGTCCTGTTCGGCATAAAAAGAAAGCTTCCTACATTGAGTCTGTAACTACACTCTTCCTCTTCAAGGTGGGAGATGGAGACAAGAGATCCCCAGAAGCTCAATGGCCAGCTAGCTTGGTGTACAGTGGTGCACAATAGACCCCATCTCAAACAAGATGGAGAGTGAGGAACAACACCAAAGTTGTACACTGACCTCCATGCACACACCATTGCACACACAAGCATGCCTGCACTCACAAACAGGAACACGCACATATACATCAAATGCACACAAACACATCACATGCACATACATAAAAATTTAAAAAGAAAACTTTGAGATAGTTGTCTTCAACCCAGCCCTGCTGGTACTCAGCAGATTCCCATGTGTTG
This sequence comes from Rhizomys pruinosus, assembly GCA_009823505.1. Lineage (NCBI taxonomy): Eukaryota > Metazoa > Chordata > Mammalia > Rodentia > Spalacidae > Rhizomys > Rhizomys pruinosus. The sequence goes on from VZQC01015082.1 coordinate 1,499,898, forward strand.
TAAGTTTCCAAAGCTCCATTTTCATGGGAATCATAGAAGTCAGTCACCTGTTAAGGGTTCCCGGCAAGGTCAAAATTTCCTATCTACTTTTGAGGTTCAAAGGACTTCTATCTGAGCTGCCAAAGATAATTTACCTCTGTTGGCACCTAACTCAAATCCCTTTCCACCCTGGCTGCCCCAAGAGACAGCTTAGATAAGAGAGCAACAAAGTAGCTCTACTCACAGCTCTGGAGAACAGGAGAAGAAGAAGACAGGGCGCTAATGAAAAAGGAAGTTGTAAATGAAAGGAGAATTAACCTCAGCCTCCTAGAGCAGTCCACTGCCAGGGATGTCAAGTTCCATCAATTACATATTGTTTAAATTAATTTTATAGTGACCTCTCCATGGAGAAACAATACTGATGGTATTGTGATGACCAAAATAGAGTGCCTTTATTATGCAGAAGGACATTCAAAGCAGTGTTGTTTACTAAAATTAGAATGATTGTTATTTATTATAGATATGAACTAGTCAAACACCTTAACAGGAAGATGAGGTTACATTACACCATCCATTTGTGTGCTACAGAGAATCACTAGACAGTAAACTTGGGGAAGGCAATTCCGGCTTTGTCTTGCCATCTGTGCTCACTGCCAGTACCTATTCATGTCAGGAGTTCAGTGTTTATTGAATGGGTGGATGAAAAAGAAAAATCTACAGCCATCAAATATGTATAAAGAAACACCACAAAGATGACTTTTTAAAAGATGTATATAAAATACTTTCAACTTTTTAAAAAGAGCTCATACATGTGTACAGTAACGTTTTACACATACACATACACACACACACATATACACTAGCATTTTTTAATGTTGGAGGAAAGCTAAGGCTGTGCCTCAGTTAGTAAAGAGTTTGCCTGACATGCAGAACATCCTGGGTTGAGTCCCCAGCATCCCATTAACTGTGTGTGACGCTGCATGCCTATAATTCTAGCACTTAGGAGATAGAGACAAGGGGATCAGAAGTTAAAGGCCAACCTGGGATACATAGCAAATTCAAGGCCAGCTTAGGACAAAGAAAGCCTTGTGTTATATGCATAGCAATGGGGTGACCCAGGTGGGTCTAACCTGTGGTTCATGGACCACATGCTTCCCAGGATAGCTATGAATACGGCCCACCACAAAATCATTAATATACTTAAAACATGAAAAATTGAGTATGGTGGTACCTGCCTGTAATCCCAACACTGGGGAGGCAGAAACAGGGGCTTCCTGGAGTTCTCTGGCTAGTTAGTCTTATTAAATCAGTTAGCTCCAGGTTTAACGAGATATTCTTACTTTAAATTAAATTAAATTAAATTTTTTTAAGTGGAGAATAATAGTAGACACCTGACATTGACCTCTGGTCTAAACATGTACACACATGTACTTGCATCTGCACACACATGCATACATACATGAACACATATAATGTACACAATAATTTTGTGTCACTGTCCTAGTTAGCTTATAACTGTCAGCTTGACAGACACTAGAGTCATCTAAGAAGGGAGTCTCGATAGAAGGACTGCCCAAGTCAGAGGGGTCTATGGGCATTGGGGGGAATTTTCTTCATTATCAATTGATGTAGAAGGGCCAGGTCCACTGTGGGCAGGACCATTCCCTGGGGATGTGGTCCTGGGCTAGATAAGAAAGCTAGTTAAGCATGAGCCAGGAAGGAAGTCAGCAAGCAGTGTTCCTCCATCCTGCCCTGACTTTCTTCAATAATAGACTGTAACCTGTAAGCTGAAATAAATCCTTTGCTCCCCTAAGTTGTCTTTGGTCAGAGTGTTTTATCACAGCTCAGAAATCAAACTTAGAACAGTCACAATGTCATGGAGTAGTACATGCCTGGCATGGATGTCTTGACTGCTCGGCATCGATGTCTTGGCTGCCTGGCATCGACTTCATCTTGGCTGGGTGGTAATAGATGGAGGCACAACCACGGAGGGATGAATGATAACATCAATAGATGTTGTTTATCCAGCTCACTACATTGACAAATCCTGTCCCCTCTATTCCCTGTAGCTGTTGCCTAATGTGTGGGAGGTTCTGCCCTCTACTTCCTAAAGCTCATGATTTGCTCCAAGTCATACATCTGGTGTAGATCAGGCCTCTTCTGCCCCCAGCCCACATGGAAATGGTCTCCAAGAGCCTGGTTCCCAAGTCAGGTCCCACATGATAACCACTTGGAGCCTCCTGGATGTAGAGAATTGTTTCCATTTCCTGCCTCGCTGAAAACAGGACTGTCCTACCTTCCACCAACTATCAGGACACCACATGGATTGTCAGAGTCCTGTGACATGGGAGTAGAGTGTCACCTTCACTCACAGATCCTACTATGCATTAAGCAAACCCTGGGCTAGTCCCTCTCTTTCTCTTTCCCAGGGTCTAAATGGAGAAAAATTGCACACACACACACACACACACACACACACACACACACACACAAACAAATCCATGGTGCTTTGTGGTCTGACAGAGTGAGAACAATTGTGACCTCACCCTCCTGTGAGTTCAGGCTGACTTCTCTGAGACGGAGAATAGGAGAGAGAAAACAGGTACAGAGAAGAAGATATAGAGGGTAGACACTGGGAAATGCTCAGCCATGACCCAGACACCAGTGTGAAAGCAGAAGCGTCCCACAAGAACCTGCTCAGAGAGGGAACGAGCACTGGGACACAGATAGTGGGGCATGCTGGGCCCTGAACGCCGGGTAAGGGAAGGAACCTTCTGAGACGCATGCGTCTTCCTCAACCCAGATGTGAGAGAAAAAGACTCAATGGCATGAGAAGAAGGAAGGGCCTCCTGTTCTGATTCTTCCCATCTGAAACACCCTCCCAGTCTCCTCAGTCTTCAGAGTGGGCTGATGTGCTTGTGAAGTTGGCCTGCTTTGACAGAAGTGGGTAGCTGGATGTCCGCCACAACACAGCTAGAAATGCCTAAAGCCCTAAACAGACCCATGTTTACGTTGCAAACACTCCAAAGACCTTTCCTTAATCACACTGGCCATTTCCTTCTCCTAGAGCGGTTGGGGTATCCTCACACAAGTCCAAGCAGCCGTGTCATCTTTTTCCCTGCCAGTTTCACTCCAGTAACCATGTATTTTCTCTTCAGGGGCAGGAAATTTCTGTTTTAGCAAATGGTGGGTTTTTTTTTTCCCCCCACAAAATTTCACAAAAGTCTCCCAATGCTCCCAAGGCAGTGCCATAGGCCCTATTGGTTAAGCAGAGGTGAGAAGAGAAACCAAAAACAAAGATAAAAGAAAGGCACACCTTTTCCGTGCTTACAACAGAAGTTTGTGGCATTTGGCCTCTCTTCTTTTTCATTGACAGTCCTCTCAGTCTGCCACTCTGGTAACTACTACCCTTTTGGAGCAAGCCTTGACAACATTGGTAAAGCCAACCAACATTCTAGACCAATACCAGGCTGATGAGGGACACTAGAAGTCGAAAACACCTACAGCTGCTTCATCCTGATTGCTAAACAAAACCAAGAGCTGCCCCCCGATTCTCAAGGTGTGCCCCCTTAAGATACAGAAAGATCATCTCCTTTCTCTCTGCCAGGAAGTAGGAGTATCGCCCTTTCTCCCACTCATTCACAGTAGGCCCTGCACACCATAGTCTGCAGGCTCTCTAGTCTCTTCCTGAAATGGTGCCTGGTTGTGTGCCTTGCCTCCTGCTGGGCATGCTCTGCCTCAAACTCACTTCTCCTGACCCCTCTTTGGCTATTCTGTGGTACCCCTTGCCCCACACATATCCAAAGGCCTCTCTCCTACCTCAGAGACACTTGCATATCTATGCTTATTGCTGCTCTATTCACAACAGCCAGGCAAGGAGGAAAGAAGTCCATCAACACATGAATGGAAACAAGGTGGCATATATCCACAAGAAAATTACGTTGAAACATAAAGAAAAGTGAAGTTATGAGAGCTGCAGGAAAATGGGTAGATTCTGACATCACATTAAGTGAGGTGACCCAGATTCAGGACAAGTAACACATGTCCTACTTCACATGCAGATCCTAGGTTTTAATGTTTACATATCTATATATGTGGGTGTGAGTAGAGGCTATGAAAATAGAAAGGGACCATGGCAAAGGTGGCATTGAGGAGTGGGGAAGAAGAATCACATGGGTGATGGTGAAGAGGAAAACCAGCATCATTTGAAAACTAAAATTAATCGAGGGTAAAAGCCCAGAGCAGCCAGCCTGAGAAAACAGCCAGCCCTAGCTAGCTTCAAAAATGAATCCTAATTTACCTAGGAAACCAGTCCTTTTGTTTGCTTGAGAAAACAGGCATATAATCTTTGCTTTTGGTTCTGTAAACATGCTTTCTCCTTGGAATTCCTACTTATGCCCCCACCACCCATTTTATGACATGTAGGTTGGAGACCCTTGGGCATGGCCCTGGTCATGTAGGCTGAAGACCCCATGTCTCCTGGATGCCCACCAATGCAAGAGTGGGTCTGAAATTGTCTGTGTATACTGGAAAAGAACTGTTGCTTACTGCTCAGGCTGTATAGATAACACGCCGGGCCTGCAGCCAGCAGGTTCAGAAATAAAAGGTGTGACTCCCATTGAGAGAGAGAGAGAGAGAGAGAGAGAGAGAGAGAGAGAGAGAGAGTGTGTGTGTGTGTTGTGGCAGATTGTAAAGCTGCTGTTTGGTTCCTTTACAGTCCTTCCCATTACAATGGGAAAGAAGAAAAGAGGCTAAGTAGGGGCTGGAACGGAGCAAAGAGGGGCAGAAGATGGGGAGAAGAGGGCCGGGGAGAAGCAGCCAACACAAATTTGAAAATGCCATGATCAAATCCCGTATTCTGTATGCTAATTAAAATTAATATTTTTAAAAAGACACCTCAGTGGGGCTGGAGGGATGGCTCACCAGCTAAGAGCACTGGCTGCTCTTGCAGAGAACCTACGTTCAATTCCCAGAACCCACCTGATGGCTAACAACCACCCTGAATTTCAGTTGTGTGTGTGTCTGTGTGTCTGTGTGTGACTGTGTGCATGGGAGTGCAGGTGTCCAAGAAGGCAGGAAGAGGGCATCAGATTCCCTGGAGCTGGAGTTACAGGTTGTTTTGAACTATTGAATGTGAGTGTTGGGGACCAACTAAACTCGGTCTCTGAAAGAGCAGCAAGCACTCTTTACTGCTAAGTTATCTCTCCAGCCCCACAGGGTTTTTTTTTTATTATTACTTTTATTTTATGTATATGAGCGTATTGCCTGCTTGTAGGTAGAGCATCCATGTGGTGAAATGCCCGAGGAAGTCAGAAGAAGATGTCAGATCCCCTGGAACTGGACCTAAAGATGGTTGTTAGTTGCCATGTGGATGTTAGGAATGAACCTGGGTCCTCTGCAAGAGCAGTCATCGCCCTTAACCACTGAACTATCTCTCCAGACCCAGGGATTTTTTTTTTTTTTTTGTCTTTTTGAGACAGGGTCTCCCTGTGGCCCCAGATGGCCTGGAAACTCACTCTGTAGACCAGGCTGGGCTTGAACTCACAGAGATCCACCTGCCTCTGCCTCCCAAGTGCTAGGATCAAAGGCTTGTGCCACCACACAAAGCTTGGGAATTTTTTAAAAGACATTTCCCCTCTGCCATATTTCTTCCAGGAAGTAATTGCTCTGGCATTCTTCAGTTATTAGTCTCTTCCAAAGAGGGCATGGGATTCACAGAGCAGGGTCATTCTTCCCCATGATATACAAAGAGCCTAGATAGCACTGAGTGTACATCAGGTGGCAGAGACAGGCCCCCAACAGCCAGTGTCTAAGGATGAGAGCCAGTCAAGGGGACAGTCCAGGCCTGTATAGCTCAGGAACCTGGCACTAGGAAGAGGAAGTCAGATCAGGCCCTAGAACCTGGAGGATGAAAGAAGCCAAGGAACGGACAAGTGGGGCTGCGGGGTAGGGGTTAGCAGGCAGAAGTTCACAGCTATGTTAATCCAAGTTGGAAACCTCCCTGGGGTAAAGCACCCCAGTGTCCAGAGAAGCAGATGGGTGAATCAGGGCTACAACGATGTGGCTGGACACAGTTCATAAGAAAACAGAAGTGGCCCAGGCCTGAGATCAGCAGGGATGGAATCAGGCTTTAACGGCCAGAGACAGATTAGATCACTTCAGAAATAAGAATAGCATCGATTATGATGAGTGACAGCATCTGTGACACAATTTTAGTAATGTTCTGACAGGCACCACCCCTGCCACGCTGGCCTGGGAGATGCAGGTATGGCTGGGAGGCTGCAGCCAACACTCTCTGAACCTCAAGGATAAATGGTCCCATTGTTGCACACAGGCTGCTAGGGACCTTCCCGGCAGCATGGTTGAAAGACCAAGTCCCAAAAGGAGTTCAGAAGTCTCTTTTCTTTCTCCTGTCTGTTTATTATTTCTTAGGAATTAAGGCAAGATAGAAAGATGAGAAAAATTATGTGGACATGGGAAGGGAAGGGGCCACTTACCCAAGTCTGGCTGAAACCTCTCATTAGGCAAAAATCAAGAATTCCAAACAATTAACATTGACTGTAAAGCTGACATGGAGATATTCTCTTTGTATACAGATTTTTCTTTTTGCTAAAATAACAATGAACTCAGGTTAAGTCCTGAATGTACATGACTATATATGGACTCATGCCTTGCTTCCAGTAACTAATACACCTGCATTTGCATAATCTTTCTTTACAAAGTAGTGTAGCAGGGTGGATTTGTCTCAGAGCACAGGAATTCTGGGTAACTGGTGGGTCCTTGAGGAACGTGACCAGACTAATGTTGAATATGGGTCATGGTGACTGATGAACAGTGGATTCAGAACATTTTAGAAGCTGTGTGAAATAAATGCTGGTGTCGCTGCATTTCTCAGTTACTATATTTATAAACAAGTGAGAATGGCTATGTTCCAATAAAACTTTATTTAGACAAACAAGCAGCAATATGTCTGAATTTGGCCCACAGACCAAGCTTTGCTAAGCAATACTGTTCTAGAATCTGGAGGCAGAGAATCCAATAAATCAGGAAACCCTGTCTCAGTGGATCTCATCACACCAATGGTCCCAAATGCTTCAAAAGCAAATACACTCTGAATAAGCTCCAGAAAGCCCCAAAGACCACTGTGACTGACATGCCAAGGTGGAAGGATGACAGAGAACGTGAGAGGAGAGTGTTAGACTTGCTAATGAGACCTATTTCACTCTGTGTTGTTTTTGAGGGAAAAGATGAACTGTTCCTTCACTAAACTAAGATTCATTGATAAAAGATTAGAATAAATAATTCCTATATGTTCTTTGAGATACAATGTCCTGTGACTACAAGCACATAATTTCATCGCTGAAATTCTAAAAGAAGACTCTGGGACTGGGGATATGCATGTGTGTATAGACATGCCTGTGGGCGATGCACATGTATGTGCATGTAGAGGCCAAGGGACAACCTCAACTGTCATTCCTTAAATTGGGCTTTTTTGAGACCCAGTCACCTACTGGCCTGCAGCTTGCCAAGCAGGATAGACTGACAGGCCAGTGAGCCTCAGGGATACATTTGTCTCTTCCCGCCCAGCACTGGGATTATAAGCACACTAACCAGGCCTGGCCTTTTTTTTTTAACTTTTTTTTTTTTTTTTATTTATTTTTTGTATGTGTATGAATGTACTGTCTGCATGTAGGTTTGTGCACCCGTGTCGTGCAATGCCGCGGAGGTCAGAAGAGGGTCTCGGATTCCCCTGGAACTAGAGTTCTCCTGGAATTGGAGTTACAGACAGTTCTCAGCCGCAATGTGGGTGCTGGGGATCGAACCTGGGTCCTCTGTAAGAGCAGTCGGTGCTCTTAACCGCTAGGCTATCTCTCCAGCCCCCCAGGCCTGGCCTTTTTTAAGTGGGTTCTGTAGATAGGACCCAGGTCCTTAGGTCCTCTTGCAAGCACATTACTAACTGCATTAACGCCTCAATCCTGGACACCTTGACTGAGAAGCTAAGACCAGATGTAAGTTCTTTACACATACAGACCTGCATTCTGAGCTGTTTATCAGCACATAATAAAAAACAAGTGACATCTATAAATACATCATTTGTGGAGTTGGCCTTGCCCATGGAAAAAGTTTGAGAAACTTTGATAAAGAGGAAATTACTGTTAAGCTCTTCTTTCCCAACAAAGGTATCAGAAGAAATACACAGAACCAAAACCTTTACTGCGGCACCTATCACAGGTCACATCACAGTTACACTACACTCTGCGTCATTCTTCTCTCCCTAGTGGTAGCTTATCTCTGAAACTGTGATAGAAGCCGTGAGTCAAGTCAATGAGTAATTTTAAAATGTGCCCACTGGTCTTAAGAATGGCTCTCAGAATGAAGTTGTGTGGTGTTCAATCCATTACATAAAAGGTAGCATTTTATTTAGATATATTAAAAGCTAGTGCCCACTGATATTGACAGACGAATCTCTTTATCCTTCCCTGCCCTGTCTGTCTATATGTGTGCATGTGTGTGTGTGTGTGTGTGTGTGTGTGTGTGTGTGTGTGTGTGTGTGTGTGAGAGAGAGAGAGAGAGAGAGAGAGAGAGAGAGAGAGAGAAACAGAGAGAGACAGACAGACTATGGGGGTCATACACCTAGAAGTCAGAATCAGAGGTAGGTGTTGGGTGCTATCGTCTTTCAATCTCCCCATTATTTTTGAGACAGGGTCTGTCATTGAATCTGGAACTTTCAGGTAGGTTCAGCTAGTCTAGCCAGTCGATGTGCCCCAGGTTCAGCTAGTCTAGCCAGTCGATGTGCCCCAGGTTCAGCTAGTCTAGCCAGTCGATGTGCCCCAGGTTCAGCTAGTCTAGCCAGTCGATGTGCCCCAGGTTCAGCTAGTCTGTCAATGTGCCCCAGGGACCCATCTGCTTCTCCAGTGCTGGAATTACTGATGTGTGGTGGTATTCCTGGAGTTTACATAGGAGATAGAGATTAAACTTAGGTCCTCATAGCTGTATGACAAGCACTTTACTAACTGAGCTCTCCCCCCAGCACCATTATTGACAAATCTTGAAAGAATAGATTAAAAGCAAATAGCATAATCATTCTAATAATAAGCACTAAAAAAAGAATGTCTACACTGTTCCTCAGAAGTAATCACCTGTCCTTACAAATATGTATGCCATATAACTGAGTTCCTGTGTTGTACTCAGAAGTAATCACCTTGTCCTTACAAATATGTATGCCATATAACTGAGTTCCTGTGTTGTACTCAAGGTGGCCCTAACTGAACCTACAGCTGCTTGTACCCAGTAGCTGTCATTTGAACTCAATATCCTTTAGGGTCTGTTCCCTGATTGGGTCACAAAGCAGATCATCAACCCTCCTCTATCTCCCCACCTAACTCTGGCATGCCATCTGGAACAATTCTCAAACATTAAGCCCACCGAATAAGACTGGTTCAATGGCTCAACTCCACATTGAATACTGACAACAGGTCACTGTCTACACAGCCAGGTCACTTAGTGGCCACAGGAAACCTGGAAAGTAGAATCTCCAAGACACAGTATAATCCACATTTTACCTGCGATTTTTGTTTTTGTAAGGATCTTTGTGTATACATTTTGCATATTAGGGGTGGGTGAGATGGCTCAGTGGACAAAGACACTTAGGGTTTTATACAGGGTCTCATGTAATCCAAGCTGGCCTCGAACTGACTATGTAGCTGAAGATGACCTTGAATTTCTGATCTTCCAGTCACATCTCCTCAGTGATGGAATGACAGGTGTGGACCACCATGCTGGGATCCAACCCAGGGACTTGTGCATGACGGGCAAGCACTCTCCCGATTGACCTCCAGCTCCAGCCCTGCATGCCATTTTAGAAATGGATTTAAGTCACTGAAAAATGAGCAGTAAATACAAAAAGATGTCTTTCAGGGTGAGCACAATTAAAGACAAGAGCAAGAGACAAAAGCAATAACAATCTAGAAAGGTGGACATGAAAACTCAAGGTCCTGCACAGAAGCTGGAGGGAGCCAAACAGTCTACATTAACCTTTATGGCATTCAAAATAACATCTCTGTCACCTCGCTCCTGCAGTCCCTAATTGCATTTTGTTTGAGGACAGATAATAAGAATGTTTGTCTGCATTTCCCGAACACACTCCTGTAAGAGCATAGAGTCTAGTAATATGATGAGGGAGGAGGAACTGGCTGCATACACAACCTAGAATACCAGTGTGCTCCGTGACCTGCGTGGGGGGAGTGTCTGTGTGCACAAGAGCTCAGAGTCCCACAAAAAGCATTATTTTATCCTCCTAAAAGTACAACAGTGGCCTGGAGAGATAGCTCAGTGGGTAAAAGTTTTTGCTACATAAGTGTGAGGATCTGAGTTTGGATCCTCTGAAGTCACATAAAGCCATATGCAGGTAGCATGCCTAAATAATCCCAGCATCCCTCTGGGGGGAGATGGGAGGCAGAGAGAATCCCTGAAAGCTCATGGGCCACTTAGCCTGGTATTATACACAGCTGACAACAAGAGACGATCTCTCAAACAAGGTAGAAGTCAGAACTAACACCAGAAGTTGTCTTCTGACATCCACAAATGCACACCTCCACTCCTACACAAGAATACACACACACACACACACACACACACACATACCATACATACACAAAAATAAAAGTGTAACTGCTGTACATGAAGGCAGAGGTAAAGGATAAAGGGTATTCAATCCATAGCAAGCCCCCATGTGGGAACCTCTAGGGTCCCTTTAAAGCCCAGGGCTGCTAGGGGAAGCCCCCACCCATGCCTTAGCACTTACCATAAGCCGTCATCACGCCAGCATATGGCCCATCCACTACGTTCCTGTTTTCTTCTGCCAGTGCCTTGATGTACCTTTTGCTGAGGTCCAAGATCTGCTCCCGCAGCACAGAGCTACTTTCGGCCTGAGTCCGCTGCTGGATGGTGAAGTGTAGAAGCATCATCCCCCAAATGAAGCCAAAAGTCACCAGAAAAAAGCCCAGCTTCTGAGAGGACAACTTCCAGGGAGTAAAGAAAGCCATTGCTGTCCAGCAACGCCACCCTGCCCTTGGCTCTCAACACGCAGAAGGTGGACTCAAGTTCATGGTGCAGGCTGGGGTGGTGAGTGCATTGGTTCTCACTCTGGCTCCTGAGTCAGCTGATTTCCTTGCCTGGCTTCCATTCTGCTGTGGAGAAGGAAAAGAGTTGACAGTTAGCAACTTGGCCATGTGGAAACAATGCAAAACTAACCACGAGCCGTACTGCACGGAGGCAGCTGTCCATCAAATGCCCATTGTCCTCTTTGCTTAATGTGCTGTTTAGTGCCTCAGGATCTGTGAGCGCAGAGGGAAAATGTGGCAAGGAGACAAGAAGCTGTACAAATTCACAGGGGAAGCTATGTCTGAGTGTGTACAGGTATAACAGCTGTTCCCCATCTACAGAGTTCAAAACAGGAAGCCTGTTTTGCAAAGAATAGAGAAGATGGATGCATATCAGCCACAGCAACAGGGAGAGCAGAATCCTGTCACTGCTGGGCACTTTGCACATCCATAGCTTGCGCTTAGAAAATCATTGCTATGTGCTTGGGGCAAGGATTTAAACATACAGCTGGAGAGGTTCAGAAGAAATGCAAGCAGGAGTTGAGAAAGAATGGGGAGAAGGGCGCAATTTATTCAAACATGGTTAGCTTTCATTATCAGTGTCTGAGACTAAATGACTCTGCCAGGTGCCCCTCCCGTGCACCAACAGAGAGAGATGCCAGGGGCAGGGCTGGTATCATTCTGTTCTAGCTTTATTTTAGAGGTACTGGAGATCAGCAGGCACTCTATCACGGAGCCTCACTCCCAGCCCACAGCTATCTTCTGGAGCAAAAGCTGCACCTTGTGGTTGGCATGCTGCCTACGCAGGAAGCCCAAGGCACCCAGCTGTCTGTTTGCTTCTCTGTGGTTCTCACTTTCACTGTTGTCACGAGGCAAAATGAAAAGTACAAGGGCAGAGTTTCAACGTGAAGGTGTTCAGATCCCACCTGATCAGAGCACAGATGGGGCCAACGCTCTGGACTAAAGCTTTGCAGTAAGGAGGGGCCCCAAAGAGGGTGCAAATGGTTGACGAATATGCCCAGGTGCATGTTCTTCAGCCAGAGTCCTGGGTCCAAGCACCAGCCAGTGAATTAAGAGTGCCACTTGATGGAGAGGCTGAACAACCATGCTCTTAACAGGGGACTGGCCCGGATGTATCTTACGGTAGACACATTTCAATTCAAAAGGAAAACAAAAGGCATCAGGATCTTGGACAATGAGCTTTCAGTCTATAATTTAGCAGGGCTCTGCGCACATACACTGGCATATACCACATATACGCAAACACACATAGCAAATATTTTTTGAAGACCCTATGTAGCCCACAAAGCCTAAAATACTGACCACATGGTCCTTAACAGAAACGACTGTCCAGGGTCTGAATTCTCACTCAGTGATTCCCCAAAAGTGGTCTCTAGCAACAGCAGAGTCACCAGTGGGAAAAAAACCAGATTCTCAGCTCTCATCTCAGACTACAGAATCAGCAACTCTAGAAGTGGTTGGGTACTGTGTTCTTCAGCAAGCTCTCCAAGTGACTGTGAGATACAGGCTCAACTTCAGAGCCCCTGGTGTATGCAGGAGGATACCAGGTGTGTAGACCCATTACTATGCCACGTACCACAAGGCCAATATGTTTTCCTTAAGTAATAAATGTAGTTTAAGATGGTTTATGTGTGCTGTGTAATGTATGTGAGTGTGTGTGTGTGTGAGAGAGAGAGAGGGAGAGAGAGAGAGAGACATTCACACTCATATGCAAGTATGTACATCCATGCTCATGTGCACAGAAGCCAGAGCAGGTGTCAGGTATGCTCCTCTTTCACCCTGTACCTCACAGAGCTCTCATAAGCCACAAGTTTTCTGTTTCAGCTGGGAAAGCTCTCAGGATCTGCTGTCTGCACCCGGGGTTATAAGTACATGTAACCATACCTAGGTTTCATGTGGCTCCAGATCCTTGTGCTTGGAGAGCCAGTGTTCTTAGCCACTGAGCCATTTCCCCAGCCCTGTCTTGTACTCCTTATAAGTTCTGAAACAGTGTACCGTGTGCACCTACTGGTGTACTCATCACCAGAAACCTTCAGTCAGTTCCACATCTCCAACCAAGCTGTTCCTTCTACTTCTCCACTCTGCCAATCCAAAAACTCTGATCTCCAAGCCCTACCTGTTTAGACCACTTTCCCCACTGCTATCACCTATAGTCCCCCTTTCCTAGTTGATGTCTTAAAGCACTCATAGCTTGGACAACTTCCTAGTTCCTGTGTAGATGTGATGGCTTAGATCCTGAATGTGCCCCAATGACGCATGTGTTAAAAGCTTGGTCCCTAGCGGGTAGCGTTATGAGGGGGTGATGAAACCGTTATGAGGTGGAAACTACAGGAAGGAGCTTGGATCGCGGGAAGCAGACCCTTGAAGGGACGCTAGGACTCCCACCTTTCCCCTTCTTTCTTTTGCTTCCATGTCACAGGACCAAAAGGAATGAATCAACCTACTACAGCAGACAGAAACCCCCAGAACTGTGAAGCAAAATAAACCTTCCTTACTAGCTGATCATCTGACACATTTTGTGTCACAAAGGTGGCACAGCAGGGTCCTATTTAAGAGCCCTTCTGGACACATACTCAGATGTTCTTCCCTTATGTTAGCATGACATCTGATAAACCTGTCTCAAAAGCTTAAGATGTCAATGAAGGAGAAATTGCATTCAATACACTTAACACTTATCAAACATCAGAGAGTAGCCTAGTCTTTTTAAATCATGCTCAGAACACTTGTGTTAGTCTACAGTTGAGCAATATCATCTAATAAAAGGTCCATTTTCTGATGAAGTGTGGTGTGGTATATATCATGTAATTTATGGAACACAACACTGAGAATGGAAAATGGAATGGACGTGTAGCTGTGTTACCCATTACACCACTAGAGTTAAAGCATTTAGGTCAAACCATCAAGAGTCAGGGGCTTGGAGACAGGCAAGGACCAGGGCTGGGCTGTAGCTCAGTATGTGCAGTACTTGCCTTGTATGCATGAAGCCTTGTGTTCTACTTCCAGACCACATAAATCTGGCATAGTGATATATACCTGAAACCTCGGCAGTGAAAAGGGAGGAAAGGTGGAGAGGCAGGAGGATCAGGAATTCTAGGTGATCCTTGGCTACAAACAGAGTTCTAGGCCAGCCTGGACTACATGAGACCCTGCCTCAAAAAAACAATAACAAAACCAAAAAAGACAGGGGATCTAACAAGATGGCTCAGTAGATACAGCACTCATGGCACAAGTATGAGGCCAGAGACTGGATCCGCAGGACCTACCTAGAAGCTGGACATCCATGGTAGCCACCTATAGTTCCAGCATGTGAGGCCTAATCCCTGGGTCAAGAGAGCTAGCTAATACTAAATAAAATAGAAAGCTCTGAGTTCCACTGAGAAATTCTGTTTCAACAAAAAGAATGGCGCATGATTTCAACTTCGGACTTCTATATGCACATGCATACCCACACATATGTGGACACATGTATATACACACACACACACACACACGCATACTATGCAGATTCAAAACATATTTAAAGACAAACAATGATCACAGGGGCTCAATAAGATATCTGATGACAACATGCACCTGACTTGGGAGGCACGGTGCACTGTATTAAGCCTTTCTGAATGGTGGCCAGCTGAATGGGACCTTCCCTCTTTCTTTCCCTGTATTCTGAAAGCACACACACACACACACACACACACACACACACACACACAGAGCACCTGCCACCCCAGGCTCTGATGAGTAAACAAGGAACGAATGGCATGGAGCTCCTGGCCTCAGAAGGCTGACTCCTTGAAAGCCAGGCCTTCGCTGGCTGAAGAGGCAGCACTTCCTCCTGATAACCCATACTCATTAGTCACCCTAGGTCTGAAGGGAATTTCCAGAAAATTTTAACAATGCACTGTACCTAAAAAGAGGGACTTCTGGTCATTTTATTTACTATTTTAGAACTGAACTCAAACTGCTGACAAGATTATCAGCTTTCAGACAGGAAGTCTCACTCTACTTCCTCGATTAACCCTACTGAAAAGGTTGATCAAAGCTATAACAGAGTACAAGTTGGAGGAAGATAAAGAGCAAGAATTAGAGCAGAGCTGTGTCAGAAGCCAAGCTTATAAACCTGTCTTGGGAAGCTCAGAATCTTCTAGATGGTTCCTTTGAGGAGTGGAGAGAGAGCCAAGAGATCTAGCCTGAGGTGAAGCTGTTCCTTCTCAGTGTTAACTGTCCACTCTGTGGCAACAAGAATCACCTGGGTAACTGGCCTCTGGGCATGGCTATGGAGGATTATCTTGATTAATTGACCTGGGAAGATCTATCTTAACTGTGGGCAGGACCGTTTCCTGGGCAGGGGAACCTGGACTGAATAATCTTCGGAAAGGGAGCTGAGCACCTGCTCTGTTTCCAGACTGTGCATGGGGTGTGAGAGCTGCTTCAGGCTGTACTCTTAAACTATAAACTAAAATAAAGCCTTCCTCTCTTAATTCGCTTTTGTGAGTCCATCTTATCACAGTAAAGGGAAAAGAAAGAATGACACTCGGGGAGGTCCAGATTCCAAGTCCAAATCCCCAGCTAAACGAGCTCAGAGTAATTGAGGGCCTGGATTACAAACTACTATAAAATTGCCAGGAATGTTCTTTTCTCTCATGGGATCCAGAGTGAAATAATAGAAGCTCTATCAGCCCAGAGAATCACATTGGAATCATTTCTATGAGTCCTACAAAGACAGAATTGAAGACTTTTCTAAAGCATTGTTCAGAAGACACTCCTCTCTGCCACAGTAAGGAGAAGGCTCCAGGACAGCCATCTGTAAGGAGTCTTGGTCCCATGGAAGGACCTGATCAGCTGTGATGGACACATGATGGACAGAACTTAGACCAACGGTGATCAGAAAGCAGTCACTCAAGCTCACTAAGAAGACCCGGTGGGCACAAAATGGACCACAAAGAGTATCCCAGAAGACCTTTTTCCTAAGGAGGAACAATCCTCCTCAATCCACCTTAACACACATCGTTCATGATATGACCACTTCTGAGAGAGAAAACTCGGTCTTTAAGGTGCTTAGAGCATAAGCATGAGGACCTGAGTTCAACCCCCAGCACCCACAGAGAAGCCGAGTGTGGTGTGGTGGTGTGCTTCAAAACCCAGCACTAGGCAGTCAGAGACAGACTGTGGGGTTCACTAGCTGCCAACAGCAGAGACCAACACTGAGCCCCCGATATGGTGCTATTCCCCGGGGTGACCAGCCAGCAACCTGGTGGCAGGTTGACTACATTGGACCACTTCCATCATGGAGGGGACAGCGTTTTGTCCTTACAGGAATAGATACTTATTCTGGTTATGGATTTGCCTTTCCTGCATGTAATGCTTCTGCCAAAACTACCATCCAGGAACTTACAGAATGCCTTATCCACCACGGCATTCCTCACAGCATTGCTTCTGACCAAGGAACTCACTTCACAGCCAAAGAAGTGCGACAGTGGGCCCATGGTCGTGGTATCCACTGGTCTTACCATGTTCCCCACCACCCAGAAGCAGCTTGATTGATAGAACGATGGAATGGCCTCTTGAAGACACAGTTACAGTGCCAATTAGGTAGCAATACCCTGGAGGGCTGGGGCAAGGTTCTCCAGCAGGCAGTATATGCTTTGAATCAGTGCCCACTATATGGTACTGTTTTTCCTATAGCCAGAATTCATGTGTCCAGGAACCAAGGGGTGGAAGTGGGAGTGATTCCACCCACTATCACCCCTAGTGACCCAGTAGGAAAATTTTTGCTTCCTGTACCCATTACCTTGCATTCTGCTGGTCTAGAAGTTTTGGCTCCAAAGAGGGGAGTGCTTTTGCCAGGAGACACAGCAAATGTTCCATTGAACTGGAAGCTAAGACTTCCCCCTGGCCACTTTGGGCTTCTACTGCCCTTAAGCCAACAGGCTAAGGAAGGGATAACAGTTGTAGGAGGAGTGATTGATCCAGACTACCACGGGGAAATTGGACTTTTTCTCCACAATGGGGGCAAGGAAGATTATGTCTGGAAGGCAGGAGATGCTGTAGGGCACCTTCTGGTGCTACTGTGTCCTGTGATTAAGGTCAATGGGAAACTCCAACAACCCAAACAAGACAAGACAACAAATGGCCCAGACCCTTCAGGGATGAAGGTATCGGTCACCCCTCCAGGGAAAGAGCCAAGATCTGCAGAGGTGCTTGCTGATGGTGGAGGAAATACAGAATGGGTAGAAGAAGGTAGTCATAAATATCGGCTGAGGCCACGGGACCAGTTGCAGAAACATGGATTGTAATAGATATGAACTTTTGTCCTATTTGGTTAAGAATGTGCATATGTATATATAATATTATGTATATTATATACTAATACATATATATTAAGCAGATACTTGTGTTGTTCCCTTTTGAATGTACAACTGAGATAATGTTAAGTGTTGTCATATTTAGGTCATTAGATACTGAAGGACTAAGTATTCCTCAAGGACATTACCACCTACTCTAAGATATAACATTTTGTGATTGCACATGAGACACTTATATCATGTTAGGTGGAACTATGACCTGTCCATTGTTTGCATTTGACATTTAAGCATAACATAAGGAGAAGCTATGGGGTGTCAAGTTGGCAAGGGGTGGACTTGTGATGGTTAATCCTGTTAATCCTGGGTGTCAACCTGACTGGATTTGGGATGAACAAATATGAGAAAGAGATTCTTCAGATTGGATTATCTCAAGCCAGATGACCCACCCTAAATGTGGGCATTACCTTCTGGTGGCAGCTGGTATAAAAGGCCATGGCAGAAGGGAGCGCACCCCTTTTTTGCTGTTTGCCTTTTCTCTCACTGCTGAGTTTGTCTTGCTGCTGTGATCAACTCTTTGGATCCCAGTGTAGACTGAGATAGGCAGATCTCCCGGAATCCATGGGGCCTTCAGCACCAGATTGGGACTACTGAGACATCCAGCCTCGTGGACTGAGCAACTGCCTGTATTCTCAGCCTCTCCCATGCAGCATAGCTATTGTTGGACTATTCGGACTCTATCCCGTGAGCAAATATATAAATTCTTATATATATATATTCGTGTGTATATATATATTTGTATATATATATATTCGTGTGTATATATATATTTGTATATATATATATATTCGTTCTATTGATTCTGTTCCTTTAGAGAACTCTAATACACTATCCAAGCATCATAGCCTAATAGGGGAGCCCCAAGTTCAGTGAGAGACTCTGTCTCAGAAAATAAGGTAGAGGCTGAATATGGGGGCACACAGCTTTAATCTCAGCACTCAGGAGGCAGAGGTAAGTGGATCTTACTGAGACCAGCCTGATCTACATAGTGAGTTCCAAACCAGTGGGCTATAGGGAGACCCTGTCTCAGAAACATTAGCATGGACTGCTGCTGAGAAATGAGGGCTGAAGTTAACCTCTGCTCTCAATATGCATACACTTTCTGCTCTCTGCTTCCACCAACAGAACACATGAACACATACACACACACACACACATGTGTGTGTGTGCAAATGTGCCCGTCCCCCCATAGTCACACAAGGAGAAAACAACAAAAGAAACCTATCCCATATATGTGCCTGTGTGTCCCATTTCCCAAAAGTAGCATCACTTCCTTTTTTCTTTCCTACACACTCAACACAGTAAAATTTGGCTTCCACCTTTTAAAATGTGGTCAAAGATCTTTGGCAAGGACATATGCCAGTTCTTGTAATTACATCGAACATTAGTAATCATCAGGAAAAAGGAAATAAAATTCACAATAAGCAATGAGACACCACTTTACACCCATTAGGATGGCAGTAATAAAAAGCATAGAAAACAACAAGTATTGGTGAGGGTATGTGGAGACTGCGGAACCTCTTGGACTATGAGTGGGAAAGGAAAATGGTTTAGCCTACACAGAAAAGAAGCCCACACTTCTTCAAATAGCTAAATAGGAAGTTATCATATGACCCAAATGAGCCTGTTCCCAGGAATTCTCGAAAGATAAATGAACAACACATCACGTCTACCCTCCAATCAACCCGAACATGACTTTTCATACTTGCGTTCTTTACAATAGACATACAAATAATAAAAATGATCATCAGCGACCAACGGACCAGGAAAGCTGGAATTGTTCACTACAAGAACAGTACTTAGGCAGAAGAGGGAGGGATTGATTGTCCTGCATGTGTGACTCTAAGGGCATTCTGCTAAGTGAAGAAGAAAATGTCCTTAGGGACTACATATTGTATGGTTCCATTCATACAAAATGTCTAAAGAAGGTAAAGAGGCAAAAGTAGAGGTTGTTCAGTGGAGGGTGGTGTGGTGGAGGATGCTGGGAATGATATTCTAAGGTATACAGGGTTCATTACAGGGAACAGAAATATCTAAAATCCCCAAATTAGACTACGATGAAGGTTGAAGCTGTGGATTGAATATGAAATCTGTACCACAGGTTCATGTGCTGACCATTTATTTGGTCCCCAGCTGGTGGTACTGTTTTGGAAAATGGTGAAACCTTTATGAGGCGAAGCCTCACTGGAAGAAGTGGTTCAGTGGGGGTGAGCCTTGAGGTTTCATAGCTTGACCCCACTTCCTTTCTAATCTCTGCTATGTGACTACGGAAACCATGTGACCTGCCACCTCATGCTCTTGTCACCACACCTTCCCCACCATGTTGGACTACAGCCTTTCTAAAACTGTGAACCAAAACCTTTTCTCCATTAAATTGTTGTTTGTTTTTTTTTTTTGGTCAGGTATTTGACCACAACAAGAAAAGTAAGGTGGATGAGTAGCTCTGTGGCTATAATAAAAGCCCCTGAGTTACACATGTTAACTTGAGAGAATGTGTGAGTCATCTCAATAAGGCAATGGGAGAGTTCCTTAAAAGCTGAGGGTGGTGGTAGGAGCTATGTGTGCATCAGGCAAACAAGCCTGTTGGGTCTGTGGCAGCCTCTTTCCTCATTTTCCATAGCCCAAACAAGACCACACTGTATCATCACGAAGGGCTGACCACAGGCCTTAGTAACAGAAAGATGTCCGTCTCTAGTTCCTCAAACATGGCTGCTCTTACCAGGTCTGCAACAACTTCACAGGCCAGGTGGTTCCTGACCTATCTTTCCTGGAAGATACTACTTTTTCAAACCAGGAGGACATTTTGGAAAACTGTTCAGTCCCACTACAGAGAGAGCCACACTCTTCAAGCAGGTCCTGTAAGCAGCTGCCAATATCCATGGCCCCATGCCCTCCCTCAGGACCTGGTTCTAGAGAGGAGGAATGAAGCTGAGGGCAGCCCCAACTCAGAGCCCCACCAGCCCCACAGACAGTTCCATCCCACTGACACAGGACCATCCTATTCTAACTTAGTGAGCAGACCCTTTTGTCCTCACCATGTACTACCTGAATCACTTACAACTGATCTTTTTTTTTCTATTACTTCTTTATTTTTTTCATTTTTAACAATATGTAATAATTTATGAGTACAAGCATCCTTCATGTAAAACCAATTTGCAAGCAGTTGTGCCCAAACCCACACAGCCCAAGGGTCCCACCATCCAGCTGGGGGGGGGTTGTATGTTCAATAAAGTTGATAAAATAAGTGTCCAGACTATATTGCTGTAGTTTCACCATTCACCCCAATCGCAGCCCTTACATTACACCCCCTCTTCTGCAGATTGTTCCCTAGGCTTAGAAAAGGGGCACAGGTGGATGAGAAGCAAGACAGTCTACTTTCTCTGGAGCTGTTGTCTTGGACTCTGGTCAATTCTGGCTGTTTCCTTTCATGGGCTGACAGTTTGTCCAGGAATAACCTTTCAATCCTACTAATGAAGCACAAGCAATTAGATATATAGGTATTTAAACAGTACTAATTGTTATGGTAGGTTACTTTGGTATAGACACAGATGTTTGGATGGTATGTTAATCCATGAATTACATTTTTTTCTGTAAATTATGACAGGGTCTTACTGTGGCTTATAACATCTCCTAACCACTAGAAGATGTAAGCTTGTGGCATCAGCCATGGGTTATTCCTCCAAGGAGAGAGTTAATAGCCAATTAGATTTGGGTTATACAGGCATATGGCTGTCACTGCTGCACAGTATTTCCAGGCAGGTGAGGTGTAGCTGGTGCTGATAGAGGAGTCTTGCTTGACTCAAGGAGACCTATATTTGCTTAATTGGTTTAGTGGCCTTTGGTAACACTCTCTGGTATTCCAGAGACCAACTGTACACTTGCAAGTGCAGTCTCAATACATCTTTCCCATGCTTATATCAGGTCTTAGACAGCAGGGCCTTATTGCCTCTCTTCTTGCAGGTATCCTAGTTTACAGGCAAGAAGCCTTTCCCTATTGGGGAGGCTTGGATCTCCTGGCCAACATCTCCTTGGTAGAAAAATCCATTGCTGATATCAGAGCTCTCCTGTATTAATATATTTTGCTTAAGGAGACTTTAGTATTACATTTGGTTCTGAATAGAGAATAATCCTTTTCACAGTTCCTATGTCTATTAGTCAATTAAAGAAGGCAGTTTTACTGGTTTTATGAGTTTACCTCTATAACAGTTGGCTCCTCATCCATCGCTGGTGAGAATGTAAACTGGTACAGCCACTACAGAAAGCAATGTGGAGAACCCTTGGACGATTGATCTTTAACCATGACTAAGAAGCCCATCTTTGACTTCATTCTGTTCTACAACATTCAAGAATTCTAAAGCCACCTGTGCTTACCCATGTTAGCACTGCAAGTCACACCCACACCTCTAGTGTCAACTCAACCCTGTCTCTTGTGTAATACTTCCTAGAAGACAAGAAGAATTCATCCCCCTTAGAATATGAAGAGTGGCTCCTGCTCTTCCTGACTAGATGCTTGAGCTATGAGGCCCAAGAAGATGAGGGATCCTGGGGCTGGGAGACGTCTCAATCAGTAAAGCGCTTGCCATGAAAGCATGAGGAGCTATGTTCCATTATTCAGCTCCCACAGTCGAAAAGCCTCCCTGGGGCTCTCTGGCTAGGATGTCTAGCCTAACTGAGCTACAGGCAAGTGAGAGATCCTGTCTGAAAAGAAGGAGAAAGCCAGTGAGATGGCAGAGATGACAGAGATGGCAGAGATGGCAGAACAGATTACCATCCAGGCATGGTAACCCGAGTTTGAACCCCAGAACGCATGTAAGGGGGAAGAAAACTGATTCCATAAAGTTGTCCTCTGGCCTTCACACATGCACTGTGTGGTACACACACACACACACACACGAGCCTTCCATAGAAACTGCTAGTCATCACTTCATGCCAAGCTGGCCCCGGGGAAGGGACAGCAGAAAGCTGGTGGAAAGACCTCAAGGAACGAACCCTGCAGCAAACATGTGGAAATCTCTGATCTATAGCTGCTTCTACCCATGACTAAAATGTGGAACATTCCAGAATCAGAGAACACTTTTAAAGTTGGACACCTAGGGATGAATCAAGAGAACCAGGTTACTGGTTCTCACGGTGTGTTCCCAAGGGCTTCAAGGGTTCCAGAGATTCCACAGATGTTTCACGATTTTATTTTAAATGTTTTCAAGGACTGCAAGACAGCTCAGAGAGTAGAGGCTCTTGCTGCCAAGCCTAATGACCTGAGTTAGAGCTCTGGAACCCACATGGTAGGATAGAACTGAATCCTGTAAGTTGTTCTCTGGCCTCCATGTGTGCTCCCCCCCACAAATAAAACAAATGTAATTTAATAATAAAATATGTTTTCAAAGATTTTGTTGAAAATCACTCTTTTTTTAGTTTTAAAGAAGGGTTTAATTAGGACGCCACCAGACACTCAACTCCGGAGGAACGTAGCCATGAGGAGCTGGTTACACAGCCTTTGATAAGTTCAATAGCCAATCAGAGTTTAACCCAACAGTTAAAGTTACCAATCAAAGTGAAGCACACAAAGCAAGCAAGCAAGCAAGCAAGCAATCACTCCTAGAATGACTCAGGGAAAATGGAACTTAACGGCATCTGCGAGCATTGTCCCTGACTTTTTATAATCCATTATTTCCTTCCCCCGTGTTGTTGTGAGATCTTCAAATCCTTGAAGGAAGTTCATAGTAGCTGACCTCAGTAGGTGTTTCGGAGGTGGAAAGATCTCTGCTAGGGATTGGGTGTATTGGGTCCTTAGCATCATGAGTTTCATAGAATTTACCTGCTGGTTAATAAATCTGACAAGTGAGTTAAGGACGCCTGGGCCACAGGTCAGAGCAACCAAAAGGACAAGTCCACTGGCAGATCCAGGAAGTCTTCAGCTCTCAGCTGAGAAAGAAACTGACTCTTTGGGGGGTCTTGACCCTAAACTGCCTAGCCAATTTTTAGCTCCTATTTTTATCACATTACCCTCTGAGGAGGTCACCCCAATTTCCAAGAAGGAATGGGGGGGCAGGCAACTGCTCTGACTTCTTCCATGCTGAAAAGGGGCATAGGATATGGCAACTGGGTTACCCCCTGATCAGTGGGTCTATCTAAAAGACCCCCAAAAGTATAACTATAGAGAGACAAAGTCCTTTACTGCCTGTGAAGGAAAAGTGAAGGCAAGAGAAGTTAGGTACATTTTCTAAGCAGGGAACCAGGGTGAATTAAATTAGAATTTCTCAATGAGGGGTTCCAAAGCATCCATTTATTATTAGGTTTCTCCTTTTGTTCATTTGGCCATGGTGTCTGGACTCAGATCTGCTTTCCAGGCATTCTAATAGTCATGGTATGAGTTTTCCCTTAGGTAGTTGCTAAATAGAAAGAGGAAATTTTATTGTTTGACAATAGAGCTCATATGACTTTAAGTCTAATGTTTGGAAGCACAATCTCTCAGATTTTAAAGGAAACATAATGATTACATATCTTTTGATTATACTTTCCTTTTTGGAAAGTTAGCCCAGATTAACCAAGCTTTGTTTTCTTAAAGTCAGTTGAGGATCTGGTTCCTAGGGGGGGTCACTCAAGTCTTTGGGGGGAGCCTCTGGCTCCTTTTGGCTTTTCATTTACCAATTCTATCCACTCAAGAACAAAGTCAGGTCTTGCTGGACCAGGCTTCCCTTTTTGAAGCATGAGGAGATTTTCCTCTTTATAAACTGGACACTGGCTAAAGTCCTGTTAGTGGATCTCCAAGACCTCCCTGCACAGGAGGACTGGTGACTCACAATTGCAGAACATTTCAAGAGATGCCCCCATACATAGTCCCCTGGGATTTAGTTGACCTCAGAGGGCAAGGACCAAAGTTGTTCCTTAAGTCCCTCAGCTGAATTGGAATGGGAATTAAGTATGGTTGTTAACCATATAGAAAGGCTAAGTTATACCAGCCTGATAACTTTAATTACCACATATTTTAGATAAGGCTTGGACAAAAACCCAAGCAGCCTTGTATAATACTGACTAGAAGCAAGATTTAACACCATGGTTAAGCAGGTATAGCCCACAAGAGAGAATTAATAAATTCCAGGCCTATCTTAAATGTAAACTGTTTACTACAATTTACTACAAACAGGAACATAACTTTAAAAAAAAAAAAAACTCTAAATCTCAAGACCCTAGAGGGCAAGACCTTAGCAGTTATGAGTGCTGACTGCTCTATCAGAGTATTGGAGTGCAGCTCCCAGAACCTGTACTGGGCAGCTCACAACCACCTGTGACTCCAGCTCCAGGGTATTTGACATCTTCTTCTGGCCTCCTCAGGTACCCATACACACATGTGCAGACACAGACACATACCTGGATATGGCCAATATACATACCAATCTATCCTGCAGAGACTCAGAACAAGCTTCTGGGTAGTTCTATATAAGGAGTTTGAACTTTGTAGGGCAGGGGATCTAACCCAGGGCATTGTATGTTTGATGGACTCTCTACTGAGCTATACTTACTATCCTCGTTTTCCTTTTTTTTTTAACTTTGAAAAATCTAAGCCAATATATGTATGCATATAATTTGTAAGAAAAAGAACACTCCCTTAATGAAATGCAGGTGAGGGCTGATCAGCCACAGCTGGCTCAGAAGCTCCTTGTCTGATCATAAGAAGGAATGGTTGTATGTAGCTTTTTTTTTGAAAAAAATATTTTACTATTTTTATTTTACACATATGAGTATATTGTCTGCACAGTGTATCTGTGTCATGCAATGCCTACAGAAGTCAGAACAGGGCACTGGATTCCCCTGGCACTGAAGTTACAAATGGTAGTTAGCTACTACGAGGGTGCTGGGAATCCAGCCGAGGACTTTGCAAGAGCTGTTAATGCTCTTAACCACTGAGCCATCTCTCTAGATCCTTGTAGATCTTAGTGATCCAATTGTGACACAATTTCTACCACCTTTCTCTGCGGTCTCTAGTCTAATTTACATTGAAATTTCCTTAGAACACTTTGTAAACTGACTTTTAAAATAGTAGTTAACTGTCTGCAGCTATGGCTCAGTCTCAGATAAAATGCTTGCTGTACAAACAGGAGGGTCTAAGTTTAGATCCTCAGTTCCCACATAAAAAGTCAGGTGTGATGTCACACACCTGTAATTATGGTGCTGAGGTGGTGAGGACAGAAAGATCCCTGGAGCTCACTGGCCAGCCAGTCTAGCTGAATTAGTGGGCTCCAGGTTCAATGAGAGAGGCTTGTCTCAATAATATAAGGTGAAGAGTCAGGGCTGGAGAGATGGGTCAGTGGTTAAGAGTACTAGCTATTCTTGTAGAAGACCCAGGTTCAAATCCCAGCACCCACATGGCAGCTAACAACCATCTGTAACTACAGCTCTAAGGGATCTGATGCACTCTTCTGTCCTCCACCAGCACTGCACAATATTGGTACACTTACACACATGCAGGCATTATACTCACATATACAATATAAATTTTTTCAAATGAAGTTAAGAATAATTGGGAAAGAAACCCGATGTTGACCTCTGACCTCCACATACACACATATACACATGAACACATACACATGAATACCACCCCTCCCCCCAAATTAAAAAAAAATAAAATTATCAGTAGCTGGGGCTGGAGAGATGGCTTAGCAGTTAAGAGCACTGGCTGCTCTTTCAGAAGACATGGGTTCAATTCCCAGCACCCACCTGGTGGCTAACAACCAACTGTAACTCGAGTTCCAGGGAAATCTGACTCCCTCCTCTGACTTCTGCAGGTACTGCACAACACACAGGTGATAGACTCATACACATAAAATAATAAATAAAATATATTTTTTAATTATAGCCATTTCTACTCAGAATCAAATAAGTCTGGCCTTGTGTTACTCTGAACCAGAAATTAACTAGGCATGCTCAACTTTAAAATGAAATAGGAAGAATTAATATCTAAAATATCCCTATATGGACCTGGGAATGACAGCCTAATCTGCTGAAAGAAATAATAACCAAGTGCAAGCCCTCAACTTATAATTTCTTTTTTATTTTTGGTATTTTTGAGACAGGGTCTCCCTTTAGTCCCACTTGGCCTGGAGCTCGCTCTATAGACCAGGCTGGCCTTGAACTCACAGAGATCTGCCTGCCTCTGCCTCCCCAGTGCCAGGATTAAAGGTGTGTGCCACCATACCTGGCTAAGCCCTGAATTTATAAAAACAGACACTGAGATCCAGAAAATGTATGTTTTCTGATCAGAGTTGGAATCAAGCTAGAATCCATATCCTGCCTCCTAATACTATGGGTCCCTGCAAAACCAAGCTGGGCCCACCAGCCAGCTGCAGAAACCCAGAAGCGAAAACGCAAAGGAAAGGCCGAAGCAGCAGAGGTGCTGTGCATCCTGTGTAACACCTTGCCCGTCTCAGAGGGTTAGGAGAACCAGCAGCTGCTAGGAAAAAAATGCATGCTTGTGAAATTATTCACAAGGAAGGCAGATTGAACAGGGAGTGGAGACAGAAGGAGAGATTTCTACTCTAAACCAGACTCTCATCTTCTGGTATTGTTGAAAGGAGAAACAGAGGGATGAGGAGATGGTTCAGTTGATAAATTCTTGCCATGCAAGCATGAAGACCTGAGTTCAATCCCCAGAACCCACTTAAAAAAGTCAAGCTTGGTAGCATGTGTCTATAATCCAAGAACTGGGGAGGCAGAGTCAGGTGGATCCCTGAGGCTCGGTGGCCAGCCAACCTTAGTGAATTGGTGAGTTCCACGTTCAGTGAAGATACCCTGTCTCAGTAAATTAAAGAGGAGGGGTCTGGATAGATCACTCATGAGATTAAGAGTCTGGAATTCAGTTCCCAGCACCTAATTTGGGTAGCTCAAAACTGCCTGTAACTCCAGCTTCAGAAACTTCAGTGCCTTCTCGTGACCTCCGCACGTACCAGCACACATGTTGAACACACAGAGACACATATACATATACACACATAAAAATAAATCTTAACCGGGTGTGGTGGCATACGCCTTTAATCCCAGCACCCGGGAGGCAGAGGCAGTGGATTTCTAAGTTCAAGGCCAGCTGGTATACAAAGTGAGTTCCAGGCCAGCTGGGGCTATAGGGAGACCTTGTCTCAAAAACACCAAAAATAAATAAATAAATAAATAAATAAATAAATAAATAAATAATAAATAAGTAAATAAATAAAATCTTATAAAAATAAGATAGAGAGGGCTTAAGAAGGACACCCAAGGGACTAGAAAGGTGGCTTAGAGATTAAGAGCACTGGCTGTTCTTCTAGAGGACCCAGGATTGGTTCCCAGCACCCACCTAGCAGTTAATAACCATCTATAACTCCAGTTCCAGAGAATCTGATACCCAATTCTGGTCTCTGTGGGTTTGTACACACAGGTGTATTTACATACAGTGCAGGCATAACACTCAAACATAAAATAAATGAATGTTGTTTTTTTTTTAAAAAGGACATCAAACGTTGACCTCTGGCCGTCAAGTGCACACACACACACACACACACACACACACAACACAGAGAAAGAATTGTTTTCCTTCAACCTTAAAACCCAAGACCAAATACCTGGGAAGAGTCTCTGAGGTCATTTCCTCCACTGGATCACTGGATGGCCCAGACATACAGGTCCAATGCCCCCAACATGAACCTGACCACAGAACCCACCCAGAAGCTGCTGAGGTCAAGAGTGAACTCTGGACAGTTTGGTAACCTCTAAGCTCTCCTCCAGGACTGTCCAGGAGCAGGTATGACCAATCACCTGAGTTTCATTTTAACAACCTTGGCCCTGTTCTTTATAAAACAGAACAATGTATCCCAAGTACAAACAACTGGCTTGCTTCAGAACCAGCCAGACTGGTTTTGTATGAGTCATCGATTAAAAGACACCAGATTCAACCTTAGCTTGGTATTACTGAGGAGGCTCTTCTCAGTGGTAGAGTTTTAAACAACACCCCACCCCCCTTTATGGTTGAAGCAATCAAAGCCAGGAAGTCTTATGCCAAAGTTGAACTTTTGTTCATTATGGTGTACACACACACACACACACACACACACACAATTGGCATTGCTAGTGCAGGCAGGGGAAGGAAGACCTTCAACCAGTCTGTCTCCAGCAGAGATTTGTCCCTTGGTGGAGTTCAGCGTTTCAACTGTGGCATCAACACCGGGTGAAGTTGGTTCCATCTCACATCTTCCTGCCTCGACTTCCCTTCCCTGATTCCCACTGGACCCTGCACTGCCACCCACATCCCCCACCTCCACTAGAGGGCAAGGTGTGGAAGGGAAACTTTGGAATAAAACTTGGTCATCTCACCTAGGAGCCTCCTGGATGTGCATTTTACTTGAAAGTGTGCAAAGGAGAAAGAGGACAAGGGACAGCAGGAAGCTGTCACTACTATGCCATCTACGACTGGCCCGTGTTCTGAGAGTTCCACTTGCCAGGACTGTAAGTTATTCACACCTGACAGGACACCTTACCCACCCAGAATGAAACCACAGTAATCTCAAGAATTCTGAAAACATCTCCAGCCTTCCAACATTTCAACAGACATTGTCATCTATGGAGTTTACAAAAATAAAGTGCTTAAAAATTTCTCATGATGTTTCAAGTGAGTTTATGATTTAGTAATAGGCCGCATTCATAGATACCTTGGAACACATATGTTCTGTGGGCCACACATTGTACACACTTGAAACCTAGACAAAAAAACCCAGGAGTTCTTGAAAAAATAAAATAAATGTCTTTTTGTTTTTTTTGTATTTTTCATATGTATGCATGTGTGTTTGCATGTATAGTGGTGAATGTGCATGTGCATGTATGTATGCATGTGTGGTATACATGTGTTTGCATGTATAGTGGTGGATGTGCATGTGTGGTATACATGAGTTTGCATGTATAGTGGTGGATGTGCATGTGCATGTGTGTATGCATGTGTGGTATACATGAGTTTGCATGCATAGTGGTGGATGTGCACGTGCATGTGCGTATGCGTGTGGAGGCCAGAGGTTGGTACTAGGTGTCTTCATCATTTTTCTCTTTGCTCACGAGGCCAGCTTGTTCATAGAGCCCCTGTCTCTGCCTCCTGGGTGCTGGGATTACAGAGGGGCCTCCGGACTCACCTGGCATATGCTCAAGATCTGAACTCCAGTCTTCATGCTTTCATGGCAAGTGTTTGATTCATTGGGCCATCTCCCAGGCTGAAATAAGTGCCTTTAATGCAAGACTCAAAGTCTTGGATGGCTGACATGGGGTAGATCACTTTTTGTTATGGAGGTTGCCATGTGCATTGTTGGATGAATGTTAGCATCCCTGAGCCCTAGTACTCTGTGCCACTAGCACCCTCCACAGCTGGAGAGCAGTGACAGTGGGAAATGTCCCTATGTGGTTGGCACAGGCTACCTTTCAATGACCTCAGTTGACAGGGGCTGCTTTAACCTTTTGCAGGGCCTCCCTCACCCCAGAAAGATGCTCAAATGTCACCAGCTTACAGGATACAGGGCAGAGCAAGAAGGGAGATACCCCCAGCTAATTCAGGAGCGCATAGCCAGCTCTGATAACTGGCATGCCCTGAGCCCTTTGCTAAGCCAATGGAGACCCCAGAGAGTAGAGAGAAAGGACAAAGTCCAGCATTGTCCCACTGACTGATACAAGTCTCACTTCCCTATATGTCCTTCAGCAGCACAAAAGTATTGGTACCAGGCTGGCCATGTCACCATTTACTAACCAGTCCTGGTGTACATTAACCATATATGACTTGCACAAGACTAAGCCTGTCAACATTCCTTCATGGAGGGGGAGGGGCTCAGAAGACACCATCCATCCTTGAGAATTGACAGGCAGCGAATGGTCCTGGGGGGGGCAGAAGGCCCCATTGTTCTCTGAGGATTAATAGGCAATTAGTTAATGGGTGCTCAGGGAGGGGACTCTCAAGACCCCATCACCCCTAGAGGACTGATAGCCAGTTAATGGTGCCAGGGAAGGGACTCAGAAGGCCCCACCCCTCCCTGAGGATTGATGGTCATTTAATGGTGCAAGAGAAGGGGCTCACAAAGCCTGACTCCCCTTCTGAGGATTAAAAGGCAGTTGATGGTACTGGAGGAAGGTCTCACAAGGCCCTGCCCCTCCTTGAGGATTTATAAGCAGTTAATGGTTGCTGGGGTGGGAGAGACCTTTTCTTCAGTGGTATAGCCCCTGGCAAGTTGCTAATCCTCCTATAGGTAACTCCTCACCCATGCTTCTGTAAGCAATTCTAAGTAAACTCACTGGTTCACAAAGAAAACCATGAAAGTATAAGGGGGTGTGGTTGGGAAGAGGGGGAGGGTGGGCATCAGTGGGAGAAGCAGTGAGACAGGAGTGCAGGGAGTGGAGTGTATGCAGTCCACATTCATTATATACGTGTATGCAAATGTCATCATGAGACCCAGCATGTATAATTAATACACAGAAATAAAAATTTCTAAATGGTTGAAAAATTGTATCTAGAAAGGGGAATAAAAGGTCCTGGACTGTGAATCAGCGGTACAGGCAGAAGGCTGTAAGAAAAGCCAATCTGGATGATGCTTTTGCTAACAAATATAGAAAGCAAGGTTGTCATCAGGCTTCCGTGCCAGGAAACCAGGAACTGGCACCACAAGGAGTTAGTAATGCCTCTCTGAGAAGAGAAACACAAGTGTGTGGAGAATCAGAGCCATGGAGACTGAATGACACAGCTTGAAAGAGTCACTCCCCGTCAGAACCAAAGGTCAGTGACCCCCGCAAGGGGAATTTTATGATCAGCATAAAATGCACCTTTCCCTCGCCAACTCCTGGCAACTCTATCTCAACAAAACAGCCATGAATGTCAAAGCCCAAATGGCCCCAGCATAAAGAAAATCACGACAAAAAGCACCAAATTTATCTCAAACATAAGGGGCTATACTATCAGGAGAAAAGTCATTCATGAACAACTGTTCCATGGCCTGGCATGCCACAAGAAGGCCCTTCTGCCTCACCCAGGGAGGAGCACAGGGTGGCGGCTGCCCGCCCCAAGAGCGTTCTGTCTTCAAGACTAGAACAGCCTTCTGAGAAACCAGACTTGATTAAGACCACCAGCTTAAAATGCAGTGGATATGAAAGGAAATAAACACACATCTGTACACACACACACATATACACACACACACACACACACACACACACACACACACCCTAAAGTGGCCACTCAGAGACTTATTAAATTTAAACCTTAGAATGAATTCATTGTCTCTCAAATAAGGACATGATCCACCCACATGCCATACACAGCTTTAGCAAAGCCTGGCTCATAAATATCTCAGGTCTGAATTTCTTTTTTTTTAATTTTCATTTTTTATTGATGCTTTGTGTATTTCATACATCATTTTCCAAATCAGTTCAGGCATATTTCCCTTTCCCTTCCCCCCACCCCACCCCACCCCATCTCAGATCATGTATTCTGCCATTACTGTCCTGCATCTTTCTCTCAGTTTTTTTTTTCATTTTTTAACATTAAGTAATAATTTATGAGTACTGAATTTCTTTGGGAAGAACTAAGCAATCAGACACTGGATGGTAAGTTTATTTGATCCACACTTTATAAAGCCAAGGCCAGGTCTCCCAAATACTATGGTCATCAGGGGTCAGCCTAGATGGTATTTTAAGCCCTTAGAATACACAAATGATAAATTAGTTCAAGTTCAAGGATGCATGTTGGAGAAGCACACCCCGGCTTCAGGGCTAAGCCTAAACTGGGGTCTTCAACTGTGAACCACTTAAAGATTACCTGGATGCTTTCTAAAAAGTAGAGCTGTAGATATAACACCCAAAGTTACTGGACTGTGACCCAAACAGGTATATTTACATGTAAGCTACATAGGAAATTAAAATATACAGCCAGGTATGAAAATTATCACACGTTCCTCATATTTCCTTTTCATAAGGTATATAGCATAGCACTTAAGGATCAGAATAACCAAATGCATGACCTGGAGTAAACATACACAGAGAAAGCCCAGGTGGAGAGCCCAGAGATGGCTCAGTGGGTAGCTCTTCCTGTGCAAGCTTTTGATTCCTCAGATGTCATGTAAATAGCTGGATGGGGTGATGTACATCTGTAATCTCAGTACTATTGCAGCAAGGTAGGAGGCTGAAACAGGAGAATCTCCCAGAAGCAGCTCACAAGTACCTAGCTCCACACTAGAAACTAGAGAAACCCTTCCTCAACAAGATGGAAGCCTATAACTGACTGCTGAAAGTTGTCCTCTGAGCTCTGTGCACACACCCACAATGTGTAAATAAATTCTAAAAACTGAAAGCATAGTTGTAGCTATCATTGTGAAATAAGTGCACTCTTGTGACAACCCACCCTGCCACCTCAATGTGGATAAGCAGAAAGATTTTGTTTCATGGGCTGGGGAGATAACTCAGATGGTCATGTGCTTGCTTTGCAAGCCCGAGGACCTGACTGATTTCAGTCTCAGAACACATGAACAACAAAGCTAAGCATGGTGGCCCTCACTTGTCTTCTCAGTGCTAGGGAAGTACATCAGGCAGATCCTTGGGGCTTGCTGGCCAGCCAGCCTAGCCTACCTACTGAGCTCCAAGCCAGTAACTGGTAACTGCCTTACAAAACAGGGTACACAGCAGCTGAGTATTTATTGGTGAGGCTGTTCTTAGCATCCAAATGCACTCATACATATATACCTGCATATGAACATGCACACACAAGTAGAAATACAAAAAGAGTTTGGTTCATTAGACTAAAGGCAAAGATACAAGTTGTATATATCTTCTGACTTTTAATTCCGACAGTGCAAATAACTCCTGACCATAATGCACCCTACACAGCTTTGTATATCGTAGCACTAGCCATGGTGGACAGGGGATTTGTTGTTGCTTGGTAGTTGAAGTGCTCACTTCTAAACACCCACCTGATAACCAGAAGCACTTCCTCATCTGACTTCAAAGACGGAGTGGCCTCCTCGCCAGCTGCCTTAATGGTGCATAAGAGAGGGCTGGAGAGATGGCCTAGCGGTTAAGAGCACCGACCGCTCTTACAGAGGACCCGGGTTCGATCCCCAGCACCCACATGGCGGCCGAGAACCGTCTGAGACTCCAATTCCAGGAGAACTCCAGTTCCAGGGGAATCCGAGACCCTCTTCTGACCTCCGTGGCATTGCACGACACAGGTGCACAGACCTGCATGCAGACAGTACATTCATACACATACAGAAATAAATAAAATTAATAAAAAAAAAAATTAAAATGGTGCATAAGAGGTTGTCGACCAATAAAGTTTTGGAAATGCTCTAATACCAGTATTTCCCCTGGCACATGACAGAATCTTCATGGCAACTAATACCCTTTCAGAGCTTTGCTGAGGGAAGCTATTTGAAAGATTCCATAAGGAATACACAATGTACCCATTCTCCTGGCTAAGCTTGACCTCTTGTGACTCATGAGCTCCTGCCTCAGACATTCACTCTTTCCCTTTCCCCACACAAGCAGGAGGTCACACCTACATTCCTCAGAATCTTAATCCCCTTACTTTCTATTCGTGTGTAATAAAGCATTTGAGTAAACTCTGAATTCATCTCTGAAACAAGTTATTAAAGTTTACGAAGTTCATCCAGTTGTTTTGTGTACAAGTTTGTACAGTGTGTGTGCTGTGTGGATGCAGATGTATGAGCGGGTGAGAATGTACATGTGTGTGGTAGCCAGAGGTTGACATCAAGTGTCTTCCTCAATTGCTCTCTGTGCTGGATAGCTTTAGTGTCAACTTGACACACCTGGGTTGAGGGAGCCTCAGTTGGGGAATTGGCTCCATTGGATTGGCCTGTGGCCACATCTGTGGAGTATTGTCTTGATTGTTAAGCAGTGTGGGAGGGCCCAGCCCACTATGGGTGGTGCCACCCCTGGGCAGGTTGTGTACAGTATAAGAGGGCAGGCTGGGCATGGGCCAGGGGAGCAAGCCAGTGAACAGCATTCCTCCATGGCCTGTGCTTCAGCTCCTGCCTCCAGGTTCCTGCCCTGAGATCCTGCCTTGGGCTCCCTAAGTGATGAACTGTGGCCCAGGAGATGTGAGCTGAATAAACCCTTTCCTCCCCAAGTTGGTGTTGGTCAGAGTGTTTTGTCACAGCAATGGAAGGCAGACTACAACACTCTCCATCTTCATTTTTGAGACAGCCTCTCAGCTGAACCTTGAGAAAGCTGGTTTGGCTGTAGCCAAATCTCCAAGCAATTCCCAAGGATCCTCCTATCTCTGCCTACCCAGTGCTGTAGTGCATGGCATTTTACCTGGGTTCTGGGAATCTAACGCAGGTCCTCATGCTTGTGTACCAAGCAGTTTACTGAATGACTCCCCAGCTCCAGTTCATCCATGTAATAGCACATCTGCTAATGTTCCAGGTGATTAGGGACAAGTCACACTTTGCTCATTTAATGTGCAACACCCACATTTAATTGTGTAAGAAAAGGTACGTTCTGTCCATAAGGTCTGTTCCAAGCATATGTTCTCATTGGCATGTATGTGATGTGGAGATTCACATTCATGAATGCAGATTCAAAGCCAGACAGCACTGTCACTACTGGTGCTGAAGTCGAAACATGAGAAACTGGCCAATGTTTGGGTTTCATGTATCTGGATTTCAAAACAAATCAAGTGGTTTATAAAGGGAGGACTCTACTTCCTCTGGACAGATTGTCACACAAGGTGTATAATCCATTCCCAGGAACAAAGAGGGGGGCAGCCAGTCCCACACTTCACTGGGAGACTTCCAGGGGAGGACATCTCAATTCAGGGCGGCTGCTAGACAGACTCGATGTTACTGTTCTCATGCATTAAACATGATTGACGTGTCTGTACCCTACTATAGAGCCTACTCTCAACTGCTTCCCTGTCACCCGGGTGCCTGAAGGACACGGTTAGCAGAGGTTATGATGTTGGCACTGGAACCACATCTTCCAGTTCTCATTTATAATGGTAAAACTGGTGGTGTATGCTCATATATATTTATTAATTTGATGCTAAGAACTGATCTCAAAATCTACCTTAAGAGTACTTTGAGAGTATGTGTGTTCACAGGGTGGGGTGTATGTATGTGCACATATGTATGAAGAGTTAGAGGTCAATCTTGGCTTTCATACCTCAGACACAGTCCACCTTGTTTTTTTGAAACAGGTTATCTGATCAGCCTGGAACTCAGCACAACAGGTGGGCTAAGCCGGCTGGCCAGTGAGCCCCAGGGTGCATACTAGCCTGCCTGGCTTTTTTATGTGTGACCTAAGGGACCTTTGTATTCTACTATTACCCCAGCTCTGTACTGTATTTTAATCTCCAACTATGTGATTCTACTGCCCTCAGTGTAGAACCCAGAGAGGGGATGTGACTAACTCCCCTCCATATGGACCTTTTTCTTCTGATTTGATTCCAAATACCGGGAGAAGACAGGTGACTCCAGCCACTCTTTGAAAGCATTATTCTAAAACTAACACATTACAGGTGCATGAATTTTTTTAATGCTAATAAATGAAGAGATAAAATGATGAAAACAGTCATAATATTTTCTCCTAAACATTGATTTAAAAAGTGCTATAAGATATGCTCAAAGAATTTTGGTTTGATAATACAACTTTTGTTAAATGGAAGACACTAGAAGGAAATTGGCAGAGTTCTCAATAACATGTACTTTGACCTGTTTCCCTAATGCATCCTGTCTTTGATCAGGAGTCCATTAAGGGTAAAAATATTTTTCATTATCACATAACATACAATGGTCAACCCCCCCCCCAGAGTTGCTAGTGATGAGCACGTTTTCAAATGCCACATGCTGCTGAACTCTAGCTCTTGGTCAATGCAGGTGGGCTTTCAGGTTCTTCAGGCATAAAGGGAGATGGAAAATCACATACTGAAATATTTAATAAAAAAATATTAAATTTTATTTAATAGTATTAAAAAATAGAAATGGTAGGGGCTAGGCATGTATCTCAGTACTGTGTTTGCTTGGCATGCAAGAGGCCCCAAGTTGGATCCCTAGCACCAAAGAAACTGAGTATGGGGGAGGGGGGTCCAAATCCCAGCATTTGAGGGAAAAGGTAAGTTCAAGGTCAACCTGAAATATGTGAGATCCTGTCTAAAATGTATAAATAAATAAATACTTTTGAAAAGGGAGCTTGCAAGATGGCCGCATGGGCAAAGGCACTGGCTGATGAGCCTGACAGCCTGAGTTTGATCCCAGGGACACATATGGCAAAAGGGGAGCGATGGCTCCTATAAGCACCGGACTCATGCATGTATGTGCATGTATACATACAATACACATGCAAAATAAATAACCACTCAAAAAGCTATAATTAAAGAGCAGCATGGTCACCGGGCGTGGTCCACACCTGTAATCCCAGCACTCGGGAGGCAGAGGCAGGTGGATCTTTGTGAGTTCAAGGCCAGCCTGGTCTACAGAGTGAGTTCCAGGACAGCTGGGCTACAGGGAGACCCTGTCTTGAAAAGACAAAAAAACAAAACAAAACCCAAAACAAACAAAAAAACCCCCCAGCACTGTTAAAAGCTCTATCACTGCCCTTCAGCAGGCAAGCTCCAAGCACCTTAAAGAAGCCCTAGACTGAACATGACCTCTGCTCTAGGTTTTCCAAACCTTGGATCTGGCCTACTCCTATCCCATATCCCTTGGCTAATGTGTTTCAACACTTGGACCCCAGCTGGTGGCCCTGTTTGGGAAGGTTGTGGAATCTTCTGGAGGTTTTATAATCCCGCCCTACTTCATGTGCACTCTCTGCCTCCTGACTGTGGAGGCAGTGCGCCTGGCCAGCCTACACTCCTGCTGCACGACTTCTTACCGTGATGAGCACATCCTGTATCCCATCAAAATGTAAGGCCAAATAAACCTTTTCTTAAATTGCTTCTTGTCAAGGGAAAAGTAAACAATGTATATTAAACCATCCTTTTGTCTAAAGCAGAAATGGATGATGACTAAGCCAAGCCTTTGCTACCTCAATTTTCCAATGAGAAAAGCAGATTTTGATTTCCAGTTACCTAGATTTGTTAATAATTCAGGGCAACACACATAGCCTAGAATGTGCTCCTCATAGGAAGGAGAGCAGGAGGAGACAGCAGAAGACAGAAACTGATTTATAGTGAGACAGTTACAGATGAATGAGGTCACTGTACCAAACAGAAAACCAACAAGGTTAATTTTAACTCCTTTCCATCCCTTTTATCCCTTGCTTCAAATAAACCAAAAGTACGTCACTCACCTCTATGACTACATGTATAAACCCACTAAAATATTTTAATAATCGCCCCATGGGGGAGAGGAGAGGACACTACGGTCATTGCTGGAATGATTTAGATACCACTAGCAATGGAGTAGGATTTAGGGGAATTTATTAAGACCTTAGCAAAAGCGCCATGAAAACGCCATCTGGGTATTTGCTTTAGGAAATTGTCCTGATTTTGCGCAGTGAGTTCAACTAACATTGAGCTTATTTTGTGATGACATCTAGTGACTTGGTCAGGTAAGATGCTGCCTCAACTCCTCTCCTCCTTCGTGCTTCTCTCACCCAAACTGGCGTGGAGGTCAACTTGAGGTATTGGTTTGTCGACTCTCAGCTAGCATGGAATCACCTTAGGGAACATTTTAGATACAAATGATAGTTCTGTCCAAGTTCATCAACTCATTAATCTTAGTAGGGCCAGGAAAACAAGGCAGTTTTGATCACACCAAGGCAGTTTAAGATGGAGAGCTATTAAGCTAACATCTACTTTATCAGATAAAATTAGTGAGTGGGAAGACGTGGAGGGTGGTATAGGTCTAAGAGGAAGAGAAGGGCTTCGCCAAATGGGAGAATATCCTCTATCTAAAAGGGCAGCCTTGTGTCAGCTCTAGTCACTGAATAACTTGAGGGAAGACAGCCTGGGATCTTCTGGTCCTTCCAGAAAGCAGCAGAAAACTTGGGGCTGAGGAAATCACTCAGCTATTAAGGTGCTTGTCTTGAAAAATGAAGACCTGAGTTCAGATCCTCAGTATCCATCTAAAAATTAAGATGTGTGTGTGTGTGTGTGTGTGTGTGTGTGTGTGTGTGTGTGTAATCCAGCACAGAAGAGGCAGAGACAGGAAGATCTCTAGAGCTTGCTAGTCAGCTAGTCTGGTCATACTGGTGAGCTCTAGGCTCAGTAGGACACCGTGACTCAAACAAAGTGGTGTATGACTGAGGAAGGTAACTAATGTTATCCTCTGGCTCCACACATACACGCATGTGTACTTGCACACACATATGGGAACACACACACACACACGAACCAAAAACCCAGAACCCCATACAACCCCAGAAAACTTAAGAGTTTCGGCTCAATTTTCTGTATTTTTAAATGTTGGCACTCGTTTAGACGCTTTTTTTTGAAACAGGTCTCACCCTGTACCCTAGGCTGGCTTCAAACTCATGGCACCCAACCCACTTCAACCTCTCGAGTGGCAGGCTTTCAGGGTGAACCACTGTGCCCAGCTTTTATATATTCTTAAAAATTCTTCTGGGTGGGCCAAACAAACACAACTGCAGCTTTCTGATACCAATAAGCACCTTGACTGTGAACTTGATGGTGTAGCTAAACAGCCTTAAATGCGAGACCTTGGGTTCACATTCGTCTATAATCTTGCTATCCAGCCAGCCTCCTCACAGGCGCCCCTTCCTTTATCCTAATTGCTCAACATTCTCAACTTTCTCAACAGTCAACGGCATTGTTCTCAATCAAATGCTAAGGTCAGATCATCACTTCCAAAGCACTCTGGAAAAAGCTAACTTCCAGCTCTCAACATAGACTGAGCTCTGTCCAACACAACCCTGTGACAATATGAATCCTAAGAAAGTTGGAGAGAACTAGACACACGGAAGCTATGAAGTGCTACCTTGGGTGACACACGGAGACCTTGTCTCAAGAACAAACCAAAGAGTGGGGCTGAGGATGTATCCCAGCTGCTGGAGTACTTGTCTACACACACTCAAATATAAATAAATAAATGTAAATGAGTAACAATAGTCATCCAATGATATAGATACAAGCCACAAGACTCAGTCTAACATCCTGGTGTTAACAATGGAAGCCCCATCCTGGAAAACTCTCATATCATAGGCAAGATAGGACTCTCTCTATTCACCTCAGTGAAAGGCAGAGCCTCTTACTGTCTCCTATGTATGCAGCACTAGAGTCTTATAATTACACACACACACACACACACACACACACTTTGTTAAGATTCAGAGTCCTTATGGAAGATGTTCAAGTCTTACAAACTGGGCATTTAATATTGAGAAAAGTCCTTGACACTGCGTTTGATAGTCCCCAAACTCCTCTAAAAGGCCATGGGTCTGGTACATAGTCAGAATTCTAGTACTGGGGAAGTGGAGACAGCTGAATCCATGGGGCTCGTGAGCCAGACAGAGAGTTCTAGAAAACAGTAAAAGATCCCGTCTTATAAAGCAAAGTAGACACATCGTGGCCTGAGGTTGACTTTCTGGACTCTACACACACACACACGCACACACGCACACGCACACCTACCTACTGGTGTTATCCTAGAAAAGCAGAGGTGTGGCAGCTGAGAATCTCTTTAGCTCTGGGGAGCTAAAGTATTCCCCAGAACCACTCTTAGTCCCCAGTAACTACTTCATGCTTCAGAAACCTGGATGACATCAGTCATGCGGATTGGAACACATGAGCAGCCGTCAGTGGGCTGCCGCCTACTGTCCTTGGACCACAGCTTCCGTCCTAGAGTGAGGTGGATTACATCCAGCAAGGACATGTAACACATGTGGTCTAGACTTCACTTGGAGATGACCCCCCTGAGGCAGCTTCTCAGGGGTGACCAAAGCTAGCCTCTCACTCCTCTCCTAAAGCTGCTCTGAAATCCTTCAGAAGGCCCAGAAGCCGAGGCTCTGCAGGGATGGAGAGGCAAGCTTCTGTGGCAGAGGAATGTTTGGAAATCAGATCCAGATTCAAGTCTCAGCCCCAATGAGCTTGGCCCTGGGCCTGCTTTGGAACATTCTAGAAACATCCTCACATGGAAAATGTCCATGGCACAGGGCGCTGGTTTGCAAAGTGCCTTGTCTGGCACTCAATCTATGTTAAGAATGCTGTGGCTCAGGAAATCTCTTGACACCTCAAAGAGGCCTCAAAGGCGTCCACAAATTCCTGCCAAACCATGTCTAAAGCCAGGCAGTCAGCCTTTTCTGACCTCCTTTCATTCTGAAGCAAACTGTGGCTTCCTTTTTGTTCTTCAGAAAGGACATTCACACACCTGTGTTAAGCATGGAAAACATAGGCAAGTATCAGCAAATGTCACCACGACTGACAAAGTTTATCTTGTCTATCACTTTTGATGAGGAAATCATGCAGCCTGATGTGACCAAACTGCATTTCCAGAATTAATTGTGGCTGCGACTTCAGAGACTTTCCTGGGGCCAAGGAGATGGCTCAGTGGGTGAAGTGCATGCTGCACAAGCCTGAGTTCAGGTCCCCAGTGCCCAAGTAAAATCCAAGCATGGCGATGCTCTGAGAGAGAGAGAGAGAGAGAGAGAGAGAGAGAGATCCCCCAGGAAATCAAGAGATAATCCAATAGGTCCTGTAACATGAAAAGTGTAACATTCCAAGCTGGCAAGAGCAACACATCACAAAGTACTTTCTGCTCTCTCTAGATCTCAGTCCTTAACAGCAACCAATCAATGTCAGTTCCTTGGTTTAGTATTATATAATCACATGCAGTAGTCCCCACTTATCATCAGTTACCTGCCCATCATTTGTTATGCTCAACCAGTTTGAAAATATTAATTTTAAATTTTCATAAATAGACAATAAATTGTGAACTGTGATCCATTTCCAGTAATGTGATGAAATATCACACCATTTTGCTGCAGAAGGGATCATACTTATGTCTGCTGTATCCATACTGTGTATGCTACCTGCCCGTTAGTCACTCTGTGGCTTTCTTAGTTATTGTATCAGCTACCCCGTATCACATGCTTATGTTCCAATAAGTTCTGTTTCACTTAACAATGACCCCAAATTCAAGAGTAGTGACATTGACAATTTGAATATGCCAAAATGAAGCCACAATGTTTCCTGTAAGTGAAAAAGTACATATTTTTAGATATTTTTAAATTTCTAATTATGTATATATTTGAAGTGCAGTCCTTGTGGAGGCCATAGAGGGCATCAGATCCCCTGGAGCTGGAGTAACAGGCCGTTATGAGCTCCCCCTCCCTGCCCAACCATGTAAGTGCTAGGAACTGAACTCCATTCCTCTGCAAGACCAAGAAGTGCTCTTAACCACTGAGCCATCTCTACAGACCCAGTAATCTAGAGTAAGGAAGAACAAGATCATGTTCAAATAACTTTATTACAATATATTTATTGTCTTATTAGTTGCTAATCTCTCACTAAATTTCTAATTTAGAAAATAAATCATCACATTTGTGTGTATGAAAACAGCATATTTGGGGTTCAGCAGTATTTGAAGTTTCAGGTGACCACTTGGGGTTCTTGGGACAAGCCCTCATTGATATGGATAATTAGTGCACTAAAAAAGCATGGGGCTGGGATCAGAAGACATTTTCATATAGAAATATTTCAAATAAGAATATTAAAATAGCAACAATCCCTAAGTTCTAAGTGTGTATGACTGAGTAGGACCTTTCTCCTTTCCTACATCTGCAGCTTTGTAAGAAGCTCAAAAGCAAGACTAAAAACTCCATATACAGTAAAAGACATGTCTGAACTGCACTGTGTATCCTTTGTGATCTACAGTTTTAGTTTATCAGATTATAATCCTATGTAAATTACCACAGGAACCACCCGATGATCTCATTTACTGAAATGGGGAAGGTGGAAAAGAAAGAAAAAGAAAAAGGTCCACAAGCAATGTAGCTTGAGAAGCCCCCCAAATCACATATACTTGGTTGCTGCTGAAAGAGCAGTTCTCTACTGAGAAGCTCGCACCCACACTTAAGTGTGTACTATCCTTTCCCTGAGTGCCTCTCATTCAACACCCATGCTTAAATCTATTGCAAGGCCTTTTCTAAAAAAACTTAACCCTGCTTCATACTGCTTCCTCCTGAAATTTGTTTCTCCAGTGAAGTCAAGAATCCTACCTTCACCTGCATGGAGGTCTCTGAAAAGAGCTTGCCAGGCTTACTGCAGGAGAAGATGGAACTGTGTCTCCTGGGGCCCTGGCCCTGCTGTTGCTGCCAGCCTCCTGGAGGGGCTGACAGAACCTCCTCCTGATATGGAAACTCATTTGCATTTCTAAGAAGAATCACTTTTTCCCATTAAGATTACTTTTCTAGAAACTGCCAAATTGCAAAAGAGGTCACAGACTGTGAAAGACACAGATAACCAACCCAGAGGGTGCACAAGATACTAAATAATCTCTTTTACCCACTTTAGTCTTTTAGTCTTCTGAAAAATTCCCCTCGCATTGCTTTTCCACAGGTTTTTTGATGATTTTTTAATCAGCCAAGGTCCAGTGAGGAGATGAAGGCCCACAGTCATTCACACAAGGAAATGATAATATAAACAACTAATACTGCAACCTGGGATTGGATTGACAAGATCCTGACTAATGAGAAGTAATATAAGGTGTTTAAAGCAGACAGTAGGGCAAGCTCTAAGCAGCAGCTAGTATCCCTAGGTCTGGGAAGAAAGTGCAGGGACTAGGTGCCAATCCCAGAGATCCTGGATTGTGGCATACCCACATTTTATGGGGCTACAGTGAAGTCACTGTGGTGCTCCCTAAGGGGCCCAGAAATCAATTTACATGGACTCCCCTGGCTCTGAGCACCTTGCTACCAGATTGTTCATGGTGTAGCCATTCTGGCAGAAATGGAGATATTCTGAAGACACATTGTGCCTGAGGATGTACATACAGATGGCTCAGTGGTTAGGAGCACTGGCTGCTCAGCACCCACATGGTGGCCAACAACCATCCCTAACTCCAGTTCCAGGGGTTCCAACGCCCATTTTTGGCCCCCACAGACACTGTACATATGGGTGCAGATACACACATGCAGAAAAAACACTCATTCACAGAAAATAAAAAGAAATTTAAAAAAATTAAAAAGAGACACTGTACCCTTTGGCTACCAGATTACTGGAAAACATGGGCCCCCAAATACAGGAATTTCCCCAGGAATCTCATGCTGGGAGAAAGAAAAGGCTAAATCCTGGTGCAGCCAGAGGAGGAGCCTGTCTCCTGGAAACAGAGTTCACATAGTTCTGACAACTTATCAGACACATTGCAGTTGAGTTGAGACAATGACGGGTCAGAGATGGGCAGGACAATATCTGGACGGGGACTGCTATGCATACATAGCTATGCATAGTTCTTTTTTGTGTGTGGGGGGAGGTCTTTTCAAGACAGGGTCTCCCTGTGGCCCCAGCTGTCCTGGAACTCACTCTGTAGACCAGGCTGGCCTTGAACTCACAAAGATCCGCCTACCTCTGCCTCCCGATTAAAGGCGTATGCCACCATGCCTGGCATACCTCTTAACCTAAACCTAAACCTCATGTCAGGTCCCTTTACCTAGGAAGCAAAAGCCTCTCCTCCTGTAAGATATCTCTAATGCCCTCTACAGGCAGAGTTCAGCACTATAAAGGAAAAACATTCAAGGGGCCCAGATCCATACTCCCAGAACAGGTAAAACATATGGAGCCAACAGGCTGCCAATCAGCAAGTGGCACAAATG
Organism: Rhizomys pruinosus; assembly: GCA_009823505.1. Taxonomy (NCBI): domain Eukaryota; kingdom Metazoa; phylum Chordata; class Mammalia; order Rodentia; family Spalacidae; genus Rhizomys; species Rhizomys pruinosus. The sequence continues at coordinate 1,544,128 of VZQC01015082.1, forward strand.
CTATGGTCAAATAAGGCTGAAAGCTGTCAGATACATGCCTGGGGAAAGGAATCTGTGTGGTGTCCTGTTTCTACGGGACCTCACACAACTCAGACACCAAAAGTGAGTGCAGTGATTCTCACTGGGACTTTTCTTAATCTTGGATTTGACAAAGGCTGAGCTAGGGAGATGGCTCAGGGGATAAAGCTCTTGGAACATGTGAAAGGTGATCTTTGCTCTCCACACTCATGCTTCTGCACACAAATGCCTGTGCGCACGTGCGCGAGCACACACACACACACACACACACACACCATTACTAATAAACATTATATTGGATCATGTGGCAATGTCATGACCAAGTCCCACAAATACTGTAGCATTCTGATAATGATGCCTTAAAAGGCTAAAAACATACCAGACCCTATGTTCCATTTTTGTGGTGCTAGAGATGGAACCCAAAGCCTCATACATGTTCTACTACTGAGCTATATCCCTAGCTCTCCAGGCTTTTTCCCTCTGAACAGAAGGAATGCTCTCTATAAGCCTTTCCATTATGTGCTAATAGGTTCTCACTTAAAAGTCCCCACTGTGAGGCTCTCATTGTCGGTATCCAATTCTTTCCTGTCTGAGCTTTTAAATCAGACTGGCTTTGTCTACTTTCTGGCAGGAAGCGGGGATGGGGGGGTGGGCCGGGCGGGGTGGGCGGGTGGAGGGGGGGGTCATTTAGATGGGGGACTAGGCCGGGTGGAGGGTGGGGGGGTGGGGAGGGGGACGACACACGACACGACCCTTCTTCAAATGAGCCCCAGTCTGTATAAAGAAAACCTTGCTCATTCCCATCTCTTATGCCCACAGCTCTGAGCAAAATAACTCTATTACCTCCAGCAATGGATCTTCCAACCCCATGGAAGTGATGACAAAGAGTTCTTACTTTCTGTGAGCCAGAACCCTCAGAAGTCACTCAAGATGCAATAGGAGAGTAAGCTAGGGGCCTTCTCTTCCTGAAGACACCCCGTGGACCATAGGTAGGCTGCTATATGTGAGATACTGAGCTCAGCTTTCACAGAGTCTAGCCCAGAAAAGTTCTTTACCAACAAGAACTGATGCCAAAATGCGTTTTGAGAGGAACTTTGTGTGTGTTTGTGTGTGTGTGTGTGTGTGTGTGTGTGTGTGTAGTCCAGAAGATGAGGTCTACTGTCACTCTTCGGATCCCATCCACCATTGTCATTGTTGTGTTGAGAGACAGTCTTTCATTAGCCTGGAGTTTATTCAGTATGCTAGACTAGCTGGCCAGTGAGGGAGGCCCAGGGATCTATGGGCCTGTCTTGCCTTCCAAGTGCTAAGGTTGTCAGCACATGCCATCATGCCTGGCTTTTTAGGGGATCTTCAAACTCAGGTCCTCATGCTTGCAAGACAAGCACTTTATCAACTGGGCCATCTCCTCACTCTCTGTGGCACATTTCAACATAGTCTCGGTACACAGTTCCCAGCAACACTAGGAGCCCAAGGTCAAAGACCAACCCACCATTTTGACTACAAGCTATAAATCCCTAATTGTAACTGCTCAGGACCAACTGTTTCAGATGGTAATTTTTGAAGATTTTGGAATATTTGCATCCATAATGCGGCATTCTAGTAGGACTGAGACCCAAGTGTACACACAAAATTATTTTGTTGTGTATACCTCTTACATACGTCGCATAAAGGGAGTGTGGTGGCTGATTTTGTCAATCTGACACAAATCTAGAAGCACCTGGGATAGGGGCCTCACTGAGAGACTGTTTAGTTAGAATGACCTGTGAGAGTGTCTGTAGGGGATTATCTGGATCCTGTTAATTGAGGTGAGAAGGCCTACCCATTGTGAGTGGACCATTCCTTAGGAAGAAAGTTCTGAACTGTGTAAGAATGGATAAAGCAAGCTGACCACTGGGTAAATTCATTGCTCTCTGCTCTTGACTCTAGATGTAGCATGACTTGTTGCTTCAATTTGTCAGTGACTTTTGTCACAGCTACAGGAAATGAAACTAAGACAGGTAAGGTTTCTTCATTATTTTTAGTGTGTCTAAATTTTGAGCACAATCTGTCACTTGAGATCAGTGTGCAATTTTCTACTTGTGGAGTCATGTTAACATTCAAATAGTTTTAGATTTTAGGAGCATTTCAGACTTAGGATTACATGCACCTGTATCTCATTTCATTTTTGACATTTTGAAAAATTTGCTGCTCACTCTTATACATGAGTGTCAGAGATAGGTTAACTATGTTTCCCAAGATCACCTAGGTAAGTGTTGACAGAGTTTGGTCCCAAGTTTGACTCTGAAGCAAAGGAATGTGGAAAAAGCAAGACAAAATTCAGACAGTATCTAGCTAAAGAAAAAAAAACCAAAAGCAATAAAATGGGCTGATTGCTAACATACTCTGGTTTCTCTGATAGGTTTTGTTGCACATATCTAAACAGAAAGCACATATATTAGAGTCACTGCTTCACTCTTCTGCAAAACTCTAGAATCAGGAAAGCCAAGGGGCTGGAGAGTTGGCTCAGCAGTTAAAAGCACTGGCTGCTCTTGCAGAGGACCTGGGTTCACTTCTCAGTACCCACATGGCAGCTGACAACCATCCATAACTCCAGTTCCAGGGGAATCTGATTCCCTCTTCTGTCCTCTGCAGGCATTGCATGACACAGGTGCACTTACATACTTGCAGGCACTGTATTCATATGCATAATTTTTAGAAAGCCAGAAATTCATCCTCTAAATTTTAAGATAAATTTAATTCTATTATATGGACTAAGGACCATAGTTCAACTAATCGAACTAAAAGTAAAACATCAGTTTTAAAGGTATGATGCGGCTCTACAGCTCTAGGCGGGGTCTGGCGGGGGGCAGCTGGGAGAGGGTCTCGCTCTGAACCCGTCTACGGGGTCCCCGGCCCAGAGGGACCGCGCGCGGGTGAGCTGAGGGTCGCGTTCCAGTCTGCTCTGGTCCCGGCTGGACTTGTGGGCGGGAACCTGGGTCGCAGGGGAGACGCCATAACGCGCCAGGCCAGGATCGAAAGGTTATTCCTGGACAAACTGTCAGCCCATGAAAGGAAACAGCCAGAATTGACCAGAGTCCAAGTCAACAGCTCCAGAGAGAGTGGACTGTTTTACCTCTCATCCACCTGTGCCCCTTTTCTAAGCCTAGGGAACAACCTGCGGAAGAGGAGGCATGGTAGAATGTAAGGGCTGCGATTGGGGTGAATGGTGAAACTACAGCAATGTAGTCTGGACACTCATTTGATCAACTTGATTGAACAAACAACCTGTCACCCCCCACTGGATGGTGGGGCTGTAGGTGTTTGGGCACAACAGCCTGCAGATAGGTTTTGCATGAAGGATGCTTGTACTCATGGATTATCACTTATAGCTAAAAATGAAAAAAAAAAAAACTGAGAGAAAGATGCAGGACAGTTATGGCAGAATGCATGATCTGGGATGGGATGGGGGTGGGGGGGGAGGGAAAGGGAAATAAGCCTGAACTGAATTGGAAAAAATGTATGAAATGCACAAAGCATCAATAAAAACTAATTTAATTAGAAAAAAAAAATAAAGGTATGATGCTAGGCCAAGGACAAAGCTCAGTTTTGTAGAGTGCTTGCCCTGCATTCAAGAACCCCAAAACACATGCATCTGCATACCTTACTTCTATCTAACATCATGATCCACAGTGTCACCCACCCCCAAGAATTCTACTGTCCTCCCAGTACTTTTTATAGGAAGGATACCAGAAATCTCCTTCCATAATCATCTGAGGAGACCCAAGACCCTGCAGTCCCAGGCCACAGCATCCATTATCCCACCAAAAACAGTGTTCTACCCATCATGACAGAACTTTTCATGTGCCCTCCAATGTCAAGCAGAGAGCAATAGGCACGCACAGCTGACGTTTCCTTGTCTATAGTTCTCACTCACTCATTTCTGCCCCTCTCTCTAAGTACCTGAGAAAGCATAAGGATTACTCCTAGATGCAGAGTATAAAGTGAAAGGGAAGAGCATAAAAGATGAGAGGGAGCCCACATCCGTCAGTCACATCCTAGAATGGAAGCCAACTGTCTCTAGACAGGGGAGAAGGATGAATCAATCCTACTCAGAGAAGGGGAACCTGGATCTTCAGAGCTCCCTTCTCTGGCTAAAGCCATTGCCTACTCAAGCTTTAACTTCCCTTCAGAACTTTCACAGAAAGTTCTTTCAATTATGAAATTGCCTCAACTAACAGAAAGACTTAGAGTCTGTGCTGAGAAAGAAACACTATGGTTTATGGTTTGGGTTAGCCAGTGATTCTAAACCACCTCAACCTTCCTTCTTCATGATCCCTGAGTCCTACACAATTTCATCGGAACACCCCATTCAGAGTTTCATCTCACAGGACCACAACATGAACAAGCTTCAGACATATCCATATCTGACCTGTTAATTGCCCTTTTTAGAACTATAAATTCCAGGTTTACTGTCTATAAACTTAGCCATCTCAAATTAAACTGGTATGATTTACATTTTCTTAAAGTCTCATATAACCCAGGCTGCCCACAAAACTCCAACTCACTATGTAGCTCTGGATGACCTTGAACTTCTGATCCTCCGGCTTCCATCTCCCAGCTCTGGGATTACCAGTGTCACCACACCTGGCTCATACAATACTGCGGATCGATCTAAGACTTGATATCAATCCTTTTATACCGTAGAATATAAATTCTCAAGGTGGGAGAGGGACCTCCCAAGTCTCAGCCAACTAGATGCATATATGCTTCCAAAGCCAGCCCCAAATCCAATTAGACGAAAGGCCATTCCCCCACCTGTCTATCGCCCTGCAAATTCAGCGCAATCATCCTGTCCTTTGCTTCTTGCCCTCCCCACTGTATAACATCAAGGAAAATGAGAAGCTTGTATATGCAAAGCGATGCTTTCCCTCTAATTAGCATCAGAAGCTTCCTACAAACAAAATGCAAACATTCTACAGAAGGCCCATCCAGATGGGGGTTCTTCCTCCCTTGGAAGAAAACCATGTCTCAATGTCAAGGACAAGGATAGACAAGCATTTTTGCATAGATTCAGCAAACTGCGGTCTGTGTCCAGTAGAGCTCAGCATTCATGGGTTATTTCTTGGTATTGTTCAGGAGACTTGTGAGTCTCAAGGTCTGGCTGACACATTTCCTCACTCAGAAAGGTAATCACTTGAGAGGCTGGAAATGAAGAAGAGTATTTCTGGAGAAGCAGAAGAGGTTGGAAAAGAGAGGGCAGAATGGAAAAATGGAAACGCCTGGACTTTTCCAGGACTTTCTAGATAAAACTATATCCCTAAAGGCTTTTAATGTTTGTGGGCAAAGGGTGTTGCATGTGTATGTGTGTGTCAGTGCATGAGTGAGTGTGTATGTGTGTCAGTGCACATGTATGGTATGCATGCATGTGGAGTCCAGACGACAACCTCCATTGTCATACCTCAAGCACTGTCCACCTTCTTTTTGAGATTGTCTCTCACTGGCTTGGGCTTCCAAGTACACTAGGCCAGCTGACCAATGAGCCCTGGGATCTGCCTGTCTCCACCTCTCCAGAGCTGGGACTACGAGTGCACACTCCTTCGTCTCCAGGCTTTTTATGTGAGTTCTGGGGCCTGAACCTGGGTCCTCATGCTTGCATGGCAAGTTGTTAACAGGCGAGTCATCTCCCCAGGCCAATCCTTGAATTCAGTGGAAGTTGGAGATGGTCCAAATTTCCAGAAAGCTCTGATTTACCATTCTCTAAGAACTGAGTGACACTCAGACTCCAAAATCAAGTTCATCTTTTCTCAGGGGGCTTATACTGCTGACAAGCCAATACTGCAGATGGTCTTTCTACCTCCCACACCCAACAAATGCCCCACAGCAAGAGAAAAATGGGAGACAAGTAACTGCTGGGGTTTGATGGAGCAGGTCTGGTCTTTCTAGTCTCATGAAGGAACAGAGAACACCAGGCAACCCTGCCCTCCAGCCACCTGTACAGAGGCTGGACACCACGGGGAGGTCTTTCCTAAGGGATTCTCCTTATTGCTTGATTTATTTTATTTATTTTCTCTGGAGGCTAAGAGTTCTTCTTAAGATATCTCCTTAAGAGTATTTCTTTTTGGGGGCTGGAGAGACGGCTCAGTGGTTAAGAGCACCGACTATTCTTGCAGAGGACCCAGGTTCGATTCGCAGCACCCACATGGTGGCTAAGAACCATCTTTAACTCCACTTCCAGGGGAATCTGATGCCCTCTTCTGACCTCCGAGGCATTGCAAGACACGGGTGCACCAACCTACATGCAGACAGTACACTCATACACATAAAAAATAATAAATAAATTTAAAAAAGAGTATCTCTTTAAAGATACTCTTAAGGTAGCACACGCCTTTAATCCTAGCACTAGGGAGGCAGAGGCAGGAGGATCTCTGGGAGTTCAAAGCCAGCCTGGTCTACATAGCGAGTTCCAGGCCAGCTGGGACTAAAGGGAGAGACCCTGTCTCAAAAAGACCCCCCCCCAAAAAAGAGTATCTCTTTAAAGATAAGGTTTTATTAATGAATATAGTACAGCCAGGTGTGGTAGCTCATGCCTTTAATCTCAGCACTTGATTGGAAAAATTACGCAGATCTCTGGTATATATAGTTAGGGAGGCTTTGTCTAAAACAAAGAAACAAAACAATAACAAAACAAGTAAAAAGCAGCAAAAGAAAAAGAATGTAGTCCAAAATTGTTAAAAATATCTTTTTTTTTAAAGTCCAGCGAAGAGAGCTGGGATATAGCCCAGTTGATAGAATGCTTGCCTTGTATGCATGAAGCCCTGGGGTCCCATTCCAGTACCACATATACCAGGCATGGGGGAGGCACACATACAATCCCAGCACTCTGGAGGTAGAGGCAGGAAGATCAGAAAATCAAGGTCAGCACTGGCTGCACAGAGCCAGATGAGCCTGGGCTATACAAGACCCTTTTACTTACAAACAAATGAAGAAAGTTCAAAAAAGGCCAGGTAGGCATACAGGGTGTGACTATACTTATTCAACTCTTGCTTCCCTGTCAGATGAGTTTCATGGCTTGCCTAGACTCGATTTCAGATCTTGTTTTGACCCTGTTTCCTTGTATAGCTCACACAGAAGAAGAAATGTAAGTTCTTTGTTTTTTTCTTTAGATGTGAGGGTTGGGAATGTAGCTAAATGGCAGTGGGCTTGCAGGGCACACCCAACTTGCAGGAAGGGGAGTTTGATCCCTCGCAGCATCAAACAGGAGGGGGAAGGGAGAGAGAAAGGAAAATGGAAAGAGAAGAGAAGGGAAAGGAAATAAAAGGAAAATGTAAAGAATGAAAACCAAGGTTTGGGGTATACATGTACCCTGGTATCTATAGTACTAAGAAGTTAGAGATAAAAGCATATCCAATCCCTGCTTTTCAGACATTCTACTTAAAGTGTTCCTAATAGCTAACCCAGACATCCCTTGCTCCATGATGTGCTGAGCTAACAGAAGTCTGGCTGAGTGATCATTAGCCTCCATTTGCCTCAGGCATCATAACCGCCAGCATAGTCTAATGCAGTATTTCCACTGTGGGACAGGCCATATACAAACTCCCCTTCTGCCTCTCATTAAGCACTTATTTGAACATGCCCAAGCTTACCAAATCCATACATTGCTCTATGCTGCTAATTACAGTGATACCAAATTAAAATAAATGAGTTTATTTAGAATAAATTTGAAGATAGGTGTTCTACTTGCTTTTCTTCGTGCAGGGGCAAAACCCTCACAAAAAGCAACTTAAGGAAAGAATGTTTCATTTGGTTTGATGTGGAGGATATGCTAGATAGTCTTCTATCAACTTGACACAAACTATAGTCACCTGGGAAGAGGGACCCTCACTTGAGGAAATTTCTCTATCAGACTGGCCTGTGGGCATATCTGTGGGGCATATTTTTTATTGCTAACTGATGATAGGAAGCAGCCCAATGTGGGTGTTGCCATTCCTGGACAGGTTGGTTGTGGCTATATAAGAAAGACTGCTGGGCAACCCAGGGGGAGCAAGCCAGTAAGCAGCATTCCTTCATGGTTTCTGCTTCAGTTATTGCTTCAACTTCCTGGTTTCCTCACCAATGGACTGTAACTTATAAGATGAAATCTTTCTTCCCCATTGGCTGGTATTTTAACAACAGAAAGCACACTGCAACAGAGGGGAAGGCCTGATGGCAGGAGTGTAAGCACCTTGCATCCACAGTCAGGAAGCAAAGAGAGATGCATGCTGGTGGTCCAAGACTACTGCCCGTAGGATGGTGCTGTCCACATTTAGGGTGGGTCTACCCTGCTCCGTTAAACCTCTCTAGAATGATAGCCTCACAGCCCTACCCAGAGGTTTGTCTCCTGGTGAGTCTAAATCCAGTCAAGCTGACCATGAAGAGTGACTATGTATGGAATAGGTCAATTAAACAGTACAGGTGGTAGTATGGAGTTGTTAAAAAGTGTGCCAAAAGTTTAGAAAATGTGAGTCTGGTTAGAAAATACTTATGGGAAGGAAAGGGGGAGGGAGGGAGGAATGGAGGGGAAGGGAAGAAAGGAAAAGGAGAGAGGGAGGGAAGAAAGAAGAAAGGGAAAGACGGAGGTAAAAAAGAAGTGAAAGATAAATGAAAGGATAGAATTAACCTATTCTATTCATGCTGATATCTAGGGTCATTTTCTGAGGGGACCCTTCTGCCAGTACTGGTATACCAATAGGAGGGACAGGTAACGTCTTAAATAAATTGTGTGGTAATTACTAAAGCCAAGCTAAGTGGCAAAAAAGGGGAAGGAGAGGAGGAGGGAGGAACTGCCAGAGAATTTCTTTTATCACTCACATGAGTCCATCCCATCTGCACTCACTCCCAGCACAAATCCAATGTAAGGTTCAAATGTAGGGCTGTGTGCAATTAGGAACTAAGAACAGTGTTTGAGTAGCAAGGATGGTTGATCGTATCTGAGTCTTCTCTCTCTCTCTCTGTCTGCCTCTCTCAGTCTTTCTCTCCATCTGTCTGGGCATGTTTGGCTCCTAGCTTTTCTCATTCTCCAGGAGCTCTGTTCATAACACTGCTCTTTCTCACTGATCTGCCTATGGGTCACTGCGATGATTTCTAAACTGACCACTCTCCCAGAATGCACCTTGTTCAGATATGCTGGGACCGCCTTCCACATGTGTATTCTCTCCCTTTCACACAGTTCTGATGGTTTTCCACCTTGCAAAGAATGGAACTGAGACAACAATAGTCAACATCTGGACCAGAACTACGCAGCTACCCACGCCTCTTGCTCTGACTTCTGGTCAGAACCCAGAAGATGGACTTGAGAGTCATGGGACCTTTTTCCTTTTCTCAAAGTGGCCACATGGAACAAATCTCCTTTCCCTGCTTTTCAACATTACTTTTAATTGGGTGGCCCAGCCTCGTTTGTCGGGGTGCCAGGGTCCAGACTCTGACTCTGACAACTTTTGGACACACTAAGAGCAGTGTCTCATGACGTGGCATGAATGAGGAGTTCTGCAGTTCCCTATCAGTTGATTCAGCAGCTGTACAAGTCAACATCAAGTATCGAGATAGCCTAAGGAGGCTTCACTGAGTCTGTCATCAGCTCTAAGGGCCAGTGATTTTTGGGTCCCAGCAGGCATGGGTTTCACTCCCTCTCCTTTAGGCATGTCCAGTTCCGTGGCTCTCTGGCTTTCTCACCTGCATTGTGTCTGCTTTGTGCTCTTTCTTGTCTCTGGGCTCCCTTAGCCCAAGGGTATCAGGCTACTTGCTAACCACCAAGTTTTCTTTTGGGTCTCAGTCCAACTTCCTGAAACATAATCTCACTGGCCCAGGAAGAGAGCTGCAGTATAGCACAAAGGTGCTCAGTCAGAACTTAGCATCTCTGGTAGAGCTATGAGAAAATCCTCACAATACGGAGGCCAGAGGTAGCTACATTCATCCTTTAAAAGATGAGTATGAAGGGACCAGCAACATGGCAAAGACGATTAAGATGCTGCCAGCAAACCTGGTGACCTGAGATAGATGCCCAGGACCCTGAGGAGGACCAAGAGAACTGACTCTCATCAGATGTCCTTTGACTTCCACAGTGCACATGAACACCCCCACACATGCACAGACACATGCATGCATGAAGCCCTGGTTGGATCCCCAGTACTTCATCAACCAGCTATAGGAGTACATGTCTATAATCCCAGCACTGAGACGGAGACAGGAGGATCAGGAATTCAAGGTCATCCTCAGCTTCATAGGGAGTTAGAGGCCAGCCTGGGCTCAAAATTAAATAAGAGGCTGGGGTTGACGTAGATTGGTAAAGTTCTTGCTGGCAAGCATGAAGACTTGTGTTTGGATCCCCAGAACTCATATAAAACCCAGAAGAGGTGATTCATGTCTGCAACTCTAGTGCTATGAGTGGTGGTTGTGTGGGAGGGAGGAGAGAAAGGAGGATTCTGGGAGCTCCCCTGGCCAGCCAGTCTAGCCAAACTAATGACCTTCAGGTTCAGTGAGAGACCCTGTCTAAAAAGACAAATGGAGAGGGGCTGGAGAGTTGGCTCAGCAGTTAAGAGCACTGACTGCTGTTGCAGAGGACCCAGGTTCCGTTCCTAGCACCCATAATGGTGGCTAAGAACTGTCTTTAGTGGCAGGCATGGTGGTGCATGCCTTTAAATCCAGCACTCAGGAGGCAGAAGCAGGAGGATCTCTGTGAGTTCAAGGTCAGCCTGGTTTTACAGAGTGAGCTCCAGGCCAGTTGGGACTAAAGGGAGACCCTGTCTCAAAAAAAACAAAAAACAAACAAACAACAAACAAACAAATGGAGACCACTGGAAGAAGACACCTGACATTATCTTTGGCCTACATGTGTATGCACACACAAGTGCATATATACCACACACACACCACCACACACACACATAAATTATCACTAAAGTAAAATAAACATTAAGGAAGTCTTCCCAATAGTAGTAATTCCGGATTGTCCACCCTCACTCTCCTTTAGAGAAAATGAGCACATGACAGTAAGGGCCTCCCCAAGAGAGGGAGGACTGTCCAATCCAATAGAGGGCAGGAACCAAGAGGCCTGACAAAAGGGTTGGGGAGATGATTCAAAGGTTAAAAGCACTCGCTGCTTCTCTAGAACATGAAAGTGTGGTGCCCAGACCAACTGCGACTCCAACTCCAGGGGACCCAACATCTTCTTCTGGCCTGTGTCAGTACTGTACTCACATGCACATATACACATACACATATTAAAAATAGAAATAAACCATTTTTTAAAAAAAGGACTGTTAAAATGGAAGATCAAGATATAAAGAATATGTGCACAGAAATAAACCATTTTAACAAACCAGGACTCTTAAAATGGGTGGCCTTCCCAGTGGCCCGACCACACCCAGTATAACCTACACCAGAGAGGGTTTGAGTTCTATGCCAAAAAGTCCCCAGTGCAAGAACAGCTGCCATTGCTGAATTTTCCAGATGAGGAGATGGATGCTTAGACCAGGGAGGTGCACTCGTATGTGCATCCACTGGCCTGTAACTTCCTGGAGCTCACAAGAACATGGTTTCATTTCTTTTAAAATCATAAAGAAATGTTATAAACTTCCATCCTGGACATGGGCATGGCCTTTTCCATGTCTCCCATAGAGTAAGGATCTATGGTGCTCTATTTCCATTCATAAGAGTTGGAAGAGGTGGAATGACTTCTTCAGAGCCACAAGAGAACTGCATAGACAGTGTTGAGGGGCACTGCCCTCTTCCAGAGCCTCCTCAAAGTCACTCCGACATATCAAATTCAGGGTAGGTCTAGAGTTTCAAAAAGGCCATGTCCTGGGCTTTGGGGGGAAAATGGTTTATTTGAGACAGGATCTCATGCAGCCAAGGCTGGCCTTGAGCTTGCTGTGTATTAGAAGATGACCTTGATCTTCTGAGCTCCATGCCTCCCTCTCCTGAGTGCCGAGATTCCAAGGGTGCACCACCATGCCCAGTTTTGAAAATGTATGTGTATATGTGCATCTGTGTCACAGCACATGGGGCATGGAGGTCACAGTACCAGTCCGTGCCTTTTGCCTTGTTTGAGATAGGTTTCTAGTAGTTCACAGCTGTGTATGTTAGGCTAGCTAGTCCTTGAGCTCTGGATATTTTCTCCACCTCCCATCGGGCCTTTAGGACTCCTCAGGTTACAGTCCTACTCTGTCCAGCTTTATGTAGTTTCTGGAGATTCAAAATCAGGTTCTCATGCTTGCGTGGCCATCACTTTATCCACTGGGCCATCTCCCCAGCCAAGTGTATTTTATTTAATGCAAAACTCAATGCTGTCCCTGAAATGCCACTCAGTGTTAGAACATTGCAAGTATGCAGAAGGAAGGAAGAGGGACACAGGGAGGGAGAAGGGAAGAGGAGAGGGAGGCCAGTGATGTAGAACATAGCTGTCACCTCGAAGGGAATAATAGATGGGTTTTTCTAGAGCCTGACATTAGTGCACATGCCCCATACATGAAGGTTCAGGTTACATCCAAGTACCATGTTCCCATGTAGAAACAGTTCCATAAAGTTTTTATAGTAACCAAACAAAGCAAGTCGTAAGTCAGGCACTTTGTAAATACAAAGATGAAACAGCAGGTCAGAGGACACAATGAAGGAAATATAGTGTAGACTTCAGATGCTGTGGGATGACCTTCTTAGCATTGGGTTGGTGTGAGGTAGTGGCCTGCTAAGTAAATATATTCCCTAAAGATATCATATGGTAGTCACAAAGATGTCAAGTCATACTTGGAGAAGGGCGAGGAATGGCTATTGAGGGGCTAAACACAGTCCAAGATAATTTGGCTCTAGACCTGTAATACTCTAATTCTCTATGCTCAGAATTCTAATCAGTCAATCAGCTTTGCAGAATGTTTAACATGGGCTGAGCTCTTTTTCTGGGAACTTCAGTTCACATAATAACATCAACAACTTTACAGGGGAGTCTTTGGAGAATGTGATTATATTCTTGTCACAGATTTTCAGCTTAAGATGAAAACCAACTGTTCTTAAAATAAGCTCTGGGTGTTCCCTGCCCCAAGTACTCTGAAGAACTGTGGAGAACACAGACTGTGGAGAACACAGACTGTATATGCTGAGTTCTTTTTATTTTTTCACTTCTTAAATATTTTTTTCAATGCCAATTTTTATCGAACCTTTGTGCATTTCATATAAAATTTCCAATCAAATCTAGACCTGTGCCCCCTTCTTTGCCTACTCACCAGAGCTCACACATTCTGCCAAAACTTGTTTTTCATCTTTTTCTCAGTCTCTTTTAAAATGTTCGATGCAAAAGTTCACTGTTTCAGTCAGTTGACACAGTCTTTTTGTTGTTGTTGTTCCTTCCAATTTGTATCACTCCAAAATATGCATATATGCATGCCACATATATCATAGGTTTTAGCATCTTCAGCTTATATATTTTTTTTTATTTATTAGACTGAAAGATGTCATGTTTGAAGGCTCCTCCTTAGCAAGCCCTTGTGCTCCACACTGGGGTTTTCCCTTCCCAGGGTCACCAAATGATGTCCAGTTAGCACCGCACGCACCCTGTCTTGATCTTCCTGTACTGGTCTCCATGATACAGCCTGGGTAGTTCAACAATGGCAGTCTATATTCTGAAGAGGCTGAAACCCCAGTAGTAGCTCAGTCCACAAGCTGGATGTCTCAGTAGTCCCCATCTGGCACTGAAGGTTTGGAGGATTCTTGGAGAGACATGAGTCTTCAATCCATATTGAAAGGTTGAAAAGATGTGTCTCATGTCTTTGAAGGATGGCAAAAGCAGTGGCAGCCACAGGGTAGCTGCACTTGCCAGTAAAACAGGCAAAACAATTTTTGTCTTTTTACTAAGATCTCAACTTGTATACCTGAAGTACAATTTCTCAGGCCTTACTATTTATTTATTTCTGGTTATACTTTCCTTTTGGATGTTTAAGGCCACACAGTTAGCCAAGATAGACCAAGGTTTTTGTTTTCTCAAGGCCAGTTGAGGATCTTGTCCTCAGGGGTCACTCAGGTTTTGGAGGTGGGGAGGGAGCCCCTGGCTCCTTTTGGCTTTTCACTTACCACTCGAGGACAAAGTCAAGTCTTGCTAAACCAAGCTTCCCTTTTGAAGCATGAGCAGACTTGTGGATATATATATATATAAGTCTTGTGGGTATATACCCTGAAGTGGTATGACTGGGTCAGGTGGTAAGCTCATTTTGAGTCTTTTAAGGGTTCTCCACACTGCTTTCTATAGTGGTTGTACAAGTTTACATTCCCACCAGCAGGGATGAGTGTTCCTCTTTCCCTACAACTTCTCTAGCATTTGGTATCACTTGTTTTCTTGGTCCTACCCAGTCTCACTGGAGTGAGATGATATCTTAAAGTGGTTTTCATTTGCATTTCCTTAATTATTAGCAACATTGAACATTTTTTAAGATGTTTCTCAGCCATCTCTAATTTCTCACTTGTGAAGTCTCTGTTCAGCTCTTTGCTCCATCTTTTGAGTAATTCATTTGTTTTCTTTCTTCTTTGTTTTTGAGTAGTTTATATACTCTGGAAATCAATGCTTTGTCAGATGTATCTGCAGTGTTTCCTCCCACTCTGTGGGTTTTCTCTTCACTTCCTTGATTGTTTCTTTTGATGTACAGAAGCTTTTGAGTTTAATGAGATCCCATTTGCCAATTGTGCAGCTGCTGTCTGATTTAGAAAGTCTTTTCCTATGCCTATGTCTGCCAACTTTTTCTTCTATCATCTTCAGAGTTTTGGGTTTCATATTGAGGTCTTTGATCTATTTGGAGTTGATTTTTGTACAGGGTGAGAGGTAGGGGTTTATTCTTCTACAAGTGGTGATACAGTTTTGCCAACACCATTTGCTGAAGATGTTGTCTTTCCTCCATTGTGTCTTCTTGGCCCCCTTGTCAAATATGAGGTAGCTGAAATTGTATGTGCTCAAGTTTGGATTTTCAGTTTTGTTCCATTGGTCTACAGGTCTGTTTTTGTGCCAGTACCAAGCTGTTTTTATGACTATAGCCCTGTAGTATAGTTTGAAGTCTGGTATAGAGATCCCCCCTGTATAATTCTTTTCGTTCAGGGTTGCTTTGGCTATCGGGGTCTTTTTTCTTTCCATATGAAATTAAGGATTTTTTTTTCAAGCCCATGAAGAAACTCTTGTAGATTTTATTTGGGATTGCATTGAATCTATATATTAATTTGGGTAGAATAGATATTTTTACTATATTAATTTTTCCAATCCATGAGCATGGGAGGTCTTTCCATCTTCTGATGCCTTCTTCAATTTCCTTCTTCTGTGGTTTAAAAAGTTTTTTGTAGAGATCTTTGGTGTCTTTGGTTAGGTTTTTCCTAGATATTTTATTATTTTTAGGCTATTTTGAGTGGGAAAGTTTGGTGTGGAATTATTCTGTGCTTTTCCCATGTTGTTCTTTCCTTGTGCTTTTGGCATGTGGGTTTCTTTTTGTTTGTATTCTGATGTGAATATCAAATATTTCTTCACAGTGTTGAAGGCTTGCTTTGCTTGCCTCCTTCAGATGCCTTCAATTTTTTTCTCCTTGTTTGTCTAGGTTTCAGGCTTTCAATTTTGGATATATATTGGAAGTCTAACTTACTCTTCCCTTTCTATTCTGAAGTTTCTCCCCAAACCAGGTAGGGAACAACCCTGTCTGTACCCTGCTGAGCACTTTGCTCACTCTGCTTCCTGCCAGCCAGTTTCTCTAGGTTGTTTCTAGGGCTTGGTGATGAGGGACTAGACTTGTCTCAGGTTTGCTGTTTCATTTATTGCCTTGCCCTGTGCCCCAGAATCACTATTGTGGTCATGCTTGTATACTCCCTCAGCAATTCCAGTTGGTGGGGTGGGGGGAACGCCTTGCTTAGCCCCCACCCCAGTACTCTGTGCTTCAGGTAGTCCTGGGAAACACCCCTGTCTAAGCTCTGTGCACTCAAGTCTCACAGTGGCAACAGGCCCACCTTTTATACCAGCTAGCAGTGTGACACCACCCCCACAGCCATACATGATTCAATTATCCAACAATCTGCCTGGCTGAAGCACCTGCCCCTACCTGTGCATCAGGTAGTCCTGGGAAATCCAAGATCTAAGCTCTGTGCACTCCATGCTGAGTTCTAAACAGTTCTTCACAGAGCTTGGGCTTCTCACCATACTGGGATGATCTGGGGTGTTTATTAAGACCAAAGACTTAGGGCTACCAAGATGGCTCTGTGGGTGACAGCAGTTGCTGCCATTTGACAATCTGAGTTCAATCTTTGGGACCCATATGGTATAAGGAGAGAACTAACTCATGCCAACATGCCCTCTGACTTTCACACAAGCACTGTGGCATGCACATGCACACACACACACACACACACATATACATATACATATACACACAAATAATAAATATAAGTTTTAAAAAGATCAAATATTCCACAATCAAGTCTTATACTAGCTTAAGGAGGAGAGATTCTTTTTTTTTTTTAACATTTTTTTTTAATTGCTGCTTTGTGCATTTCATACATCATTTTTCAATTCAGTTCAGGTACATTTCCCTTTCCCTTCCCCCCCACCCCCACCTCATCCCAGATCATGCATTCTGCCATAACTGTACTGCATCTTTCTCTCAGTTTTTTTTTCATTTTTTAGCTATAAGTGATAATCCATGAGTACAAGCATCCTTCATGCAAAACCAATCTGCAGGCTGTTGTGCCCAAACCCCCACAGCCCCACCATCCAGCGGGGGGTGAGGGGTTGTATGTTCAATCAAGTTGATCAAATGAGTGTCCAGACTACATTGTTGTAGTTTCACCATTCACCCCAATTGCAGCCCTTACATTCTACCACGCCCCCTCTTCCGCAGATTGTTCCCTAGGCTTAGAAAAGGGGCACAGGTGGATGAGAAGCAAAACAGTCCACTCTCTCTGGAGCTGTTGTCTTGGACTCTGGTCAATTCTGGCTGTTTCCTTTCATGGGCTGACAGTTTGTCCAGGGGAGGAGAGATTCTATATGAAAAATAGTGCCTAGGGGTTTTGACCCATGCAAATCACATCAACACAAATGCTTTGGGGGAAGTTGTTGAGTGTTTAAAATTTCTCCAGAATTCAAGTCTTCAACCAGCATGTATACATGAGCTAATAATGTACTATTCTGTTCTGAATTTTCCTATAGCTGTTAAACAGTAAAGAAATAGATGAAGGGGGCTGGAGAGATGGCCTATCAGTTAAGAGTGCCAACTACTCTTGCAGAGGACCTGGGTTCGATCCCCAGCACCCACATGGTGGCTGAAAACCGTCTTTAACTCCAGTTTCAGGGGAATCTGACACCCTCTTCTGACCTCTGCGGTACTGCACAACATGGGTGCACAAACCTACATGCAGACAGTACATTCATACATGTATGAAAATAAATAAAATAAAAAAATTTTAAAAAAGAAATAGATGAAGGGAAAAAGATCTGTCATTGACTATAAAACCACTCTTGGACTCTGAGTTCCCAGATCAACCCAGTATTTGAAGTTCAGTTGCAGCTCCATCACCATCTCACCCTCACAGAACACATGATCTATGCTTTTAAGTGATGAAATGTCTATTTTCTTATTATTGTTACATTTATTTATTTGGGGAACATAGATGCCACAGCACAAATACAGAGGTCAGAGGACAATTTTCAAGAGTCTTCTCTCTTTCCACTACTTGGGTCCTAAGGATCCAACTCAGGTCACTGGGGTCGGAGGCAAGTGCTTTTACCTGGTCCTATTTTTAGTTTAGTTTTGTTTTTTATCTTTGTTTTTTGCTTTTTCACAGGGTCCTCCTATTCCCAACTGTCCTGGAAGTCACAATGTCAACCAAGCTGCCCTCAATCTGAAAGAGATCCTCCTGCCTTTGTCTCCTGAGGGCTGGGATTAAAGGCCATGCCTGGCATCTCTTTTCAGTTGTGAGACAGGCTGTCACTATAAAGCCCAGGCTGCTTTCAAACTCTATATGCTCAAGGATAGCACTGAACTTCTGATTGATCCTTCTGAGTGTTGGGATTATAGACACGCACCACTACATCCAGTTAATGCAGTACTGGGATAGAACTCAGGGGCTCATACATGGTAGGCAAGTGCTCTAGCCATTGGGTCACATCCCTGAAGTGCCTATCTGATTATGCGCCACTTCCCTTTTATGATTCTTTACATTAGTTATAAACTGCATTGATGGTTTGTTTGTTTTAATTGGGTACAGCTGGCTCCCATTATTCAGGACATGTATTCAAGACAATGAAAAAAAAGACTACTAAGTAAGTGTTATACAAAGAGACAATGGGCCCTATTGGATTGAGGCTGGCTTTAAAAGATCCACAGATTCTGCCTAGACATATTCTAGGGCATTGGTTCACTCATAAGTAGAGAAACTCCCAAAGACACTCCCACCCTCCCTCCCAATACATGCACAGACCCCATGCATGCACACAGAGGCGGATGTCTGCCACTGAGCTGGGAGTCAGCCAAGCACCACAGGGCTCTCCCATCTGGGGACCGAGCATGGGGCCAGTGTCTTAGTTTCTATATTCATTACTTTATCGAGAAACTCCTTCACAAATATACCCAGAGGCCTTTTCCCTAGATGATTCTAGATCCCATCCAGCCTGTTTGGAATGCTATGGCCAAATATCTCATATGGGATAATGTTATAAGCACCAGGTATGCACTGTGCTTATAAAATGGTTCCTCAGGTTGCAGTGCCCTGGATCAATCAAGGTGCTAGCAGATGTGGGGTTGGCAAGGACAGCTTTCATAAATACACCTGCTCCCAGGATCATTCCATAGAGGAAGGGTAAAACACGCTTGGACTTCATTTACAAGGGCTCAGAGCCCATCCAGAAGCCCCCTCCCCAGTCTGTGACTTCATCACCTACCAAAAGAACTCAACTCAATGCTATCAGCTCAGCTATTTGTTCTCAACACAGAAGTTTGCACATAAACAGATCTCAGCAGTGAGTAGGAAGAAAAAGAGACTGAACTCAGGGTTGGGGATGTGGCCCCATCAATAGAGTGCTCCCCAGGCATGAAAGAAGCACATAAATTGGGCATGGTAGCACTTGTGGGATGGAGGCAGGAGGAACAGAGGTTCAACATCATCTTCAGGTACAAACCAAACAAGAGGCCAGGCTAGGCTACATGAGACCATTCTGAATGGAAGAAAGTGCTGAACTTGAGTTTTCAGATGGCAGTTACTGAGACAGGAGGCAAGAGAAATGGATAAAGAAGGAAACTCACAGATATCCAGAAACTCCTGATGAGTCGAAGTTCTTAGGTTGGTGGTTTGAATGCTATGAAAGTAGTTCCATGCACTCATTAATATCTGCCAACTATTAAGTTAATGATTACAGAAGGAAAAATAATTTCATGGCTATACTGAATACTGGCAGCTGGTGGCATGGTAACAAATTGCAGGTGGCATGGAGCCTATCAAGTGGGGATGCTTATCAGCGTCCCAGGGAGGGCTGGGCAATCACAATTCTCTTTGGGCAGAAATGTATGTTTAGAATGGGACACTTAGAATGGAGAATGAGGCCTTCTGCACAGAGTGTCAGAGCAGATCAAGATGCAGGTGCCTGTCAGCCACAAACATCACCTCAGATGCTGCCTAAAATGGCCCTGGTACCTCCTCCTAAGATCTGTGGGACCATGTGTACATACACGCATGGTCACAAAATAAATAAAAATGCAATAAATATTTAAATAAAAACCAAGAAGAAATAATTGGTTTATTCTACCCAAAAGATAAGAAAGGATTCCTAGTATCCTGTCCTTGACCCCACCAGGTCAGAGTGCAGACACACCTTGTTCCCAAATGATGGGACAGATTACTTTATGCTTTTACTAAACCTAATTCATGTTATATTTTAACAGGTATTTATATATGTTGGTTCACAGCCAATCTGTTTCAATCAGACCAAGGAGAGCTAGAGAGGCCAAAGACCATTACCCCTCATGGTTAGTGAGCAGCTCTAGGGACAAGAACAAATACACAGAGGGTCCTTAATAAGGGCAGTCATGCTGGTTGTGGTGAGGCATGCCTTTAATCCCAGCACTTGGGAGGCAGAGGCAGGCAGATCTCTGGGAGTTCAAGACCAGCCCGGTCTACTTAGCAAGTTCCAGGCCAGAAGAGGCTACAGAGAAACCCTGTCTCACAAAGAGCAAAAAAAAAGGGGGGGCAATTATGAGCCAGCAAGATAATTCTGGGTGTAAAGGTGCTTGGCAAACCTGGTGACCTGAGTTCAATTCCCAGAACCCACTGTGCAGGGAGAGAAACCACTCCTGAATGTTGACCTCTGACCTCCATCACAAGCTGTGGCACACCATGCTCACGCACATGATAAAAAAAATAAAGGTAGTCACAGGAGTAAGCTTAAGACATAAGTCCCAAACATGGAAAGGCATTTCTGGCTTTTTTAAAACATTTGTGTTTGAAGCAAAAAGTACCTTTCAGAGAACCTGAAGCTCTGGGATGTTTTATGATGCTAGAACACAGTGCATCCCTGCTTTAATGAGTTTGGTAATAGTGCCTAAGAGCAGCAGAACAAGAGACAGAAGACAACAGACACATCCAAAAGTGGGGAAAGGATGGTGCCCCCACAGGGGCCCTGGGAACACCAGGAGTGATGACTCACTCTCTAAGGGCATGCGTCATTCAGCTTCCACTTGTCCTCATTCTAACAGTAAGGATGAGGATGAGGGTTCACTGAAACTGGGGAGATGGCTCTGTCAGTAAACTGCAGGCATAATGACCTGAACCCAAGTAAAATAACAAAAGGCTGGCCACATGGTGTGTGCTTGTAATAATCTCAGTGTGCTGAGTTCTTGCCTTGGGCTCCCTGAGTAATGAACTGTGACCCAGGAGATGTAAGCTGAATAAACCCTTTCCTCCCCAAGTTGGTGTCAGTCAGAGTGTTTTGTCACAGCAATGGAAGACAAACTAGGACAGAAATTGGTACCAGAAGAGCGGGATATTCCTGTGACAGACCTGACCTTGGTATTTTGGGGAAGGATTGTGGAGGTGTTTGGAACTTTGGGCTGGGAAGATCATTGAATGCCTAAAGATCGTTGCTGTGGAGCTTGGAGCAGTTTTGCTGAAGGAGTTGTAGAAGATGGAGGCCTGGCTTGTGAAGTTTCTAGTTTCAAAGGGGAGCAGAGATCATCAGGACTGTGTAATCTGTGGGTTCTGGTCAGCTGGGGCTGAAGAATCAGCTGTAAGTAACAAGAGACCAGAACCTGAAGGGAAATCTTTGTTGTACTGGGACAATTGATGCTGGTTAGCTGGGGCTGAAAAATCAGCTGTAAGTAACAAGAGACCAGCATCACTGTGGTGAAATCTTCTGGGAAGAATTTCTTCAGGGTCAGCACACAGAAGCTGTGATCCAGAAGGGGCCTGAGCCTCCATCTCAAGCCAGAAGCAGGACTTGGTAACGTGTAAGAGTCTCCTATATGGTTCTGGTGTTGAAATTTGAGGGGGTCACAGAGAGCAGCCAAGGCTTGGCACTGTGAGAGGTCAGGAAAGACCATTGGTGGAAGTGCACCTCGGTTGCAGTGAAGATCCCAGGATTGCAGGGGTCATGGACAGAAGCTGAGGCTTTGCACCAGGAGAGGTCAGAAGAGATCATTGGTGAAGGTGCTGCCTCAGTTTCAGTGGCGACCCCAGCTTTTTGGAGATGCCGGGACCATGGGACGACCACCAAGAGCAGCGGCAGGTATGGAATGGAGTCATCCTGGGCCTGGGAGATGAGCTGTGTGTGCCACGGACAGCAGAGTCGGAGAGGGGGAGCTGCCGAAACCCTTTGGAGCCCAGAAGCTTGTGAGTGAATCCCAGGTGTCCAGCCTGGAGCTATTTGCTGGACTTAGGTTTTGTTTGAGAGTGCCTGATTCTTCCCTTTGAAATAAGACAGTACTTGTTTTGGATTTTACAGTAGCCCACAGTTAAGAGACTTTTAATAGACAACTTTTAAGCGTTTGGACATTTTAAGTGCTGTGGGGCTTTTAAGGTTGTACTGTCTTAGGTTGTGATTAATTTTATACTTTGGGGATAAGAACTGGAAAGGTGGTGGTTTAATAGTGATGTTTTGTGTGTCAAGTTGACAAGGGGTCAATTGTGCTGGATAGCTTTAGTGTCAACTTGACACACCTGGGTTGAGGGAACCTCAATTGGGGAATTGGCTCCATTGGATTGGCCTGTGGCCACATCTGTGGAGTATTGTCTTGATGGTCAAGCAGTGTGGGAGGGCCCAGCCCACAATGAGTAGTGCCACCCTGGGCAGGTTGTAATGTACTGTATAAGAAGGTGGGCTGGGCATGAGCCGGAGAAGCAAGCCAGTGAACAGCATTCCTCCAGGGCCTGTACTTCAGCTCCTGCCTCCAGGTTCCTGCCCTGAGTTCTTGCCTTGGGCTCCCTGAGTAATGAACTGTGACCCAGGAGATGTAAGCTGAATAAACCCTTTCCTCCCCAAGTTGGTGTCGCTCAGAGTGTTTTGTCACAGCAATGGAAGACAAACTAGAACACTCTGCGATGGGGAGACAGAGCCAGGCAGATCCCTGGGCTCGCTGGCCATCTATTCTATCCCAGTTGGAGAGTCCTAGGTACCAGTGACAGACCCTGTCTCTAAACAACAAGGCAGGAACTGGGGAGATGCATCAGCAGTTAAAGTGCTTGCCATGCAAGCACAAGGACCACAGCTCAGATCCCTGTGTGGATGGGGTGGCCTGCCTGAAATTCCAGCCTTGGAAGGGAGAGACAAGGCATACCCAAAGCAAGCTGGCTAGGGAAACTAACCATGTCTGGGAGATCCGGATTGGCTGGGCTACACTGCATCACCAAATAAGATGGTGAGTAATTGAGGGTGATTCCAGACATCAACCTCCTGTCTCCATATGAGTACACACATATGTAAATCATGCATACACACATGAACCCCCCTTCACAAATGAAAAATGAAAGCAAACCAACAAAAATCAAGGTAGACTGCCCCTGAGGACCATCTGAAGTTCTCTGGCCTCCACGAGCATGTGCACACATGTGTAAGTGCCCTCTGACACACATGTGAACACACTCACACAAAAGGACACATGCTCACTACCAGCAACATAGGGACAGGGAGTGGCAGCCACTGTGGGAGAACATTCCTTGCCTGACAGCTGTCATCAGTCAACCCTGGAAGATACAGGCCTTGATGAGGTGGGACAAATCTATCCGGTTAAAGGCCACAGTCTGCTACTTCTAGTCAGGAAATAAGATGCACAGCCCAGGACCTGGAGTTTCACTCCACATACAAGTAGGGAACTCAGAATAATGCCACTGACAGAGACCCAGGTCGTGTCTACAGCCTTCTTGGGATTTGTTCTTTATCCCAGTGACTACTCCCAGCTCACTCAAGAGAAAGTCAGAACTTTCCCTGGCCAAAGTATAACCTATAGCCATCCAACCTGCATTCTTAGTAAGCCCTCCTTATCCCACTGGCCACTCTCAAGGCCAGTTTCACCCACTTTACCACATGCATCCCCTGTGCCCTCACAGATCTTTCTTCTGTGTGTGGTATGTGTATATAACTGTAAGCATGCTCATAGGTGTGGAAAAGCACTAGTATGTGTGGGTGCATGCTTGAACATGTGCATGTGGAGGCCAGAAGACAACCTCAGGCACTGATCCTCAAGTACTGTCCACCTTGTTGAAAACAGGGTCTCTCACGGGCCTAGAGCTCACCCATTGAGGACTGGCCAGAGAGCCCTGGGGATCTGCCGTCTTTCCTCCTCAGTGCTGGAATTAGAGGCATGTGCCACATGTACCTGGCATTTTTACATGGGTTCTGGGGAATGAAAAAGGGTCTTTGGTGCTTGTGCACCATACACTTTACTGACTGAGCCATTTCCTCAGCCCTAGAAGGTCTTCTCTACCAAAGACTCCTCCTGCTCAAGTCACAACCTAAATCCTAGGGGCTCAGAGTCCTGATCTCACCCATAGTAAGGATCTGGAATTTTCCTGTTTCTTCTGTGTGCCAGAATAGAAACACCATGAGGGCTAAGAACACCACAGCTTGTCTTCGCCTTCATCTCGGGGGATGGCAACTGGGTGCAGTGTGGTAAGTGCTTATGACCTTTGGATGAATGGGGAGAGGCTAATGCTGAGACAGCTGGCATCAGAAGACAGGAACCGTGCCCCAAGCCAAGACTGGATGATTAGACTTGAGGGTTAGAGAACAAAAAGAGGAGAGATCAAGAACACAGTAACTGGCAGTGACTGTGATTATCCAGGAAGAAAAGCTGTGTCTCTGTAAATATAACATCCTTGTAGACAATGGAAATTTCTAGAAGAAACCACAGGAAGGAAATGTCAGGGGGTTTCTAGATGGGCCTGGCAGAAGCTCTGAGGTTGCAAGCTACGTTTCCTTGGCAGAAAATCTTAAGTACTCATAGCACGACAACTGCAATGTCCTTCCCGAGGCCAGCCAGTCCCACAGTTCTGAGCCAGGGGTGGTGGTGTATGTGTAGAATTGCAGATCCTACAGACTAAGGCAGGGAAATTCTAACTTTAAGTCCT